>WAAB01010300.1:0-10213 GCA_013389865.1 Piaya cayana
TCGGAGCCAGGCATTAATCAAGTACTTTTTTTGTAAGTTGAAAGTGCACTCCATTTAGCCTAGGGATGGAGCAGAACACCACCTGTGCCCCAGAGCCCTCCATCATCTTCCCAATGGCCCTGAAGTCCTTTTTGATGTCCTTAGCCTTACTGCTTACTAGACCATCATTACCAGTCTGGACTACTACCAGAGGGTAGTAGTCCATCTCATGGATCAGGGAAGGGAGTTTCCTAGCTACTTCCCTCCCTGATGCCCCTGGTAAGCAGCAGACCTCCCTGTGGAGGTCTCTCATACATACATATCTCACATACATGTGACTTTCTGAGGTTAAAACTGTGTCAGGCAAAACTTTTCTCTCTTACCTTTGTGTCCTCTAAAGAAAAAAAATGGTTTTGACAACAATCTCCTAATCAGTAAGGGAAAAGAATGAACATGAATATGAACTGGAGATATAATTCAGACTCCCAGTTATCATAGAATCACTGAATCATAGAATCATAGAATAGTTAGGGTTGGACGGGACCTTAAAGATCATTTAGTTCCAACCTCCCTGCCATGGGTAGGACCATCTAGTAGATCAGGTTAGTCCAAGGCCCCATCCAACCTGGCCTTGAACATCTGCAGGAATGGGGCATCCACAACCTCCCTTGGTAACCTGTTCCAGTGTCTCACTACTCTCATGGTGAAGAATTATCTAAACCAACTATCTCATAATACATTAGGCAAATAATATAACTAACTTATTTTCACTACTTCAGGGTTATCCTAATGAATTCAATACATTTGTGAAAATATTTAAGTATTCATAGACAACATTTGGTCAACAATAACCATGGAAATATGTAAACTCACTACCACTTTACACCCTCAAATATTTGTAATTAGTTGCTGTTAAGACTTCAGAACTCAGTCCTGCTCCAATGGATAATTTTAGTGTAGACTGCTTTGTCTTCTGAAGAGAAAACCAGAGAGTGTATGTATTCCTGCATTAGATGTACAAGTCACCTGAGGAAGCCCATCATTGTGTCATAAATGGAGTGTAAAGATCACCTACTCCAGGATGATGCATCCTCTAATACTCACCATAGTTAAAATTCCAGCATATCAATGCATTGGTCTCTCTTCACTCCCGTTGAGATGTTCTAGCATATACACAATGTAAAAGAATGAAGAATCAGGCCATTAATATAGTCACAGTTGTGATTGCATTTTTTTATTCATACAATGCTCCAAAATGTAAAGTTAACAGCTTGTTATGTGGGTGTACATTATTAAGCACAATGGGGGTTCATAATAGAGTGTCGAGGTGCTAATGCAATATGAATTCATGAATTAGTAATAGCCATTAATTAAAAATGCAGCAGGCTACTACCCAGCAATGACTGACAAAGAAAAGTCTCAGCAGTCTCTCTGTCACACCTCACTTGCAACTATTTCTAGAGCTTTGTGTAGTTTGAGGGAATAAAGTTTGGTCTGGGGAGAAGGAAGAGGTGAGGTGTGGAAAATCAGTTTCCTCAGAAGAGAGTGAGTTATTGAAATGGGACAGAAGTAGAAGCAAATACGGTAAGACAAAGTCACTGTGAAAACTCCAACAGGGAAAAAGCCCAGATGGCCTATGGAAATGATAAAATTAAGTCTTAAATTGATAGTGATACTAAACTTGGGAGTTGATTATCCTGACAGATGTGAGTAAGACTCACATTGACTTCAATAGGAGGTGTGCATGTGTAGCTGATGGGGAAAACAGACCTTAGAACCACTGAACTGTGTTCAGAAAAAGAAACTGAATGTAAGAAACTAAAATCTCCCCATAAAAACAATGACTTCAAGTCCGTCTGACATCCTAGGGCTGAAAAATATCATTGGGAAGATGTTTTCACTAAGAAAAATATATCTTTTTTTAATGTTAAAGCAGAAGATATCTGNTCTTATAGAGAACTAGTTTCCTCTTTCACCTTCCCATTCTCCTCCTGCCATGAAGTGTTTCCAATGCCCAGGTAAATTTTGTTCAATTATGATGGTGCAAATGTGGGATAACTATAAACAATAGTGGTTTCACACCAGTTTGCACTGGCTTTATTGAGATGCAGATCCAGCATGAGGTGTGTAAAGAAATATGAGATAATAACCTAAAATGACTAAAAAGGGTCTTGTCTGAAAACATGAACAATAATTCTATGATTGAAAGGATGTGAACATTATAGCAACTTTAAGGGCTATTAAGCCAGTTCCTATGTGAATCTGTAGTGTGAATTGTATAAGCATTTGGAATGTGTTGATGATAAAGGGATTCATAAAAGTTGTTATGCTGATTTTATGTTGATGGATGTTATAATATAAGGTGAATTATTAACCACAGGAAAGTGAGATTAATGTTTAAGTGCTGTGATATATATGTAATTGAGAGCAATTTCTTCTATAGAACAAGGAGATTGTGGGCATAAGTGAAACAAACTTTGAATAAAATACAGGTGAAGTGGAATCTGTTGGGTGTTCAGAGCCAGGAAACAAAAGGAAAATAAACTTGACTGAAAAACAAATATTACTACTAGAAATAAATAATTTGCATTTATATAGAAACTTCTATACAGAAAAAAAGCCCAAAGCAACCTACCCACTTGCTAAAACCTTTATAAATAATGCTGTATACATAGGAATTCAGTATAATAATGTTTTTTTGGGATCACACGCCTTTATTTCAGAAATGGTTTCAGTCATATAGCACTCCAATAAGACCAATGCAAAGTTTGTTTACATATTAAGACTAGAAAACTAAAGAAGTGAGAGTTTAACCACCTTTGATTTGATTCTGCTGAGCTCAAGAGCTCAAGAGCACAACTTTGCTAAAAATAATTTGTAAGTGGTGTCTGATTCGGGCTGTTTCTCTAAAACCATTTGAATTCTCTCTTGTGCATAAAGGACTCAGAATCTGGCTCTAAACAATGTGTCTGAGGTGACACCAAGATTCAACAGTAATCACTAGAAGAAGACAAAAGAGTTCTGCTTTTTGGTCTTTTGTGCATGTCTACAAAGAGCATTTGACTGATTTTCTGTTCCCTCACAGAAGAAATTCTGACTGGTAACACTGAGGGCTTATACCTTAAGTTACTGCCATGCAGTCCTTTGAGGACATAGTAATGGGAAAGCTACAGATATCATGGCTAAATTTTACAGCAGTCTTCCACTACTCAAAGAGATCTTACAGGAAAGCTGGAGGAGTCCTCTTTATCGGAGAATGCAAAGACAAGACAAGGAGGAATTATTTTAAGCTGAAAAATGATAGGCTTAAATTAGATATTAGAAAGAAATTATTTACTGTGAGGGTGGTGAGGCACTGGCACATGTTGTCTAGAGGAGTGGTGGCTGCCTCATCTGTAGAGTTGTTCAAGGCCTAACTGAATGGGGTTTTGAGCAACCTAATACAGTGGCAGGTACCCATGCCTATGGCAGAGGTGTTGGAACTAGGTGATCTTTAAGGTCCCTTCCAACCCAAATCATTCTAAGACTCCATGATTCTAAGATCTTGTATATGTTACTGACTGACTGGCAAAAACCAGGCTGTTTTAGGTATGGAAAGAAGCATGGCCTCAAGCTCTGCCAGGTGAAATTTAGGCTGGGCATTAGGAAAAAAAATCAGAGAAAGGGTCATTGGGCACTGGAACAGGTTCCAGGGAGGTGTTTTAGTCACCTTCCCTGGAGGTGTTTAAGGCACAGGTGGATGAGGTGCTGAGGGGCATTGTTTAGTGTTTGATAGGAATGGTTGGACTCAATGATCCGGTGGGTCTCTTCCAACCTGGTTGTTCTATGATTCTATGATTCTATGATTATTTCAGTCAGCTGACAAGTAGGAGTACATTTTTAGTCCTACTGAATAAATGCTTCTCTTGCAGCAATGTTTTAATCAGTAAGAATTTGAAATGACTGGCCTAATCATGTCTTGTGAGCACCGTAACCATCATAGAATCATAGAATCACCAAGTTGGAAGAGACCAGCCGGATCATCGAGTCCAACCATTCCCACCAGTCTCTAAACCATGCCCCTCAGTACCTCATTCACCTGCACCTTAAACCCCCCCAGGGAAAGCAAGTCAACCACCTCCCTGGCAGACTGTTCCATTACCTAAAGACAATTTCAATAAAGAATTTTTATTTTATGTCAAGCCTGAACCTCCCAGGCAGAACTTGAGGCTTCAGGTAGTTATAGAGAGCAATGAGGTCTTTCCTCAGCCTCCTCTTCTCCAGGATAAACAACCCCAGCTCCCTCAGCCGTTCCTCATAAGGCCTGTTCTCCAGCCACTTCACCTGTTTTGTTGCTCTTCTCTGGACTCACTCCAGAGTCTCAACATTCTTCTTGTGGTGAGGGGCCCAGAAATGAACACAGGATTCAAGGTGCAGTCTCACTAGTACCAAGTACATAGAGAGAATAACCTCCCTGGACCTGCTGGTCACACCATTTCTGATCCAAGCCAAGATGCCATTGGCCTTCTTGGCCACCTGGGCACACTGCTGGCTCATGTGGGTAAATACTTTGCACAGCATTGTGCATTCCATACCAAAATAAATGGAACTAGTTTAAGTTCAAAACCTGTGTGAAATCTAAAGAGAGCCTGAAGAAAAAGTGAATGCAGTTGCAATGATTTA
This sequence comes from Piaya cayana, assembly GCA_013389865.1. NCBI lineage: Eukaryota > Metazoa > Chordata > Aves > Cuculiformes > Coccyzidae > Piaya > Piaya cayana. The sequence continues at coordinate 4,642 of WAAB01010300.1, forward strand.
GCTAAGGTTCTGACATAAAGTCTCTGCACATGATGTCAAAATTAATGTATTTTTACTGAAAATGAAATATCATTGAATTGTTTTACTCAGATTATACTCATTGTATGTCATTTACCCTGGGCAAATTTACTAAAATTACTGAAATTTAATATCCAAACAGTGTGCTTATACTTCATCCTTCCACATAAAACCAGCTTCTGCTAGGGCATATATCAAGAAAATGTGAGGAAAAAATAGCCCAAATAAACCATTAATTTGATATAATAGGGCAGAGGAAAAAACCTTGAAAGGTGAGTCATTAAAAAAAATAAATAAATCTTATTTAAATGACTCGGTAATAAAATGAGTGACCTGTTCATTCCACTTATAAAAGACTCTTAAGGCTGGTGCACAGTTTTAAAAGTTATTGAAATAAAACTACCCAAGAAGCATGAATACCTTTCTAACAGGTTATAGTGGTGGCTTACTGAAAAGATAAAAGTCAGACAGCAAGAATTTAACCTCAGTTTTTCTAGGTTCTGTTTACAATCAGTCAGTTTAGGCTGCAAATATAAGTACTAGAACTTTTCTAGAAGCTAAACTCTCATTTTTAATTTTTGTCCAAATCAAGCATTTAGCATTTTTTAACAGCTGTAAATAAAAGATTAACATTTTTTTTCTGTCTTTAGCTGGTTTCTTTTCCTTCTCCACATGAAACAGGGAAAAAAAAAAGAAAGAAAAACAAAAAATACCCCAGAGCCGTTGGTGTTGGGATTAGAGCCTCTGGGATTTTTCATACTTCACTGAACTATGCTAACAGTTTCTGCCTTTTTTACTTGCATCTATTTTTTTCCCTATTAATTATTTTGACAATGAAATGAAAGGTAACATTCTGCATTACTTTGTAATGTTTAGACATCGGTGAATGTGTTCAGCCTTTTATATGGTGGCTCTAGTAAATTTTCAGACTCCGGTCACTCCCATAGCATTCAACTATTACTGGAATATATGTCAGTTGAACTACATAGATCAATCCTCCTATCAGAATTACCAACAGTTTCAGAAGGCACTGGGAGGGCCATGGACACACCCCAGAACATACCACCCATGGATCCATAGAAAACTTGGTTGTTAAGAGTGCAAGTTATTCCATGGTCTGCAAAACTGATGAATCCTGGTTTCTTGCAAATGTTCCCTCTTATGGTCTGCTGACAATGGCATAGAGGAATATTCAGCCTCCTACAAAACCCTCTTTTTTTTAGTCAAACTATTGGAAAAAAGCATCACAGTAATGGAATTGTTGGTTATCTGGAATTTCACTAATATTTGAATTAGTACTAGATTATTTGAAGCTGTGTTTTTCCTTTTGTTTTGTTTTGGATGAATCTGGACATTAGTCACATTTCAGAGATGTGCAACCAAAGAATAAAGTGTTCATAGGTTGCAGAGGGTCACCTACAAAGGATACATGAGACAGCCCATTCCCATGTCTTCAGCACAAGAATGTCTTTGATTGTCTTAAAATGGGATTAGAGGAAACCAAACACAAATTAAAAAATCCTAACCACACATCTTAATTTAGTTTTCATCAGACAAGACTTGAAAATCTCACTTTGAACCATTATTCAGTAATGGTTTACTCACAAAAGAAAAAATGTCAGAAGAAAAGTCAAGAACTGAATAGGCCATAGCTATGTCTAAGGGTCTGATTTGGAGTCCCTGGTCAGGTCTATCTGAGAGACAAGACTTTGCTATTCATCTGCTTCTGTTCTCTGCATGGTGTGTAGAAAATTATTCTAAAAGCAGACTGGACCACAGTTTTCATAAGCACTAAACTTACTCATAAACATACAAAAGGAACCAAAGAAGAAATTATAATTTCCAAGAGCATCACCATAACAGATTAAAAACAATTTTTGAGGCCTCCAGGATTTATGTTTGCTTACATCAGTGACCAAGTTTCATCTTGAATTACAACACCACAAATCAAGCTACATCCAGTGTTTCCTTTCACCTATTCAGTTGTGGTAGTACGTGTTGCAGGGTCTTGTACCCTATACATCTATACATTGCTTATGGAATGGAAAGCACAGTCCATCATATATCTAAAGAATCATATTTGTTTATATTAGAATTTTCGTCACTGAAACACCATGCAGACAGCACACTCATCTGGCCTCATGAGAAAACTGCAAAGCAATGAATATATTTGTGTGGGCATGAAGCTCAGCTTTTCTTATGACTGTGTCTATAGGAAGACTTACTTAAAGATGTGTATAATAACTATAACACTGCTACTGAACCTGACATCAGAAAAGACCAGAAAGAATGAATTATAGACCGGTGGTTTATACTGTGATTGGTAGCCTGTGTAAACGTTGAAGGAAAGAAAGGAACTAAGTTGTTCAGCTAAGGAGTCTGTTTCAGGCCTCACTACTATGGTGTATCAGGATCTTTTTCATAGCCTCTTGTCCTCTGCTCTTGGAAAGCTTCTCAAGGAACTAGTTCATCACCTTTGAGCTCTTGTGTGAAAGTCAAGAATGTGTTTGAAGAAAGACATAACCAAAGCTCTGATATAACTTCTTCTGACAGTGGAGCAGAACCATATTATCTGTCTAGTATGGATAAGAGTACCACTAGCAAAGGATATTCCCCATGCTCCCAGCAGCCTCAGTCATGAAACCCTGTTCAGAGGATCAGTGGATGAAAGTGATTGCTAGACCAAAATCTCAGATGCATATGGTATGTTGCTCAGCAAAGATTCTTCCACTTTCAGCCAAAGGAAATGACTCAGAAAAAAATCTTTATAATGCCTTGAAAATTAGTGATGTCCTTTCAGCGTTCATCAATCACAACATTTACAGAGGCATAACCAAAATTTCCTTTCTTATCAGGACATGTTACTCTTCCTGTCTTAGATTTCCTCACTGCTGTGAAATGCTGGGAGTTGCTGCATTTCTCGGGTGCCCCTGGACATTGTCTGTGGACAGCACGGGGAGTTGCACAGCCAACTCTGATAACAAATATCTCTGAAGTTTGAGGAATAAGCCTTTGATTAATGGTTAGCTCTCTTTCAGATTAGCAAATCTGGCATGAACAAGTGATTTCTTGCTTCTGGATTATGATAGATGTCTAGCCATAGAGCATTATCCACTATAAATAGACAATCTTCTGTACCATGGGTAATGATGTTGTCTGGAATGGCACACCAGATCTGAAACTCCAGCCATGAGCAGTACTTATCATTACCTCTTAATGTTTGTGCTGTTAGGGTTATGCATATTCACCTTTTTGCAGCAGACAGAAAAATGAATGGAATAAATATATTTAAATGAAGATCTAGAAATAAGTAATAACTGGTTATTGGGACAAAAATTTCAATGGTCCTAGAAATATTTACATATGAAAGACAGTACAGAAAAAAAAAAATGTAGGAAGAAAACTGAGCTCATCTCAGTGCAAGCAGCTTGGGAAAAGACTAAGCCAATTTTCCCTTGGGTAGCATGAAAAATTGTCATAGTTTATTTTTCCTGAGGAGAAAGCACAGCTCTAATCAGAGATATTATCATGGTCAATGTCTTCCCATTCCCCAATGTATCATCTGCATGATGCTCCTCCCACTGCCAATACAGCCCTGTAGTCCCTTTCCCTGGACAGTAGCAACAAGTGATGTGACTTGAACACATTGACCTCATTTGGATCAAGAGTATTTTTTAGTGGGCTGGGGTTATTCCTAGGTTCACAGTTAGTATAGCCCTTGGAGGCATGAACTCTGACTCCTGCTCAGATCTGTTCTGCACACCATTGCACAATGCCCCAGGCAGCTCCTGTCTGCAATCATTTGTTTGGCTTCACATATACCATTTTTATTTATTTATTTTGTGGTAATAATGTATCTATATTCATGCATCAGGCCACCCAGAGTTCTGGAGGCTGCTGCAGCAGTGTCCAGCTGATGTGGACTGGCCATGTCTGAGGTGCTGTGGTTATTGCTGCACTAGTGGAAAAAGATAAGATGTCTAGCTAGTTAATAAGTCTCACTTTTTACAGCATCCAGTATTTTGTATCAGTGTCGTTTGAAAGGATATCGCTTTGCGAGATTGATCCAAGGCTGGCATGAAGAATATGCACTCAAATCTCTTTTAGAAAGATTTATAATATTAACCTCAGGCTATTTTTAAGTCACCGTCGATCTTTATAGAAGCAGTGCTGAGATTCATTTGTTTTCCCACTGGCAGAAAGTCTCTCTTACCTTTGTAAGCCGGTATTGAACAATTTGGCTTTGGGTCAAACTGTTTTAATGAACTGTCTAGGGTTCAAACTTCATGCTGCCATTTGCAGATGTTCGATAGCGAGTCTGTTTTAGCAAAAGCAGCTCATTAATATTTGCAGCTAAAAAGCCTTCATAACATTGATGCACAAGTGGCTGCTGTAAATCTTTTAAGTAGCTTATATCTTCTCTATGTAGAGGCATAAGGTTTGATTCTCTTCATTCTCTTCTTGCTTACACTACCAGTTTCATGCAAAATTCCTCCTGCTTTTTTTTTTTTATTATTATTTTCTTTTCCTGGCCGGTCTGAGGACAGAATCAGGCGTACGGATTAAAAACCCTTTTCCTAAACTTTGTGCAAGTTCTTTATGGACTGTAATTCACACAAACACACATTAATTTTCTGTAGGTGTAGGTGAACCTGTGGCAAGTTTTTAAGTCCTTACAAATTTAATAGAGACTTACATCATTGAAATCATTACAGCAGTTACTTTTTAAAAAATAAAAGTTACCACACTGATAAATTTCATGAGGTTTTTTTGTGACAGATTATGATTGCATTTCTTTGTGATATCCCTTGGCTTTCTTCAGAATGGACCACCTGCATAGGTTTAGGAATAACTTCTCTTTCATGGTCACTTTAGGCCATCCAAATATGTTGAAAGTCATTTTATCAAGAAAAAGAGAATAATGGTCTCTTTTTTTTTATAGCAGATAAGGAAAAAAAAATACAATAGAAGGTGTTCAGTTGCAGAAAAGGAAAATAAGTTGCCTAAAAACTTGGGGTAGGAGTGGAGGGACTATTTAAAGAGTAAAGGTAAATAAGCAGTTGAATGGATTGACCAGGGTAGTCATGGACACTCAAGCACTACAGGTTTTTCTGAACAATTGAGTCAAAAAAACTGTCAGGAATGGTTTAGATATAGCTGAACTGGCCTTCAAAGAGGAAAATGGTACAGTGACCTCTCATGATCTTTTTTTGTCCCAGGATCTATGAGTGTATAGCCTGGGTGAACTTGTAGAAATGTCAATAGAATTTAATAAATAGGAAACAAATCAAGTTATATAGACAATGTGGCTCTGATCTTCTTTTTAAGAGGGAAGAAACAACTAAACAAAACCTCCATATACATATTCACAATCATTTCTACTTTAAGACATTTTTCTGTGCAAGAATCAAGAACATTATCATTTAAGAGAACACAGCTTTTCTCTAAGTCTGCTATATCTATTTCTACAAGTTGTGCTTTTTTGTTGACTTCATTCTGATGACATAAAAAAAAATTCACAGAAATTATCAGTGTCTTCAAAAGCTTTTTTCTT
>WAAB01010300.1:19384-30262 GCA_013389865.1 Piaya cayana
TTCTATGATTCTATGATTCTATGATTCAAAATACTTGCACTCCAGACCTTTCACCACCTTCATTGCCCATCTCTGGATGTGTTCCAATACCTCAATGTCCTTCCTGAAGTGAGGAGACCAAAGCTGAAGGCAGGATTTGAGGTGTGACTTCACCAGTGCTGAGTACAAGGGGATGATCGCTTCCATGGTCCTGGTAGCCTCATGGTTTTTTATACAGGCCAGGATCCCTTTGGCTTTTTTGGCCACCAGAGCACACTGCTGGTTTAAGTTAATTTGGTTATCAACCAATACATCCAAGTCTTTCTATACCAGGCAGTTTTCCAACCACTCTTCCCCATGCCTATAGAATTGCACTAAGTTGTTCTGGCCCAAGTGCAGTACCCAGCAACAGACCTTGTCACACAATATTACAAGCTCAGTTTACTAGTTGGTGACTAGACTCACTCAGTGTTTTGAGCACAGTCTTTTCCTGGGGTTTTGAAATCGGTCTTTAGCCAGATCACAGTTTTTTTCTTGTCTCTCAGTGGAGAGACAGCTTTTAGAAGGTGCAGAATAATCTGCCTTTAGAGATGGATTGGCAGGCTGGGAGGTAACACTAGCTGTAAATAATGATGCTACTCTACAGGTTGGAGTAAGTGTTCAGAAAGACATCAGGACAAAGTGAGACTTGACGTTGTTCCTTTGGACCAGCAGCCCACCTGACAAACATGGTGTGGTCAGTGAGGCAGATGAAAACCCTGATGGAAAACCCTGATGGATCTCTGAGTCTCCTGCCAGAGCATGAAGAACTGTCTCTGTCAGAGAGGACCAGGATCACATCGGCAACTGTTGTGTGTCAGACACTGCAAATGAGGGACTCAGTCCTGCTGTAGGCTGCACCATCACCAGATGACTGTTTGCTTGTCATGTCTATCTTCCTTCTTGAATCTTCAGTAATTTAGTCACAGTCACCTTTGACTCTTTATGACATTAATTGCAATTCACATCTCCCCTTCCTTCCTCCCTGACCACGAATGGGATGTAGAGTAACACTGGTGTGAGCAGGTGTAAACAGGAGTATGTGCAATAACTTTAATGGAATTTACAGCAACTACAAACCTGGTCCTATGTACTTTATCCATGATTTATCATTTTTACAACATTTCACCATGAGATTTTATGGCAATTTATGTCATTACACAAATTATACAAATTGCCATTAACTGATGTAATGTACTATAAAAAATTGAAGGCATGAAGAAAAAAAAATTTGAATTTTTCTTCTGCATGTTTGCATTACTTTATAGCTTAATTTATCAATTCAGTTAATTGAAATTTATATCATTAGAAGAAAATGCACTGAGGTGCTTTCTTTCCTCTTCTTTTTGTCTGTTTTTTAAATTATCATTTCTTCTTCTTTCCCCCNTATCTCTTTCTCCAGAGAGTGAACAACTGAACATATCACCTCTGTGTTAAATTTATACACATCTTTTCCTTAGGCTTGTAAGTTAATCACAAGCTGTCCCTTTAATTCTGTAACTGAACGGTTCATTCCACAGCTACCCTTCCAGCTATTAATAGTAAAATTACAGGACTATATTAATTCTTCATCACAGAGGAAATCCAGTCTTCAGCCAAATTCTTTTAGTACTGTATGCTACAAACACACAACCTGTGCTTCCCACAAGAGTTGCAAAATTGTATGATAGAAGAGGCAACATCTACCAAACTACAGAATAAAGAAAGACAACAATGTTGATGAAAAGACAGGTTCACAGTATATTCCCTGCCATTTTCCCATTACACTGGTTTTCATTTTGATTGTTGTAGGAAAAGTATATTGGAAACATGCTAAAGAAACCCATTTCCCCCCTTTCATATGTGACTTGATCTCGTACTGAATGAACTTGTGAACTCGACAGTGAAGAAAAGGAAGAAATAAAAATAACACCTTCATAGTTGAACTTGGGAAGTTCTACATGGCCTCAAGACTAACCTGAAATCACTTAGTGCTAACAGACTTTGTTTTACTGATTGTTTATTTGTTTGTTTAAAGAGAAGCTAAAACTGAGATACCTATCCTGAAATATAGAAAGTTACCAGTATTTTGAAAATTTAGCAAAAATTTCTTTATATTCTGAGTTTTGTAAGCAAGACTGACAGCTTGATTCATAGACAGAAGAAGAGCACTTTCCCTATGCCTGATTGCAATGAACTTAGCCATACAGACACTTGATGCATTTGCTATAAGTGTATTGTCTCTTTAAATGACTTTGGACTGACTGCTGCAGACTGCTTTTCATGCTCATTAAGTACAGACTATCAAGGTACAAAGGCTGAAAGGCTGGTTCTGCCATTACAGGAATAAAAATATCTCAGCATTAGATGAGTACTCTAAGCTTGTCCTTTCCTGGTGGACCACAGTTGTTTCTCAAAGCAATGTTGTTTTCTCTGCTGTTGTCCAACTGTTACATGTCCTTCTGTTTATACTACAATTTCTCTAGAGCAGTTCTTTTCCCTCCCTGAGGATAATGCACATCACTGGGCTACTGACTAGGACTGAGTCTTGATTATTTCTTCATGCCACTGCATGACATCCCACACATGGCTTATTCTTAGCAGGATTAAGAGAACTGAACAGTGATCTCCTCTATTTCAGCTGAGTACTCTGACCAAAACAACGTTAAGAAGAAACTTTCTCTCTCTATTGATAGTTAAGAATAAAATGTGGCAGTAGTGCTTGGGGGTGAATTCAGTTTTGTCAATATATATTAGCCCTACCAACTCATCGTCCTGGAGGACTGAGAAGCTTCTGGGTGAAAGAGCAACCAGCTGTTGAATCACAAACATCCAAACCCAGAGAGAGACCCAAGGGTATTAAGTGCAGCCATGACTGTGAGTCATCTATAGACTACATGCAAAGCAAATATTTAGGTAACCAAATATATATATTTTTGTTAAAGGTTATGTGTTTGGAGATATCTACACTGTAATTGATTTCAACTAATTTTAGCTGTTCAGAAGTTGTGAACTACTTTGTAAAGTTACATCTATAGACACTAAGTTCATTGGGAAGCTAGAGGATGATTTTTATATTTTAGTTTATTATCTTTTTCTGGCTTAGGTTCTTCATTATTGGATATATAAAATTATAAGAAAATTATAACATTCTAAATAAACACATACAGAGGTAAGATTGTGAGTTTCACTTTGTAAAATCACATCCAAAATGTGTGCCTACAGTGAAACTGAATCACAAAATGCTTTGGGCAGGAAGGGATCTTAGAGATCATTTAGTTTAGAAATCTGCTCCTTATTCTGTACTCTCTCGTGTTTAGACATTAATAAAATCACTAGGACCCAGGAACCCAAATATGATTTTGTAGATTTTCAGGACTTTTTCAATTACATGTCCTCTCAAAAAAACTTTAATTACTTAATGATCATTATTCAATAGTCCATATAGAACAATAAGCTGCAATAGTTCTGGTGAAATGAGTGAATGAGCTAAAAAGCAGTTGACCCCAAATTTTTTCTGTTCTGAGGAACAGAGAAATATTTTGGAATATAAATGAGGAGAAGAATACAATATTGATTGACTTTGACATTCAAAATCAGTAAAGCGCAAATACACTTTTTCTTCCATCCTGCTTGGTTCATTCAATTTTTATTTCTGCTCAACTGACTAGAAAGAACAGTCTAAGCACAGTGTTAACTTTGTCAAAATAGTAAAAATTATGGAGAAATGAGCAAAAAAGGCAAAAGTTAGGGCAAATATTTAACTGCAAATGCAAAAATCTTTTTCTCAAAGGATAGGTAAATTTGATGCAATTGCTTTTATTACTCAGTTTACTTCACTGCATTTAACCATGCACCTAAAATTCATCCATTGAAAATTCAGCCTGTATGTACCACAATCAAAAAATCTCCAGGGAAATATGATCATATGCTGTGATGACTTTCTAGGGAGCAGCAAAACCAAAGGAAAACTAGCTATTCTTATTTTGAGACAGAGGGGACAAACTTCAGGTAAAAAACAAGGGCCAAAAATTAGTAATGTACAAAAAATACATTAACAAAAACAAAATTGCCCTCTAAAGTGAACTAAATGTTATGTTGTTACAGCAGACATCAGTAAAATATTTTAATAAAGCATACACATTTAAAGATGATTTAATATTTCATTTCTAAAAAAATTTTTCAAGTTTTGAAGCAAACTTATTTCCTAGATTTTTATTTCCACAGAGTTAATATTAACAGAGAAAAATAATAATGTACATACAGCCAGTTACTGTGACAAGTTTTTGAGAACTCAGTTCAGAAAGCAAGCAAGTAGCCATTTATCCAATCTAAAGATGGAGGCGAATGAATTTGGGAATAATTAATGAAAACTGGAACTTCCCATTAGTATATATGTTTTTACTAATAGCAGATTAGTAGATAACATCTGTCCTGTTTTGTTTATTTGGGTTTTTTTTCCCCTAAAATGACCTATCCTAAGGATGTATTTGTAAAATACACAAAGTATGAGGAGAATAATGCAGAAAATCCTTTCAACAAAAAGAACACACAAAAAGATTAAAAACTAGAGCAAGGCAGAAGATCCAATAAGCATAACACAACTCTGGTTTATTGTTTCTACATTCCTCTTTTGCTGTTTTCAAGACCTTTTTGAGGGTCAAATGAGTCCTGGGAGTAGCTAGTTGAGTTTTCCCAGCAACTTGTATCAGTTGTAACTGAGCATATGGTTTCAAGTCCAACAGCTGCTCTACTCTTTCCGAATTAACAGAGCTGTTTGGAATGATCCAATAAGTCAAATGAAGGGGGTGAAATAGAAGGTATGGGCAAAGGAAGAGAATGAAAATACAAACATTAAATCCTGCCTTTACACTTTGATTGAAAGTGGTATGATGCTAGCCTGTAGGAGAGAGGCAGGGAGGCATATCTGCTCTCCTGACATCAGTGTGGATATTTTCCTTGATATGACAAGAACAAATGCATGCAGCCCTTGGATTCTTCTATGATATTGTCAAAGGATGTTTTTGTTATTAGCAGTCTTGAAAGCAGTGAAGACAATAGAATTAAGGCTTTTCAGGATGTCTTATGAAGTCCCATAATAATATGGCTTCAGCATTACTGTTCTTATTGGCTAGCAATGAATTTGAAAGTGGTGCCCTGAAGGTAGAGTATACTTGCTCAGTATAAATCTTTTGAATTCAACTTGTAAAACAAGGTATACCATATTCCAGCCAAAATCAAGACACAGAGTTAGAGGTATGCTTATTTGTAAATGTTTTACATTTAAAAAAATAGAATAATATTTTACTCTTTATAAATCTCTTAAATTTTTAAACCAGCAGTTTCAAAGACCAGCTTACTCTGTTTCTTTCTGCTTTGTTTACATATAATCTGATACCAATTTTCCAATTGTGATAGAAAAATACTGGAGATTTCTGACAGGTTTGGGTTTCACCTCTGTCAACAATTCTCTGGTGGTAGCCTTTTCAGCTTCACTTCATTTGAGGTCAAGCCATTCTTCAAATTAAAATACTCTTCACCTAATTTGGCTCTATAGGGAATTCAGAATGATTCATTTGACACCATCACCTTCTTTCTACTCTCAAACTTGAAAATAAAACCTGAAAGTCAAGTCTTAATAAGTATTACACTGAATGAATCCCTTCCTTCCTAAAACTTCTGGATGTTGGGTATTTGCAGTTCTATCAGAACTGCAGTGATTCCAAGCTTTTTCAAAACAAGGAGTGGTTCTGATTCAGGGCCATACCCAAATTGTCAAGAGATGTTCTTGAGACAAGATGAGCCTGCAGTCAGCACATGCGGCTGCAAAAGTGAAACCATCATTGTTCCCAAGGCCAGATTCCCCTCCCTCATATTCATACACTGGCTGAAGAAATCTCAGTTAACCTCTCAATTAATTCAAAACATAAGTATTTGGGGATATAAAGAGGCAAACAGTGTTACTTTTGCTTGAGAAGCAAAGACCATCTCTTTCCATATTGAGGTCCTGTGCATGGCATTGTAGGGTCCTGAGCTTGGTGAGCAGTGTATAACTTGAAAAAAATCAAAGGAAAGCAAATATTCAAATGGACAGTCTTGGTTTATGTCAATGATATGATTCAAGTTAGTGAGTACACCTCTCAGCTGGCTGTGAGTGCCTATCAGAAGGCACTGAGAGAGCAATTAATAAAGCAGAAGTTGAGTATGTACAGCTACTTTTCACAGAATCACAGGGTTGGAAGAGACCTATCGGATCGTCGAGTCCAACCATTCCCACAAAACACTAAACCATACCCCTCAGGACCTCGTCTACTTGTGCCTTAAACACCTCCAGGGAAGGCGAATCAACCACCTCCCTGGGCAGCATATTCCAATGCCTAATGACCCTTTCCTTAAAAAACTTCCTCCTAATCTCTAGCCTAAATCTCCCCTGGCAGAGCTTGAGGCCATTCCCCCTCGTCCTGTCCCCTGTCACCTGGGGACTTTTCCTACAATCCCACTTCTACAATATCATATATATTATTTGCTGGTTCCTTATATGAAACAAACCTGTGAACTAGGAAAGTCTATACTTAAGGAGCATCCCTAGGTTCATAACATTGTATGAAGCAAGTGTACTGAAAAAAACATGTGTTTAGAAGTGAAAAATGGGATATATATGTGATCTTATTTGCAATGGAGGATAATGGGGAACATGAAGGTGAGTTTGGATTACAGCAAGACCTCAGCTAGGGTTTTTGCAGCTTGCCACACAACCTTACCATTATCTTAACACATTTAATTATTAATAACTCCATGGTGATGAATCGAAAATGCTGCATTTGACTGGCACAGGATGGTAAGTGCTTTGAAAGTCATTATCCTAAAACACAAGAAGATTTTGAATAATCCTTCAAAATGTCAAGACACATATCACATCAGCATTTGTTAAATATTTCTTCTGAGGAAGAAGTTAATTTACAGCACTTTTGATGTTTAACGCCACTCATGACAGCAGCTGAAAATTAACCCTCTACATTTCCCTCCCACAGAACTCAGCAGACTCAGTATAGTTTTCTAGGTTGGTAGAATGTTATCAAAGCATGTTATTAAAAAGAAAGGGAGGGAAGTCTTAGGAAACTTCAAGGATGAAAAGCTCCACCAAACTTCTAAATCCATGGGAACAAGGAAGTGGGGATATTTTCTTGTCAAATTTATCTATAATATAGGCCCATTAATTTTCTCATTTTACTCCAAAATGTTGTCCTCCCTGCTGACTGAATTTCACCAGGGAAATATCAAACTCTGAAGTAGGATGGTGCCCTCTTCTTGTGGGAGGAATAAAGCTGTGTTTGATGTTTTTTGTAGTAATTCACCCCTTTGCTAGGTGAGTGGAAATGGGAAGCATGTGTTATGAGAGTCTAATACAGCTAGAGACACACAGATATGTTGTTGCTAAAAGAAGTAAGCACTTGAGTGTTTATGATAAACATTAACAAGACTGGGAAGTTCTGAATTGACTGTGAGACTGAAAAAAAACCCTTAAAGAACAACCTAAGAGTAAATGTATCAGTTACAAAAATTCCTTCTTTCCTTCAATGCACCTGCTGTTATTAATTACTCATTAAAATTAATGAAAGTTTTGCAATCTTGGGAATGAGATTGGTCCTCTGGATGAAATGCAAAGGGATACTTGTCTGGATGTTGCAGAGGGTTTGTTGTATCTTGGGAAATCCTCCCTTTTGTAAACATGATGCCAAATATTGACTCACAAAAGTGTGAATCTCTGGGATTTTCAGGGATATAAAAGTAATCATTAGCATAAATACTTCTTGTCTATGATGTGATACATCCATTCTTTCAAGATGCCTTCTTATTTTCCTTTCAAATTATCTATTTTTTTCTTACACCAAACCTTACCAACCTCTAAAGCGTTTAATGAGAAACAACAACAGAATTTGTACATTTCCATGATGTCTGAAACTTCTCCTGACCCTAACCTAAATATATCCATGAAGGACGTGATACACCTTGGGTATCTAGTACAATGAGGCATTGCTTTGTGTTACACTTTGGGAGACACTGAAAATAACAGCAAAACATGCAATCAAACAGGCAAACAGGACTCTCTAATAGTATTGCAAAGAAGTATGAGAGAGACTATAGAAGCTATAAGTAGGAAAGCATATTCCATTTTCAATTAATTGTTCTGTCACTAAATTTTAAGAGTAAGACACTCACTGGAGCCATCATCCTTGATAGCCACTAAAAAGAAATTTAAAAAAGACAAATAAGTATTTCATTAATGAGAAATAGTGTGTTTTACAGGAGAAGGATGTGGTGAAGAAACCTGGTGAGATAACTGAAACTATCTTCTTATCCGTTATAAAATGTCTACTACAGCAGTGTGAAGCATGTGATATCTACATATTTGGAAATCAATATGAACCTTTGTCTTTAAAGTCTGACTAACTCTGTAATGGCAAGAAGCCAGCCATCAGTCAGCAAAACTGGGCAAGTCTCAGGTAGATATTCTTGTTAACAGCCCTGAACTCCCTGTTGTGAAGTGAGACAGGACATGCAGAATAAATCTGAATCTGCTCACTGCTGTTCTTTGCTCTCAGAATATCACACTTAATGAGCTGAGTGTGACACTTTCATACTCATTGTCACAATCAGGCTGCAGTACCTGAGTTATCTATATTTTCAAGATAACACCAGTGCACTTCCCTGACCATTAGACACTATGTGCCAGTCATGGCTGCTCTGTTGGCTACCAACAGGCTTGGTGAGGAAAGATTCCTGATGTGGTAGAAAGGAATAGGACCCAAAGTCAGTTAGGGACAGCCTGTGATGTGATGAGATGTGATGTGATGCAGCATGCTGATCTCACACATCAGGATCTCAGGTTCAAATGGGCAGTGAATCACCCTTGAAGTAGATTCACAGCAGCGCTCCTCCAGGACTCTATTGCCATGCACGTAGGTAGACAGTATATCTGAGTATCCAAGCTGGGTGTTCTACTCACAAAAAATGAACAATATTTTTCCTGTCCAGAGGGTTTGCAGTTTAGATGAAGGAAGTATTGAAACCAAACAGAACAAAAGTGACATCTCTGATACAGATACCGGTGCACCTTCAGTCATTAACTATACTGGATTTTATCTCACAAAATGAAATGTGTTTGGTATAGAAGCTGGGAAATACAGAGAAAAATACAAAAATGACTGTTAAACCATTACCAGAATAAACATTTTAAGTCAGCCAATAGTAAGTGTTTACCCGACTTGATAGGACATAGGAAAGGAAGCATATCTCAAGCAAGGAAAGTATTTAATAAAAAAATCCACCATATTTCAGGAATATATAAAAATTTCAATGTAAGATTCATGTCAAATATTACAATATTCAATGCAAAACAGCAAAGATCTGTGTGAGTTACACCTGTGTCTACACTAGTATTTATTCAGCATTCTATTTCTTTTCAGAGATATCAAAATATTACTCACATGTTTTTAGAATCTTGCGATGACCATTTAGGTGATGTACTCAGATCAAAGAGTTAGTGACTAATTTAAAAAAAACCTCTCAGTGATCCTAGTTCTAGGCTTAACATTCCTAAATTCATCAGTAATACAGCCTTGGACACTAAATAACCTGGCTGTCCACAGAGAGCAACACTGAGTGATGTTTAAATTTTATAAACTTTGGAGAGCTCTTTGCAGTGGCAAAGCATTCAGTTATTACACGTAGTATAGTGACACACTTCATAATCAACAAAGGAAAAGGAGTATTAAAAAAAAATATGCATTGATGATGTTCAATAGTGAAATCCTGCTCAGTTAGGGAATGTAGTAAAGTTTCAACTATGAATTCTAGACAAAAATGGAATGTTTTCTAATTAAACTACCAGTGATTAATCTAAGCCATATGGAAGAACATGTTGAATTCAGTTTTCAAACTCTGCAGACTGCATCACATTTTTCCCCTTTCTACTCATTGCAAACTGAACAAGGCAGTAAGACCATTGAGTAGAAGCATTTAAGAACCTTAATCCAACTGTAAATATGTGACTAAAAGGTTTCTCATGAGATTTCATTGTATTATTTATTAAATGTATTTATTTATGAATAAAGATTCCAGAAGAGTCTTATAATGCTAGTTCTACAGAACATGAAACAGTAATATTAGATATCTGAGTAATGTTCTTCATGATACTGCGTGCTTTCTTCTTAGTGAAAACATATACCGAAGATACACGCTTAAAGAATCACAGAATCACTAGGTTGGAAAAGACCCTCAGGATCATTGTGTCCAACCATTCCTATCAATCACTAAGTCATGCTCCTCAGCAACTCATATGAGGTGTCATTTAAACACCTCCAGGGAACATGACTCAACTGCCTCCCTGGGCAGACTCTGCCAGTGTACAATGACCCTTTCTGTGAAAAAATTCTTGATGATGTCCAACCTGAACCTCCCCTGGCTGACCTTGAGGCCATTGCCTCATGTCCTTACCCGTGTTACTTGGGAGAAGAGACCAGCTCCCTCCTCTCTGCAACCTCCTTTCAGATAGCTGCAGAGAGGAACGAGGTCTCCTCTCAGCTACCTCTTCTCCAGGATAAACAACCCCAACTCTCTCAGCTGCTCCTTGTAAGACTTGTTCTCCAGTCCCTTCACCAGATTCATTGCTCTTCTCTGGACTCACTCCAGAACCTCAACATCCTTCTTGTGGTGAGGGGCCCAGAACTGAAAACAGGATTCAAGGAGCGGTCTCACCAGTGCCGAGTCCAGAGGGAGAATAACCTCCCTGGTCCTGCTGGTCACGCTGTTTCTGATACAAGCCAAGATGCTATTGGCCTTCTTGGCCACCTGGGCACACTGCTGGCTCGTGTTCTGTCA
>WAAB01010300.1:30496-52459 GCA_013389865.1 Piaya cayana
TCAGGTTAGTTTGGCAAAACCTGCTTTTTGTGAACCCATATTGACTGGGCCTGATCACCTGGTTCTCTTGCATGTGCTTCATGATAGTACTCAGGATCATCCGTTCCATGACTTTCCCTGGCACTGAGGTCAGACTGACAGACCTGGAGTTCCCTGGATCCTCCCTGTGATCTTTCTTGTAGATGGGCACAACATCAGCCAGCCTCCAGTCCAGTGGAACTTCCTCAGTCTTCCAGGACTGCTGGGAGATGTTAGAAAAGGGTTTGGCCAGCACATCCACCAGCTCCCTCAATACTCTTGGATGGATCCCTTCCGACTCCATAGACTCGTGGGTGTCTAGTTGAGCAAACAAGTCTCTAACCACCTCCTCTTTGATCATGGGAGCTCTGTTCTGCTCCTCTAGATCCTGAGTGTGTAAACACCGGGAGCAACTTTCCTTACTATTACAGAGTGAGGCAAAGAACACATTGCATGCATCAGCCTTGTCCTCAGCCTTTGTTACAGTTTTTCCATTTGCATCCAGTAGGGTCTGGATATTCTCCCTGGTCCTCCTTTCATTTTTAATGTATTTGTGGAAAAATTTCTTGTTATCTTTTACTGACTTGGCCAATCTGAGCACTAGTTTGGCTTTAGCCCTCCTGATATTTTCCTCTGCACAATCTGACTTCCTCCCTGAAATGTTTAGTTTAGTATCTGTTCAGTCTTTGGCCTTTATGACAAGGATAACACTGAGTTCCAGGGATTATGGACATAGAGAATTCAACTTGTTTTTTCTGAGTGAAGCTACCAGCATATTTCATTATAAGCTGGAAGAGGTCAATACAGCTATGTAGATGAAAACTGCATATAATGTAAGCCATAGATCTCCAGATTTCTTTTCTCTATGACCTTCAACGTCTTTGTAACCAGTTCACAAAAGTCACCAAGGAGTCAAACTAGAAGAAAATACTCTCTTACTGGGCCATATTAGAATCCATGCAGTATCAGTTTGGTGAGTAAATATAAATCACTGTAAAGGAAACATTGCTTCCAGTAAAGGAGAAATGGTTTTCCCATGATCTGATTGCTTCTTGCATCCAGGCATCTCATGCAACTGCTTCATCACCAGTGCAGCCACCCTGGTGCAAAGCAGGTGAATGTGAGAGATGTGTGTGCCAAGAAAATTCTCATCTCACCCGTCAATCACAAGGAAGCTGTAATACCCGTGGAAATGCATTGTAGACTTTTCTGCCTTTTATTCTGGGACCATTTAGTGCATTTACATTTTCCGTGAAACTCAATCAACTTTCCAGCTTTTCTTTTTGAAGCTTTTCTTTTTCCCATTAGTCTGTTAATAATTGTTGCTTTCCTGGCATACTTGTGCTGTTGGGTTATTATGCATTTCTCAGCATTGTGAAAAAAACAAAAAATGGAAAAAAATCACATGCTTTTCAGCTGACTTAACACTGTGTAAAATGCTGAAATTATTAATTGAACATCTTGATTATAAATTAGGTGGAAATAATGTTGAAGAAGCAGCCCCTAGTCATATACGTTTATTATTAGGGCTACACACTGAATGATTTGAATTCCATTCTAGTAGTGGTAAATATAGCTATTATGGAAGAGTATGAGACCATGGATTTTGGCTGAATGTCAGCTGAATCAAGCAGGATATTTCATCCATAATTTAAAATTGCATGTACTAAAACAATGTCTGTGTTATCTCCTGCTTCCACCCTTGCAGGAATAAAGTGGTTATGATCTTACATAAGATAAGGAAATTATTTCAGCCACTACAGAATAATTAATTGCCAATAATACTGTTGTCAGCTGTCCCAGTGTGCAGCAGCACCCTATTGTGCCAAGCACAGCAGACTCACAACACAAAGTTCACAGTGCCTTTGTATGGTGACTGGAGAACTGCAGCTGCTATGGGAGTTTTCATCATTAATGCCAGTGATGTTAGATGACCTTATACAGTTTGTTTGGATGCTAGAGTCATTAAGTGGAAAGATATTATCCAGACTTCATGGGTCTACTTTTTACTCCCCTGGTGTATTTAGCAGGGCAGAGGTTTCATGATAAGAGTCACTCAATTGTATACGATACAGTTTAATATTGCCTCATAAGTCATAATTTCTTATCCTCCTGAATTACCTTAGTATTATAGATTGTATATGTGTTGGACTATTATTTGTGCTTTAGTATATACAGCTCTGACTTTGGTAGAGTCCCAGGTTGTCTGAGCCATTTACGTACTCTGCTGTAATAGATACGTTAAACAACAGCTACAATTGTTGTTGTCTATCCCGATGGTTTTGGAGCTCAAGATCTGCTGTTTGACAAATGTGCTGCCTCACCACTGCCACAGCATTGCAAGGGGACCCTATTCATCTTAACAAATATTGCAAAAGCAAAGACGGATCTGATTTTAAAGAATTGAAAGGTCCATCTATGTTTGTTTAGGGGCTCTAGAGGGTCAGGGGAAAGGTTCACCAGAGAGGTTAAGAGCTTAGCTGTGTCCTGGATTGAAGTAAACTGCTAAATCTGGGGAGCTTTTCCTTGAGGCTGCAGAAATCTGATGAGACCTTTATAATTTCAAATTTCAGAATACTGCATTTCTCACTATTTTCTTTCTCTCTTTTTAACTCTAAGCTGTCTTTCCTCCTTAGATAAGAAAAGGACCCAGTGGCTGGTGGAAATCCTGGGGTCTAGCCTGGTCACCTGTTTTAATTTCCTGTGTATTCTGTTTCATCTTAGCTCTCCAGACTGACTGCTTTTTGTTGCTTCATTGGAGAAAGTTACTAGTAGAAGAGGAATTCTTACACTAGTATGAGGTACTCTGTATCTCTCAGGATTACCCCTTTTATCATAGACTGCTATTCTGTGAGATGTGAGAAGTCTGAGAAAAGTACAATTATAACATATTCTGTGCAGAAATAGCATATGGGTAAAATATCCTAGAACAATGTGTTCTGTAGTTCCCACTCCTTCAAGCTTTTCTCCATATCTGTGTGAAGGAAGTAATATCACTACGGCTTAGAGGTATACATTCAGGTGAAGGAGTAAGGGAATATTGCTCTAAGTTACAAAAAAAAATCTCCACAACACCCCACTCCCTCCCCAAGTAAAACATATACTTGCAGAATAATCCTTTCTTATTTTCTGTATGAAGTAGTATAGTGAGCTGTTGAAAAAAGTACAGAGGATACAAAGCTTGATCAAAAATTCTGAATTTGACAAGCAATATGACAAGTTAGAAAACCTTAACATATTTCTGTGTAATTAACAGTAATTCCTGTGTAATACCATCAAATAAAACTTTCAAAATGCAGCATGCCATGCTGCTGACACAAAAGAGACCAAAAGAACATCATCGTAGATTGCTTACGAAAATGTGACTCGCATTGCCTAAGTACAGGTATCTATAATAGTACATTCAAGTGATACTGCTAGCGAGGACAGGTTCTTGTGTCCCACCATGCCATTCAGACAGAGAAACAGATTCTGGCTATGGATGATTACTGGACAACCACAAAGAGCACCATATTACTTTGTTCTGATGCATTGTTCTGTGAACTTTGGGTGGAATTAGAGAATAAATTGACTTGATTGATGAGAGCAGTTTGCCTCACTACTGATTTACATCATGGATTGTCAGTCTAATGCTATCAAGTTACGCGTGGCTTAAAACCTACTCAGTTGCGCCTCTGGAAAAGTAGGATCTCACTTCCTACATTCCTGGAATTTCTTATCTGGACTATGATAAGAACATGATATCTTTTCTGATAGTGAAGACATTTAACATCAACTTCATGGTTTGGCTAAATAGTCCTAAAATATTTTAATATTTTCCACTAGATTAAGAGAAGCTTGCAGAATGTACTCAGTGTCAGCTTCTAGTTTTATGTGTGTGTGTGCTTTTCCTAATGTATAGTTAAATACTAACTTTCCCCTATTGATCACACTTTTTTTCTGGACTTCCAGTCTTCTCAAGTGTTTGGTTTATGACTGTTTCCTCTGTTCTTAGTGCTAGATCTATTAAAAGATTTGGAGTCAGAAAGAATTCTTCTAAAGTAGAAGAGCCTGCTGGGTTATTTTTGTTGTGTTCATTTTGTTTAGTATAAGGCATCATCAAATTTTAGGAAAAAATAAGAAGAGAAAGCTTGTAGATGAAGATGCTTGTCTTAGGAAACTTCAAAATGTATGCAACTAGAAATGCAGAAATACATCAAATATCCATTAAGAAGCAGGAGCTTTTAGTGTAGACTTCTCTGGAGTGATTTGGAATAGTTATCTGGCCCTAAGCAAGACAATTTCTTTAGTGATATTCAAAAAGCGGTATTAAGGCATTGAGGAATGAGTTTCGTGCCACAAAGTGAAAAATACCACAAGACTGGTATGGAGTTATTGATCAATTAATAGTTAATGTGTTTGTAGCCTTCCTTTTCTTCCTAACACCACTGATTCTACAAATTATACCCTGATTTTTTTACCCCAATTACGGAGTAATAAAACACAAACGTAACTTTCCCCTGATTTTTCAACTGTATCTGGTCTTACAATATATTGCTAGGGATAAACTACTGACATGAGGATTAGAATGTACTAAACATCTGGTGGAATGTAAGAAGAATTTTTTGACTTGTTACTCAGTTTTTGAATGTAGGTCATCTGATGTTATATGAGAAATGTTCCAAAAGTGTTTTAGAAATTTAGGGTTGTAGTGAAGGATATCAGGGCTCATCTAACTAGTTCCTTCATTACTTTATATTAGCTTCTAATGCTGCAAAGGAAATGAAAGAAAGACCAAAATTATCAAAAGCAGTAAATTCCAAGAATGAAGCACAAGCAGGTAAAATACTCCTCAAATATTTAGATGTTGGGGTTTTTTTTATATGAGTGGCAGTACTTAATTTTCTCTGTTGTTGTTGTTATTTTTAATATATAAGACACAAACCAGGCATGCCATTTATTGTGCATTTTTTGTGTTTAAATTCTTTATGAAAATATTCTAGGGTTTATTATCTAGAAATGGCTAATGGCAAGTATTTGTAGAAAGAGTATAAGAAATCAGGCCAAGCAGCAAGCATGCTAGCTTTTGGCAATGAGTTTGAATACTTAATGAGACACACACTGCATTCACATTATCATATTTAACATCAAGGGACTCTTCTTCCATATGAAAACACTTGTTATCTGTATTTCATCCATAGTACCTTGTATTTTTTAGCAGAGAGTCTTACAGTTGATGTCATAATGATCAGACGTGGAAGAATTTCTTCCTTTCTGATATTCTTTTTGATACCAAATAGAACTGTTCAGATTCATGATCAAATTCCTAGCAAAGGGGGGAATGTGGGATCCGACAAAAAAAAGAAACATCAGGAAATAGAACCAAAACATTTTTGACATTTGAAGGATATAGTTTTAATGAGATGGTTCTGATTAACAGCACATACAAGAGAGATGGGGAAATTGAAAAATCTACAACCAGGACCTCAGCTAATACACTGTCTGAACCTTTAAGTTTGATCTCCTTTTAAACAAAAGAAAAAAACCCACAAACCTGTGTTAAATACTATATCAAAATAAAACAAACACTAAGTATGGCATTCACACCTTTAAGTTCTGAGTATCTAAATGTGAGGTACACAGTTTAAGTTCAGCACCAAGACACATTCCAGATGAATGACAATAGTCACAATGATAAATTCATCAACAAAAACATTTGAAATGGGTGGAGAGATCAACCGCCCAATATCAGTGACTGTTTTTCTCCATTGACTACAGAGAAAGCCTGGAGTTGAAGCTTAAATTTGATACCTAACTTTCAGACAGGCGAAATTAAGTGATGTGAGTCTTACTCTAAATATCTACCATGCCATCACTTTACTTCATGGTTGGACTCGTTGTTGATGGTTGATTTCACTTTCAGCTCTTATACACTGGCAAATTGCTCTTACTCTCTGCTTTTTTTATGTTTCAGGGGCATGTTTATACTGAGTAAATAAAACATTGTCCAAATTAAAGGAAAAATCAGTTTTCTGCATATTTTAAAAAGCAGAATATATAAAACTCACATAATAAACTTAATCTCTCAATTGCTGCCTATACATTAAATGAAAACCAAAATAAGGTGAGGTGGGAAGGTGGGGATTTTTCCTTAAAACTGCTTAAGAAGAGTAAATTTGCTAAGCTCCTTTACTCCTTGTTCACAGATAAAAACCACAGTTTGCAAGGATTCACTTTTCAGAGATTATTTCTGTCCTGAAAAAGCTGATTCTTGTATACAATTGCCTAGAGTAAATTAGCATACAGTATGAATTTTTGATTTATAGCACTTTGTATAAATCAACCAACAATCCTTAAAGAAGGGTGCCCCCAGGCTTTAAGGCGATCGAGACACTGTTCAGAAAGTGATTTCAAGTGGAACCACCCAACTGAAATATCAGTTTGAGCAAAATTTTCACTTTTAATTGAAAATAAGAGCACTGGGCTGGAATACAGAAGGCAACATAGTTCTTTGTCAAAGCCTCAGATATCACATGTCAACATCTAGTAGTAGTACTAGTACAAGAGTAACACATTTAATTTTCAGTATCACTCCACTGTGTTCTGACATGAATTAACCACTTCTATCTTCAGCAGAAGTTTTACTCATGCTGCCTAGTTCTTGATTGATATTCAAACTCAGTGTGTTGCTATGATGCAGGTGGACATAAGTGAGCAGTATTACAGTACAGAGAATTTGAAAATACACAAATACAGAGTATTTACAAATGGGAATACATATCTATGCTAAAATGACTTTTTTTGTTACTTTCATTCTGTGGAAATTTTGAGAATTACTGCTTTTGCTGGAATCCAAATACAATTTTTGCTGATTTTCATATTTTCTGTAAGAATTAATGTTGGGCAAATTATGTCTGCAGCGGTAGAGCATCAATGAGAGTTGGAGAGGCAAGCAATTTAATCATGGAGAGAGTTCAAAGCAGGGTTATAGCCTTGTGTATTTTCCTTTCCACCAGCTAGAAGGTTGCTATATCTAAACTGGGCTGAACAAACAAAGAAACTTTTCTGTGGGAGAATAGACATCACATCAATGAACTTCCCATTAACTACATAAGATGAATGCCTGCAAGCGTCGTCAGAGAAGGCTTTCTATGAGCAAGTACAATCAAAAGAAATCAAGTCAAAGATATAGTAACAATCAGAAAACTACTAGTTATCCCAGTTTTTGTAGACCAGCTTCCTTTGCCCTGCTTTTGAAAACACTGGTAATGTACAGGCACGTTTCCATTTAGGGACACAGATAGAACCATAGAATCATCAGATTGGAAAAGACCCACTGGATCATCAAGTTCAACCATTCCCATCAATCATGAAACCATGCCCCTCAGCACCTCATCCACCTGGCCCTTAAACCCCTCCAGAGAAGGTGACTCAACCACCTCCCTGGGCAGCCTCTGCCACTGCCCAGTGGCCCTTTCTGTGAAAATTTTTTTCCTAATGTCCAGCTCGAACCTCCCCTGGTGCAGCTTGAGGCCATTCCCTNAATCAACCTTTGTAACTTTACCCATCTTCACTCTACCAAGGTACTTAGAAGAACAATCCCAACACTCTCTCAGCCGTTCCTCATAAGGCCTATTCTCCAGCCCCCTCATCAGTTTCATTGTTTTTACCTCCTCATCCCCTTTGCCCCATCAACCCCCAGCCTGCTCCTTCTCCCCAATCCTGCCATGTCCTACCGCTTTATCACCCTGTCGTACCCCTCAGACCTCACAGAGCCCCAGCTGTCACCAGCCCCAACCAACACTGACCCCACCCCTAAGGCTTCACATCTGCAGGGCTGCCCCCACCCCCCTCAACCCCACGCGTTGTCTCTCTCTGAGAGCTCTTCACCCATGTAACCACCTCCCCAGCTGGGCTCATGACGTGGCTTCCAGTGAGTCAGTCAAAAAATCAATTTCTGCCTCAACATTTTCCTCAGAACTGTATAAATCACAGACACAGGCTTTACAAAAACAGCCAAAGCTGGTACGGAACGAATGCTTTCTACCCATACCTACATCTTTATTTCAAAAAAGTTCTGTACCTGTCTCCAAGCCTCCCTGCTCCCTCATGAAGCAAGGAGGAATAGACAGGACTTACCACACACACACATCCAACAGAGCATGTGCAAAGGACAGTTCAACCCAAGTTCAAAGTGATGATGACTACTGGCCTTCATCTGGAGACCCCAGGTCGTCCACCGCCACATGCACAAGGGGAGGAGACCTGCAGACACTCCTCTCTTGGCCTGTGTGGCCTGATAGGTGGACATTGGCACATCTCCACAGGCAAAGGCAGGTTGCAGGTGTTTTGACTAAAAGAGCTCTGAAGGAGACAAATTCTGAAGATCTTCCCCACTGTGAGATCACCTCAATCAAAGACAGGGGCAGTGGAGACTTCTGGATCAGGACTCCAGAGACTCCAGATGGCTGTGGACCTGTTGTGATAGCTGTAACCCCCTTTTCCTTTCCTTTTTTCCCCATCTTTTTCCTTAGAATCATAGAATCACCAGGTTGGACAGGACCCCGAGTCCAACCATCTGCAGAACTGCAGATCTGTAGAAGTGTATCTTTGAATGTGGTTATCTCGAAGCAGCAGTCCTTCAGAGACTTTTTAGAATGATGTTCAAGGAATCATAGAACTGTCTTTCTGACTGACAGAGAATGGTTCAAGATGTTACAGATAATGGCATTATTCTCATATGTCCTCAGATGTTCTGTGCCAGCAGTCCTGTTCAAGCAGTAAGGGGCATTCATTCTTTTAAAAATTAAACAATGTTACATAACCAATAATTAGAAAAAGAACAAACTAAGGAATTTACCCCTTGAAAACCTTCTCAAATGTACCCCCCCCCCCAGTCACCTTCTCAAAGAATTACCAGAAGCAGAGATTTCGGTAGCTTCTTTTCACATCTCAAAAGATCCAGTGGATTCTGAAATCTGTTATAATAAAGTAAAAGGAAAAGAAACAGGATTCCTCATGAAGCTTTTTCAACAGTAAATGCATTTTTTTATCAACATGCTGTGTTGGATATATGTGCCCCTGGTGGACTCAGTACCGGGAATTATTGCTGAACAGAAAGCTTATTTAGTCTATTATAGGTCAGAATTTTTATCAAGCTGCTTAATTAGAGTTCTCTCTCTCTCTTTTTTTTTTTTTTAATTTTTTAAATCTTAATGAGGAGTTTCATCACTCCTGCCAAGATGAGTCAGGTGTTTTCAAGTAGATGAGCGGGACGTAAGTAAATATGCAACATGGTATATCTTCGTTGTATTTTCCATTTAGAAGTGGGGTCAAAACCTTTGTTAACTCAAAAATAGTTCAAGAAACTGTTTAAAACTTTCAGTAAGGCCATAATATCATACGTAGTATTTATTATTATTTTTTTTTTAGCTATAGCCTCCTAAAAGTTAAATGAAATGTTTGCTTAATGGAAATTAAGGATCTGGGCTTCCTGGAAAACCTTTTAATGGCTTTATATGAAATAAACCAAATTTTTGGAGTTACCAGGGAATTACTGCCACATAACATTTAAATTGGGAGATATCCATTTGCAAATATAAATAGTATCTCACTTGTTCCATACAATGAGCTCATTTTTTATATGGAAAATATTGCTTTATGCAAATATATGAATAAATAATAAGAGTATGGAACCAATAAACAAGTCAGCTGTTCTTAAAAAATGACTCCTAACTGAATTATTATCAATAGTCTTAAGACCTCTATTTTGGTATGGGAAGTTTCTATCTAGATTATGGAAGTTTGAAAAATAACAGTAACTGAAGAGGATCTCATTTAATGGAAAGTGTAAAAGAACTGTGGTCATTACTTGCAGCTGTTTCTACCTCTGATTCCCTCAAGATCTTATTGCTCTTTATGGGGTGTAGTCCTGCGAAGCAGGCACACTATCATGACCAGCACTCTGTACTGAACAGTATAAATGCAACTTTGCAAAGCATATCATGTTTCAGGGCTCTGGGAAATCACCAAGACCTCACTCTTGTACTGACACAATCTATGTTAGGTCATATTGGAATTTTTTCCTCTTTGGATTGCAGTATTTCTTTACATTTTCTGTATAGCATTTTACTTGAGACTCCAAGAAACATAAATCCATGAATGTCAATTGACTTCGGTGGTGGTATTGCATAGTTAGGTTATCTAGAATCTGGTCCTAGGGAACTTTCATTAACTACAAATATGGAAGTCATGGGACATGCTTTTGATTAGGTCAGTACAGGTTTTATTTTTGACTTAATACCAACAGAATTTCAATCATAAACATTTTGTAAGGTCACTCAAAACCAGTTTCCCATTAACTTAACAGAAATACTTGGGTGAACCGAAGTGCCAGAGTGACTATGCTTTGCAAGATCATTCTTTAAACTATCCTAATTAAAACATCATGTAGTCTAACAGAATATGGACCAATTAGAGATTTAATGTTTGTTAAAAAATTAAACAGTCAAAATATTTATGGAATAAAGCTATCAAGATAACAGTAGCAGAACTTTATGATGAGGTAACCAAGAAATCTGAAATAAATGTATTATCCACATTTGATTTTATAGACTGTCTTAAAAGGACAAGAGGCTTTCTGGAAAGAAAAACAAATCTCAAATTCACATCACTATTTTAGTGTTTCTCCTAGAGAGAACTGAGATGAAAGGCAGCTAAGAAGTGAAAAGGAAATCATGTAGGTGAAAAACAGTCTTTTACAGACAATCAGATTCTGTTTATAAAGGTTTGTTTCTGCAGCTGGAAAAATATTGAGCTAAACCCCTAACCTTATTGAAACAGAGTCAGGAGATTATGAATAGCAGTCTCTAAGGAATCAACAAGCATACATGGGATTTGTGTTTGAACAATGATCTAATCTGTGCTTTTATTATGTACTGTTGGTAAAATCCTGGCTGTGTTGAAGTCACTGATAAAACAATATTATTTTTTTCCACTTTAATTATATTTCCCTTTAAAAATATAGATGATCATTCTGGAGTTCTGAAGCTGATAGAGAGTTAGACTCATATTCTGTAAATTATATGAGCCTAAACTGGTAGAATTAATGTGTACTTCTCATTTATTTTTACTGATTCTGTAATAAAGGACTACAACAAAATAGAATGCAACACATTTGTGAGATAATTATGATGTTTTCATCAGGTAGAGCAGCACATTATTTCATGAGGAATGGAACTGAACTCTCTATGAATCATTATACTATAATAAGGCACGATTTTATTTTGTTTGGCCTTTATGCTATTTATTTTCTGTATTCAGATTACCCAAAATTTCTCATAGAACACTAAAATCTTAAGGTCTATACAACGACCTTTTGTAACTGGGGTGAAAATACAGGCAGAGCCCAAAGTACCCCATTTAGAAGGACATAACAAAATTAATAGCTTCCAATAGACCATCAAAGTAATTTGGAAATCTCTGGAATAGATGTATCTGTCTATCTGTCCACTAACCCATTCCTCTTCCACAAAGATAAAATTTCGCATAGTCTAGGTACCTGTCTTTGGTTCTCCAATTCATTACTTTGGTATGTTTTTAAATGTCAAATGGCTATTTACATGCCAATTATTGGTATGAATGTATGTGCTTTAGAACATATGAATATATGCTTTAAAGTTCAGGATTCATTTATATCCATTAATAAAATGAAGTCTTACCAATAGCTGTGTGCTTTCAGAGAGATGACAATTTCATGACCTATTCTAACTGTAAGGCATTTTTAAGTTTTTTTTTGAGATGAACAAGTCTATAAAAATGTAAGACAGTCTCAGAACACTGGTCCATCTATGACATGGTACATAAAGTTACCATCCTTATGACAACTGTCTGTAAAAATAACATAGGTCACATCAATGTCTTCAATAACTGGTGACTTTTTGTACTTCATTTTAGATGGCAGGGTGGATCTGCTCCAGCCCAGGAAGAATGAACTGGCATAGAGGGAATGACAGACATTAGGCATAAGTACTTTCTATATCAAGCCTTTGGCAAGTTACTTGTTGGAAAAATCTGTTCTCGTGAACAGAGTCCAAAATCTGCAAGTTCTTCTACTAAGGCATATGATAACTTCTACTACCCAGGGATATGCTAACACACACCATCCTGGGATATGCCAAAATATTGCCAGGATAATGGCTCATTCCAGATGTCAGTCAAGGTCCTTTTTGACAGCCTTAGGGCATTCATTATAAAAGCAGTTTTGTCTGGGTTATTCATAGCAGAAGATACTCTTATTTATTTATTTTCCCCTATCACAAACTGTAAATAAAGTTTGAATGAAATTAGTATGGAGCATTGTACAATTCTCCTCATTCACTATGATTCCTAATTATGCATTTATTGTTCTGGTTTGATTTTTATTTTTCTTTTTACTCTCCTTACATGTTGCATCTAACACAACCCTCTCTTCTCTCCCATTATTTACAGTCCATGAACAGGGGACAAAAATAAGAAACACAAATATAATGGGAAAAGTGTGAAGAAAATGTAGAGATAAGGTTTTATAATTTGTGCAGTTTCAGAACCCTAAAGAGGTTTATTACAGGTAGAACCTAGAGATTAAATATGATTAACTGTCACACATGGTCAATTCTCCAGTGAAATCTTAAAGCTGTTGGGATGCTGTATTCCCAAATTACTTATAAATTCACAGTTATTAGATTATGTATCAGATAGATTGCATAATATATGCTTAAAGCTATGCGGAGTTTAAGTTCTAATGATAAAACACCATGATGGCAAGACTAAAATCAGTCATTGTGGATTTCAACTTATTTATTAATTTTTAAAATAAATTTGTGCCAACTGTCAAAAAATGATTGAATAACATCCGGAAAGAATAGTAGAAATATTTGGTTGGAAAAGACCTTTGAGAATATTGAGTTCAACTGTACCAGTTCACTACTAAACCATGTCCCTAAGCACCTCATCCACCAGTCTTTTAAACACCTCTAGGAATGGTGACTCAGCCTGTGCAGCTTGTTCCAGTGCCTGATAAATCCTTCAGTGAAGGACTTTTTCCTGATATCTAATCTGAACCTTTCTTGATGCAACTTGAGGCCATTTCCTCTCATTCTACCACAAGTTACTTGGGAGAAGAGACAAACACCTGCCATGTTACAACCTTCTTTCAAAGAGCTGTGAAGAGTGATGATGTCTCCCCTCAACCTCTTTTCCTCTAGGCTAAACAACCCCAGTTCCTCCAACCACCTCTCATCTCTCATAAGACTTTGTCTCCAACCCCTTCACCAGCTCTGCTGCCCCTCTCTGTTCATGTGCCAACACCTCAATGTTCTTCTTGTACCTAGGGGTCCAAACCACAGTATTCAAGGTGAAGTTTCACCAATGTTGAGTACAGAGGCAAAATCTCTTCCCTGTTCCTGCTGATCACACTGTTTCTGATACAGGCCAGGATGCCACCTCCCTTCCTCTTGGCTACACTCATGATTCATGTTCAGTTTCTGTCAGTCAGCACCTCCAGGTCCTTCTCTGCCAGGCAGCTTTCAAGTCACTCTTCCCCAAGCTGGTAGTACGGTACAGAATTGTTGTGTCCCAAATGCAGGACCAGGTGGTTGGTCTTAAACATCATACCACTGGTCTCAGCCCATCAGTCCAGCCTGTTCAAATCCCTCTGTAGAGTCCTTCACAGTCAAGTAGATCAGCACTTCCACTTAGCTTAGTATCATCCACAAACTTATGAAGGGTACACTCCGTCCCTTCATCTAGATCACTGATAAACACATTAAACAGAACTGGACTCAAGCTTGAGCCCTGAGGAGCACCACTTTTGACTGACCTCTAACTGGTTTAAATTCTGCCTACAACCACTCTTGGAGAAGCTAGAAGAGGTCAAGGAATTGCATGTTTTTAATGGAAAACTGATTAAAAAATATTCTCCATTTACTCTTACATGGGATTGACTCATAGTTGTGAGAGTCACAAATGAGAAAAAAAAAATGGGGTCCTTTAAAGCCACACAACTGATGAACATTCATTGAAGTTTGAAGAGAAATTTGTGAAGAAAACCCAGCAATCACAAACCCCAAAGCTACAGTAAAAGGTTTAACCAGTGATGCAATTAATAGAACTTGATAGTGATCATATAATATTAAGCATTAAAATAATATTAATATCACTTCATACTAATTAAGATAAATTATTAACAATCAGAATAGCCTACAAGAATGCTAAGGTGATTTTTGGAAAAGATTTTTTGCCAAAACTGCATATTTTCCTAAAGCACACAATAGTTCTGGGCTCTGTGAGTGCTTATATGACCCCCTTCTTATGACTTATCTATTAGTGTGTATTGAAAGTTTTGTTGCATACTATGCTAAGTCAACTAGCTACTAATAGATTAGTTTACTTTCTAAATATATATGCTTGCATTCTGAAAGCACATGGTCTACCTAACTTGAAAAGTCACCTTTTTATTCTTCAAATTTAATTAAACTGAGTGTGTAGACAGGCTGATGAGTTTGGGATCAGGTTACCATTTCTGAGTAATGTACTCCATAAAAATTCATTTACCTCACCATCAGCAGTGCCTTTTATATATCTTTCATACACATTTCTCAAGAATGGCAGCTTTGAATGACTACATTTTGCAAACAAGGACCTCAAAAATGAATGGTATAATGGCCTTCACCAAGAGGTCTAGGATGAAGCAAGGACCAGACCAGCTTCCCGAAATTTAACAGTAGCATGTCACTCCTTGGTCATTTTTCTTCTATCTGATTGGTTTGGATTGGCACAAAAGTCTTTAGGAGAAACTGTTGCCCACATGACAGAAGGTTTCAGATAGGCTTTTTGTCCTTGACAGCCTAGAATATCAAAGGACCTATGAAAATACAGTACAGGCTTAACACCAGAGTTTCTGTGTATGACTTTACACAAAACCCCTACCTACCAGGAGAAAAAATAGTATTAAAAAATCAAGTGGCCATACAAAGAAAAGTTCTTCACATCAGTCCTATTGACCTTGTTCTTTCTTGGCTAGTTCCCCACATTATACAATGAATCATTACATATATCCCTAGGAAATAAAAATCTTCACAGATATACAGCATGAAGAAGAAACACTTAATGGGCCACATTACTGCAAACCCTAGCCACATTACTGCAAACCCTATCAATTTGCTTTCTTTTAGTTGTAGTCATGATTGAGGGCTCAAGTAATTGAATTTTCTTCTTGTGGTCTGACATTTTATTTTCCAAAATTTTTTCTTACTTTGTTCTTAAGACATGCTGAACAAACAGAGATGAGACTCAGGAACTATCTAGGCAAGGGGAGGAGTCTAAGCAAGGAGATCTGAATTCCTGCCATTTCACTTACTGCTAATTTGGACTTTCATTGACACCAACATCTTTTGGGGTCTTACATGGAGCTGATAAATGGAGAAAGCAGTTTGACTTTAACTTGTAGTTTAAGCCTAATGATCCCATCACTCTCACCCAAACTCCATAACTCCAGAAGAGACATATTTGCACTTAAGTTAAAACTTATTGTAGTAAGTGTATATGTCCAGTAGAAATTATAAAAAGACAATCTTCTGTGACCGTCCAGAAGTCACTTATCATCTGGTTACAAACATTCTAGGACAGAAATCCTAGACAGTTTAATGAAGTAATTTTGGACAATCAAAGTATCTCAGAGTATCTTACTATCCTTGTAGTCCATTGTCAGGGGAAGTGATTGAAGGTCTAGAGATAGGTCAGTTATTACCTTATCAAAAATCCCTTTTATCACCGCTGAGTATTTGTAATCAAACAAGAGATGTGCAACTGTCAGTACATGGCCAGGAACACACGCAATGCAGGGCTGAACAGAATACAAATGATTATATAAGATCGATAGGTAATGTTTGTGAGATCAGTCAGGCTATTTGTCCTTGCACTTGGCTTTTCATGGAGTGTATCTACACCCTTAGATGACCCTACCAAGTCCTTCTTGCCTTCTTATTCCGTCCCTCCTTTAAAGCAGATTCAAGGACCAGAGGCACTAAAGTAATGGTCAGATGGAGTCTTGAAAAGTAATATTTACATATGAAAGAGTCTACAAAATCAGTCCCCAAACAATTAATAACCAAAATAGCTAGGAATAATTAATATGTCTTAATCCTTAGACTTTTATTCCCTAATTTTCTGTTTCCTTCCCCTTTCTTTCTGGTTGTCTTCCTATTATCAACTAGTTATGTCAATATTTATCCATGAATAACACAGTAAAAGAATTAAGAATGTGCTTCTAAGTTACTATAGAAAAAAAAACTCAAATAGTTCTTAAATAAAGAAAGTAGGTTTTATTGCTGGGTATTTTGTTTCTGCAGTTTTGTTTTGTCTCTAGAATTTTGTATGCTCTAACACAAACCTTTGGTCTTGCCTGCAGGTCCTTGGTTTAAAATAATCTAGAAGAAGATCTTTGTGAAAATTTTACTACAGAGATATTGAAGAAGTAATCATAAATACTGAAGGTAAAGGAGCATCTATTATTTTTTTGGATTACATTCTGACACTCTCATCAAAACTGATCCTCTAATACAAAAGAGATTTCCATTAAACTCATAGCTTTACTGTTATTACCTTGGATTAATGACTTATTGATAGAGGAATCGGAGAACTAGGGTAGGTGTTTTCAAGGAGAAATGTGGTTCCTTGCAACAGATTGAAGGAAAATGATCTACCTGCAGGAGTCTTTTATTTCACTTTTTATTTCAGTCCATAAATATGAATAATTTGCTTGGTAGAACAAATAAAAGGGTACTTTTCTGGCCGAACACCAATTAGTTAAAAAATATATCCTATCTTTCTGAGGAATTTATTCAAGATCAGACTAGGTCCTTCATTGATTTGCCTCAGTGAACCTGAAGAAAAATGCATATCCAGTCATTTTTGTGTCCACTTTATTAAATTTTGTCATTAGATAAAGAAGGAAGAAAAGTATATTTTAACTTCTGTAGTTTATCTCAATAAGTAAATTGTACAGAGGAACCTTAACACAAGAAACCAATTTGTTTGGCCCACAATTCTATATAACTCACAGAACACAGCAAAAAGCTACAGTATTTCATACAGTATTACAAATGAACTGTTTTATATACCAGCTTTACTGTATCAGGAAATAAATTTATAGACTACATTTCTTCTGTGACTTGCAGCCTACTTAGCTCTTTTGAGCCTAACAGGACAAATTCTGTATCTCCTTTAAATGCCTTGAAATCAAAGTAATTTTGTTTTCATGATGCAATAACTCTACAATGTTGTTTCACTTAGACTTAAACAATTCCTGTGAAACTCTTTTTTCTTCCTTTTTTATTATTAAACTGACCTCACAGTAACAACAAAATAGTTTTCCATAAGATAACTCTGCTGTGCTCTTTCTTAGGCATCATGGCAGCATTTCTTTCCTTTGCTTTCTCCCTTTTAAATCTGCAGGTAATCTATTAAAACTCATGCAAATATCTCTCTATTTTCACTTTAAATATCTTCCAGAACCTTAGAACAAAACCGAACACAGCTAAACTTCCTGCAGAAATAGTTGTAGAAAGTGACCACATTTCAGGAAATGAATATTTATTTATTTTTCAGGAATATGGTGCATATCATTTGTGGTATATCTGACTCCTATTTTTTTTCCCCTTAGATTTCAGTTTGATCCTTATTACCTTATATCTTCTAAATGTGCATAAAGAAAAGAACAACACAAAATTTAGATTTTATAACATTCCTAATCCAGAAGATCACAAAACCCATAGTCTTTAAAGTTAAATTCTCATATAACTGCTTTCATGAGTTAGCATTATGCTAGGGTAAGAGTATAGGTTGCATTTGCAACATTTTCACAGGTAAATGGCACAGAGGGGGATGCTACAGGATATTAGATATATTTAAATCAGAAACTGTTTCCTTTTCATTTTGGTGGAAAGGCTTATGACAATATTGAAAATGAAATTGTATCCCCTTTATTTATTTAATCCAAAAGCTAATAAAGGAACTAATTTCCTAAAATAATAAGACTGAGAGTAGATAAAGTCTTTTAGTCAGCCAGCACATCTCTCTCAAGTGGAGGATGGGCATGTTTTAAGGATGGTCTTGATAAGAAGCTTTGTTAGTACAATGAGCCTTCTCTATCAGTCTTCAGATTTATAAGTCTCACTTTGTTAAGAGCATGTGTATGCACAAGGGCAATAGAATGACATTGATTTCTTTAGGAGCTCCTCTTCAAAATCAATGGAAAACTGTGTTTAAAAATTGAAGGTATGTTATGGCACTAGAATGCAATATCTTACAACCTGATCCAAAGGACCCTTAGGTTAAGTTTCATCATCTAGAGTTTAGACATCTGGGTAAACTAGATATTTTGACTCCTCTTTGTGATCAATGCACTTGAAATGTGATTTATCCTTTGTGTCCAGACTGAGAATAGTGAGGAAAACACTCAGTTAATCATTTCCTTTGGCTGTATGTAAATATTTCAGTGTGTAAGTTTTTCTTTTTTCTCAGCTTCTCAGTAAATACTCAAATCCTTACAAAAATCCAGATTTATTCCTGCTTGCTATTTCTTCCTATTAAAACATTTTTGCACCCTAAAACCAATGCCAATATAAGCTAGAAGTACAAAGGAAGTATACAGTGAATCAAAATTCATCTTAAGAATCACTTCTGAATAAAGCCAAGGTAAATTCATATTTTACAACACCATCTAGCAAAGAGGAGAATTGCAGAGATACAAGTGTTTTGTAATATTTTTTTAAATTTTGTGGTGCTTCTTTGTGTTATATGAAGGTGCATTGAGAAATAAGCACTCACATTACACACTGTTTCTTTGAATCTGACCTGTGTCCAACACTAAAATAATGGTTTCCAGCTTCTCAGCTTTTTTCTCTAGAAAGCCCAGTAGATTTATTTGTCTTTTATTTCATCAACCAATAACAGTCCAGCATATACAGAATGCTTTTGACCAGCATGTACTTACTGTGCTGAAGAGTAAAATAAAACCTGTTTTCTTAGAACAGCAATCCAAAAACTGATATTCATAGATTTATTTTTTTCTAATTTTACACACACTTTTTAAGTGCAGTCAGGAAATAAATTGGCACAAATTAGAAAATAAAAAGATGAATTGGCTTTACCAGTGATCTTTCAGAGGGATAGCAAAATGTTTGACAATTTTAATCAGGATGATCACATCTGAAAACATGCTTAAAAATGCCAGTTGCATCTGCAGAAATGTTATAATTAAATGTTACATCCTTATTGCTTAGATAGTTCCTAAAATAACCAATTATGATTTCAGCATTAGCACAGTAGCTTCAGTAGATACACATAGATGAAGACAGTGTCTGTCTTTAAAAGCTCATGATCTCAATAGAAAAGAAAACAAAATCTGGGAGGAAAGAACAGAAGCACAGAGAAATTAGGAGTGAAATCCTAGTCCTATTAAAAGAATTAGAAAATTTTCTATGACTTTAAACAATGTTAGGAATTCAATCTAACAGCTTTCCAAAGACAAAAAGGAAACCTGTGTCTGAGCTCGGAAGTGGACCTGGTTCTCTATAAAACCCTCTTTTTAGGATTTAACAGAAATGTATTCCATGAAGCAATATAATTTCAAACATGTTACCTTTTGATTTCCGAACTAAGTAGATCAGGTAATTTTCTTACTATGGGCCAAAAAAAAAATAAAAATAGTAATAATAATAATACATAACCAGACAATGTGACACAGAAGCTACATAATCAGCTTCAGGATCTTCATCACATACACCTTTACTAAGTATTAGACCCTAAGCGTCTATATCATTTCAATGAGAGGGGACTTGGATATTTTATGGTTGAGTTTCATGATGTTAAGGTCTTTTCCAGTCAAAATGATTCTGTGATTTTTTTCAACAGTATGTCAGCATAATTAAACAAAATCCTGGAATTGTCATATTACACCATCAGTCTCTGTTTCTTTCATTACTGTCCTTGTTTTACCATGAGGAAAAAAAGTTAGGAACGTCTTAGCACTTGAGTGAAATGAAAAAGAAAATCACTTTATTTCATTTCTTCACCCCTCCACATGTGATGGGAAGAGGGCAGAATTCAACAGTGTCCCTTTAAATTGCCTTTTATTCCTGTATGTAACTCTTCTCCCGGGTTCTAGTGCCATATTGTAATGTTAAAGTGTAAAACTCTGCATCTGCTGAGGCATTTGGCTGGAAAAGCAAGTATGTCAAAGGCTGTCCCTAGCTGCCATCACACATATGGATTTTCTGTGTTCAGCTCTACCATCTGGTAGTTAGACCTAAATTCACTCCTTATTGAATAAGGACTATCTACCATATCATACTTCTTTCTGTGTGCTATCCCTTTTCATAGACTTGTTTTATCAAATTTTCTATGGTGTTTGTGTGTCCCATATGTGTGAAAATGTTGAAAGTGTTCAGAAATATTGAGAAAACACTTTCTGTCGGGGTAATATGCAAATATGTACACATCCATGTGTGTATATGCACACACACACAAAAGAACCAACCAACCAACCAACCAACCAACCAACCAACCAACCAACCAACATAAACAGAGCTACCTTCTCCAAGGGAAGAGCAATAATAAATTCTTGAATACACAGCATTGTAAATGTAATTTCTAATGCTGCTGATTAGAAGTTGGAAATGGAATGCAGCAATTTATAAAGAGGAACTAGTTTTATTTAAGAAGAACAGTTTAACAGTGTAATGAGGATGTTGGTCAATATCCCGTCCAGTGTCTTTTTACTACTTCTGATATCTTTGGTAGTAACTCATCTGGTGACAATTTTTTCCTTCACTACCTTTTTGCCTCAAGAGTAGTACACTGGGATTTTATGGCTTCCTACCAGAGCAGGTGTGACTGTGTTGATTTGACTTTTTCAGTCTTTAAATGTATTAGCCATATTTCCTTCTTGCCAACTTCTACATAGATCTTCCATTTGCATCAGTTTTTAGGATAAATTGCTGCAAAATATATAATAATGAAAAATTAGAAATCTTCTAGTCCACAACACCTGAGGAGAGCTCAAGCTCTCCATTGACTTCAGGAGCAAGGGGATGAGAGGGAAGAGATGAACTCAGACTTCTGCAGTTGCCAAAACTTATGTATTGACTAATACCAATTTTTCCTTGTGATGTTTCAGGAATCGTACTGGTTACTAGCAACAACATCCTTTTAAGCATATTCTAATTCTTAACCATCTGTGGAGTCTGGATTGCCCTTGAACCACAAAAGTAAAGAGATGGCTGACAGCAAGCTGTGGCAAAGACTAATAGAAGGGAGGACAAAAGTATCTGTTGATGTTGCAAAAAACCTTCAAATCTGACAAATCAGTGTCTGTTTAAAATAGTTTTTCTATTGGTTTAAACATTTTTGAGGGAAGGTATTAATTTGGGATAGTTCCTTTTTCTGAGAAAATAAATAAGAAGTTAGAGATATCTCTTTCTTGCAACACATTTGTCACATTTTCCAGTTTCAGTGGATGTAGGCTAGATGGGCATACAACATTATTACATAGCCATGAATTTTGAAATGCTTTTTCGTATATATTATTGTGTCATATAATTCTGAGACAAAGCCAGATTCCCACTGTCTGCTCTCTCCCTCCAGCTATTTCTTCCAGATCTGAGATCTTGTTCTAACCTTGGTTCAATTTCAGCCCCTAAAACTTTAGGTGCTTGAAGTCACAGAATCACAGAATCACAGAATCACAGAATGACCGGGTTGGAAGAGACCCACTGGATCATCGAGTCCAACCATTCCTATCAAACACTAAACCATGTCCCTCAGGACCCCGTCCACCCGTAACTTAAACACCTCCAGGGAAGGCGAATCAACCACCTCCCTGGGCAGCATATTCCAGTGCCTAATGACCCTTTCCGTAAAAAACTT
>WAAB01010301.1:4030-23644 GCA_013389865.1 Piaya cayana
CTGGGGAACCCCACTTGTGACTGGCCTCCAGCTGGGTTTAACATCATTTACCACCACTCTCTGGGCCTGACCATCCAACCAGTTTTCTACCCAGGAGAGTGTGTGCCTGTCCAGGCCAGAGGCTGACAGTTTTTGTAGCAGAATGCTGTGAGAAACTGTGTCAAAGGCTTTGCTGAGGTCCAAGAAGACCACATCCACAGCCTTTCCCTCATCCAGCAGCCAAGTCACTTTGTCATAAAAGGCGAGTGACAGAGTTGTGTCACAGAGCGAGTGACCAAGGTGTGTATATCTGCAAAATACAGTGACACTAAAAGTATAAACCTCAGGATGTGTGTGTATAGGCATGTAAGGACAAATTCTAAATTAATGTTTATAATTAAGAAACATCTGGATATTGTTGCAAGTAGCTATCTTAAAAAGTCAAGTCAGTGATTAGCAGCAGTTGAAAAAATGCTGCCATTTATTAAGCCAAGAAAATTTCTGTGTTTACCTTATTCCAGAATACTGCTACAACTTGAAAAGTGTCATTCAAAAAAAGTATCATCAAACAGTAGGAGATTGAAAATCTTATAAAAGTAGATTTTTATTTTACCATGTCATCACTGTATAAATAGCAATACAACATAATGGGCATGTCATAGTAATACTGTAGTAGTTATACTATACACTATACTAGTTATACTCAAAAATGTAATTAAGTAATCAAAAACTATTTTGGACAAGAAATTTTCTTTTCCATTTGGGTATGAGATTGGATATGATATTGATCAGCAACGTTTTGGGATTTAATGTGTCAGAGTAAATTTTCTGATTTCCAGTTGTTTTGTTTTCTTTCTTGTAATGAATGTGTTATATAAAACCTGATATGAAATAATCTTCAGTATTGGTTTTTATTTCCCGTATTATAATAGATTGTCTTGATTCTTAAATGCCAAGAAATAAAAGAAAATAATCATGTGGAGAAAAGACAGTACAGTGACAAATGCCTATTTTGTAATCAACACAATTTATCTCTTGATTCTTAATCTACCTGTTCTGAGGAATGACCAATAAATATTGGCAGACAGGTCAATTCTGCCTGAATTTTCACTGCCTAGCAGTGTGAAATAACAGGAGCAGAGACTCCTGTGCTTAATTGTGCTCTTATAAATCTTATTATTTTAAAAACTTACTTAACTACTAAAGAAGGGATCTATGGTTGCAGCACATGTTTTTTCTGAGTTAAAGAGAAGCTGAAGATGTTCTACATTAAAAGATAAAACTTCTGGCTATTGACTGAAAATACAGAGATACAGGTCTTTTCTTTGCAAAGGTTATTGTTCTCCCCTTGAAGTCAGCTAAAAAGAGAGGAGGAAGTTATTTCTGTTGTAAAAGAAGTTCATATATCATCAGTATTCATAAAGCATTGGTAAACCTTGATACGGCAAGTAGTAGTAACTCATGTTCAATCTTTTCAGTTTTCTAGATGGAAAAGAGAAAGGTGCAAATAATACTAATATTGAAATATAAATTATCAGATCATTAGATTTTTGAATGAGTCATAATATACAAGTTACATTGAAGGCATTTTATGCCATGTCCTTTTGGCAGATTTATTTGATTTTTAGTGTCTAACTACTAAGATTTGACACATCCTTTCTTGTTCAAAAGCATCATCTCAAGAAGAATATGTGTTAAACTGCTGGCTATTGCTTCAAAACTTTTTGAAGTCATAGATTCCCAGATGCATTACTCTGCAGGATTTTCCAATTAAATAACTTTAGGATTATTTAGTTCCATACAAAGCATGCATTTTCAAGTAAATTACAAGTGCTGTTACAGTGAAAAAAATTTAACTTCAGCAGATTCTCATGAATGGAACTTGAGCAACCACCAGAACAAATGCATTCCTGTCAAGAGTCTGCTTTAAACATACATGTTTGTGATTTTCACCTCCATTTATCCTCACCCTAACTTCAGTTATACCATGAGATAATCTTTTGTTTGTTTTTTGTTTCTAAGCATGGAATTTGGTTTAAGGTAATTTAAGAAAATGTACGAGAGTTTAGGACAACAAAGAATGTACTGGAAAATTGTGGGGGTATTATTTAATTTAGGTACAAATAGGGCTTGTGAAATAGTGTTGTTTGTTTAGCTACTAACTAAAGGTTTAATAGGAAAGTATTGCAAAGTCACCTGTTGAGGAAACAGCATTTTAGAGCTACAGTCTCTTAATACAAGCCCTGAGAAAGGGGAAACTGTGAAACATGCATTATCATATGATTCAGGGAATAGGAGAAGTTTCCTGGGGAAATTTAAATTGCTGCATGTTCAGAGGCCACGACAATTGGGGATGCCACCTTTGAGAGAGATTATTTTCCTCTACTCTATGGTTTAAATCAATTAATGGAAGGGATACAAAATCAAGTGGCATAGGTCTATGTTTAAAACTTCCTTTCCTCATTCTTTTTCAAGGACTTCAGAAAGGTCTTCCCATTTAGGTGACACTCCCTTAGGTTTTTATCTTACTTGACCCAATGTCTTATTTCTTCATTAACACAGTAGATGTAGTTAAATTTTTGGAGATCCTTGTATACGTATTCAAAATTAAATAGTTTTTTTTGCTCTGTACTTTTCAGATTTCTCTGATGTTAAAAATTACTTTATTGCAAAATATACATATATTTGTACCTTTATGAGAAAGGAATAGAGATAGTTATCCCTATATTATTTGCTTTGAATAATTATTATTAGAAAGGGAACTACAGTATGTGTCTTACTTGTCTCTTCTTAAAGGAATTTTTGAATTGTCTGCTGTGGTATAGAATAGCTGTGCAAGAAGACTTGAAAAAGAAATATAAAATAGCACAGATGGATTCAAACTTCTCCTGACCTTTTGCAAATCAGGAACAAACCCATCTTATGGGTTTAGGATCAAACTTCTTAGGTGATCCCTCCTCCATGTAATTAATGAAATCGAAACACTGAATCTGAACAACTGATTCAAAAGTCAACTCTCTCCTTGAAGTGTTAAACCTGGATCTATCTGTAGTGTTTCATGACAACATGGATGGTACTACCACAAGTTAAAATGTTAACCTGTAATCAGTGCGTATCAATTACAAATGCTTCACATGGCACCGTGAATGATACATTAAAAGTAATTATTATTACTGCTTTAAACCCTGAAGATTAAAATGGTAGGATTTGAGAAACAAAGTAACTTTTGCATTCATCCATTTCAGGGCTGGAAAGGTCCTGCGTAGAAAAGTATTCCAGGATCCCTTCTGTCTTTTGTGAAAACTCATAACCAGGTAAGTAAAAAATGAATGGTCACATCTGGTCTGAGAAGAAAGATTACCATTCACTATGATTCAGAGCTGTTGTGCTGCTTCAACTTGTGTACCCTCAACTTCCATCAAAATACCAGACTAGATATGGGATAGATACCTATGGGATATCAAGATAGAAGTGACACAGAAAGCCAAGTATTTTATTGCCTTTATGTGATTTTTTTTCACTTTAAAAAGTGAATGTTTATTTTGAAGGAATAAATAATTCCAAAGTACTTTGTACAGCTTTTTCATTAAAATGGAATATCAGGAGAGAGGATTACTTAAACTCAACACACAGAAGAAATTCTTGGCATGGCACATTCTTTTGTAATGTGACATAAAACAGTGTTTCATTGCTGTGGCTTAAATTGTATAGGAGGCTTACTTTGTCGAAGTTAGTTGTATAGATGTTGTTATTTCTTTAGGCTTTGTATTTAAAAACATATTCACTGACATAATCACTGCATAGCCCTTTGATGAATATACTCAAGGTCTTCCAGCTGCACAAGCTTTAAGCATTCTACCATAGCTTATGTCACAACAAGTCAGTGTCTGAACTGCATTTTATTTAGCTATTTATTTCAGAGATGTATTCAAGGACCTTCTAAGACAGTAATTGAAAGTGAATTTTCAGGTTGATTCTTTATTTCTTTCAGCCTCCAGCAAAATCTATAGTGAATATATATATTTTTTTCTAACATACTGGAATGAAAACATTACTTATGTACACATTTTGAAATGTGAACAGCCACTTGATGAAGGTCAAATAAGTAGAAACTGCTAAATGGGGGAGAAAAAAATAAAAGTGTTGGAAATCAGAAGTCCAGTATGCTTTGTAATTCAGTATAAGTTTTACATAGTATTTGGAACAGCTTTTAGCACTAATAGTTCTACACCACCACACACAGACACACCGGCTTTCTTTTTACCCCAGTGCGGTCAGAGTATGGTCAGAATTTTTGTAGACTCTGGCCCCTATAGCCAAGAGCAAATGAAGATAATTTGCCCAGTAAAATTAATTCAGAGAAAAATTACTATTCATAATTAAAACTAAGCCATTCTTAAAAAATGTGCTGTTCTAGTTTGTTGCATCTGATATTGTGTTTTCTATAAAGATAGCGTGAGACTCATATTTTATAGTGTGGTATACACAGAACAAAACCCCACAACCAGATAGATTGCTCAGGCTAAAAAAGCTACCAGGAGCACAAGGAGAA
The DNA here is from genome assembly GCA_013389865.1 of Piaya cayana. NCBI lineage: Eukaryota > Metazoa > Chordata > Aves > Cuculiformes > Coccyzidae > Piaya > Piaya cayana. The sequence continues at coordinate 8,562 of WAAB01010301.1, forward strand.
TCTTCAGACTTGTCAGGTGTTTGCTGTCCCTGCAGTAAGAGTAAAAGACAAAGAGGCAGACACAGATCTGCAATGGAGGTTGTAATTTGTAGCTCAAATCTTTTATTCCTTTCTGTAGAGGAATTTATGAGTGTGCATGGTGAGGGGAATCCTCTTTCACTTATCTTTTTATTGATAGGCTTAACTGTTGTTTACCAGCAGATGAGAAATGTGCCTTTGAACGAACACTAAAATTCTTCCTTCTGTAACAGATATAGTTATCTTTGCTGCTGCCAGACAAGATGCTGAGCTTCAAAAAGGCTGAAGCATGTGATTTTCCTGACAAATATGTCAGGACAAACTGGTGCAGCAGGTTCTCATGCCTGTGAAGACACATGATTTGAAGTTTCCATCTCCCAGGGCACAAGGCAGAAGTGACATGGTTATATATATCAGGAGCCTGATGAACCACATTGGTAGAGGTTAGAAGCATGGAAAAGAGATCACCAATAAGGAGAGGTACCATATCAGGTTTTTTTTTCATCCAGCAAACAATCAAACTCATTTTAATAACTGCAAATTTTCTGGAAAGACTTGTCACCTGAACTTAGAAACTTATAGCTTGCCTTTATTGGCCTCTTAAATCTTGAACTGTAATTACAGAAATAAGGTTTCTTTGTCTTGATACTATGTACATTATCAATTCCAGTCCTAGACAGGAAATCTTACTGAATTTTGCTAAGAAAAAGCTGTATTCTGCCTTAAATACACTATATGTCAGAGTTGGAATAAGTCTACAGATACAAAATACAGTATCATCAGAAAAGAAATGGGTAATGAATGTAATTCCTTGTAAAAGGAATTACTTGTCTGAACTGTAACATTATACCTTCTCTATTCCATCAGTAAATCAGTATTTTATATATGGTGCAATTACATGAGTATGCGAGTTCTCCATCAAGCATGCAAAATTCTGAAGACTCTCAGTTTAAACCATGCAGTTCCAGCCCTGTTATTTTGTGGTGGTTTGAATTCAGCTGGGAATCTATTGCACCTAGTGTTTGGGCAAATTAACGTCTGAACAATTTTCATTGATCTACAGAGTGATTCATTGCTAGCTACAAAATCCCAAGTTCCTCTGGGAAGGCTCGACATTGTTAAAGTGAAACTTGCAGTAAGTGCAAATGCTGAGATAATTATAATTTGAAACTTGGAGTGTAAGGATAAATTCAGTACAAACACAGGGAGTTGAGGTTTTTAGACATTTAGTTGAATACATGCATAATAAATAGAAATACTGGCATGCTTATAATAATTTTTTTAAATCAAAATATAAAACAAACAGACAAAACCCAAACCTGCATGAACCTTGGCCCAGTTAATATCATCAGGAAGGTAATTGACAAAAATAAGTATGCCTCCATTACACTAAGCAAGTAATGAACACAATCATCTTTTTCTCTTAGCCCATTATAGGTTACTCTCTGAAAACATAGTTGCACTTTTTTTCAGAAATATTGTATCTAGCTGCACCATGGATCATTAGGGAAAAAAATAGAGTTTGTAAGCTGATAATGACAGGTATTAGAGTAAAGTTTTAGTTTTGTAAATAAAGATTCATCTGTTCAGCAATGTTGCTTTTCCTGCTCTTAATGTTTGCATTATAAAGATAGTAGAGTTTTCTCATCGGTTTTAAGCGTTTTAGAAATCTCCCTTTCTCAGACTTTCCTTAGATTTTAGTTTTCTATTATAAGGTGTTCTGATAAAACTAAGTCCAATGTTAAGTTGACGTTAAGAAGCTCACAAATTGGAGCTGTAGAAATGTTGGCTTAGGGGGTTTTAGGTCCCTAAAACGTTTCTAATGAAATAATAGGACAGCTGCTCCCACATAATAAATTAAAGCCAATTCCTTACAAAATTAATGTGGAAAATAATTCAAGCCTAGAATTTTAAGTGTGTACTTTAAAGTCTTATACTTATCTATTCAGCTAATGCTATTTGTAATGTTGCACTAGGAGGTACAAAGAACAGTACGATGTGCTCTATACTCTTCTACTTCTGGAGCAGAGGTGTAAGTGGGACCTGTTGTGTATCAATCAGGTGCCAGCAATGTAGAAAACATTTCTAAGTAATGTATTTGGCCCTTTCTGGAGGAGTTTCTTTCTGAAGCAGGTTGCTGGCTTGATTATTTTGAGTGCAAAGCCTGTGCTGGTGAATGTTATGTCACTGGGTGATTATCCTTGGTTCTAAAAGTTGTTCTCTTTAAATAGCTTAGAATTTTCTGTTTAGGAAGAAATGGTGAATCCTTTCAAAGTAATCCCTGATTTGCCCTCTTTTATGCAGCCTTCCATAAAGCATTTTAAACTGGAATGATGTAGACTTAAGCCTAAAATGGCATGGTAATTCTTAAATTCCTGTCCTTGGATCTCTTCTTCCACTATGTAGACACATGGAACATGACTATTTTCAAGAGACTACCTAGACACATCCTGCCATTTCAAACATCAAACAAAACGAGATATTTCTCACTAGTACTAGAATTTATTTTTAGTTAGGAAATTTATGTGTGTTAGCTTCAAATGCTGCCAGTAGAATTGACAGTTTTATCGAACTACTTATGGTACTTCCTAGACTAAAGAACCTGGTATTTAATTTTACCAAAATTGTAACAAGGGAAAATAGTTCATGTAATGATTGCACTGGGAACCATAGCATACTGGGAAGGTAAATTTGCAAGAGAAATATTTCAGACTTTCCTATATTTGTGAAAAATGTAGTGCTTGAGACTACGCATATATACTCTTGCTTTTCAGGGAGAATTTTGTGTAAATTCCCTAATGTTAAATATGACAGTCTATTCATAAACAAATTACACTCCAACTTTTTACAAACACCAAACTACTGATCTTTAAAACTAAGGCCTTCTCAGAGAAAAAGAGGAAGATCACCATTAATCCATTAATGACCATTAATTTAGATACCCATGTGTGTCTTCATTTTTAGAATATGGTCTGGAATTAGGCTATACTGGAGGCTTAAGTATAACCTAATTCCAGAAAAGGGAGATTGAACGGTTTCTGAGAAGTGGGAGAAAAGGGAAAAGTGCTGAAGAGAAAGGCAGACAGTAGTTAGAAATGGGAAAGAGCAGACATGAGAGTGAGTGAGGAAGTATAACAGAAAGAAGAAACATCATGGATGGAAGCATAAGAGTAGAAGGAGGGAGAAAGCTAATAGAGACATTATATATACAAAGTAAAAAAAAATGGAGGGATGAAAAGGGAGAAAAAGATGTATGGATACAGCAAGGAACAATGATATAAAGAATAAAAAAGAGGAGGGTAAAAGAACCAGGAAAGGGAGATGAGGAAGGACATCTACACCATTATGAAGTGGAAGAACTTAAGAGTAATAACAGGATTGCTCGGTTTTGATATAATGCAATAAAGCAGTGCATAGGTTTATGAGTGTTTGACAAAAAGAAAAAAACAAAGGAATCTATACACTTCCTTTGTACCATAGGTCTGCTTAAATATTTTAGAGGTTTTCAAAATAAAATAAAACAGAGAACATGAGAAATCATGTACAGACTGCCAGATGTAGTTGCTAGAAGACCCAGATTTGACCTGGCCAGTCTTTACAAGCTAGGGCTCCTAGGTGTCTCACTAGCATGTGAAATTAGGGACCTCCTAATCATTTTATCTTCAGCCACTGAAAAATCAGGGGGAGAAAAAAAAAAAGTAGAAAAATGTGAAACATATCAGAAGCCTGTATTTGCAGGTTTTACATTATTTAATACAACAGTATTTCTGTGGATGGGGACAGAAAGGTATGCTGGCCTGGGAGTGAGCAGCAGGGAACGCTTCTCAGACCATCCATTTAGAAAAGATCAAGCTTCAGTGTTGCCTGTGTTTCCGGATGGTCATTTTCAGTGTTTCTTTGTGGTTATTAAAGTGACATGAATGTATTGCTGCAGTTCACCAAAGAAATAACTGACTTACTCTCTGAAAATACCAACTATCCATGTTTTATTCTCCTTTCTTTCCTTTGATTACTTGAAAGTTGTTTGAAATTAGATGAATAAATAAATATTTATAAACATTTTAATTCAATTGTGCAAATGCATACAGAAAGCGAGAACGCAGAAATACATCTCAGACAACATCTTTGTGTTACTTCTCAAGAATATGAGGGAAATTCACAACTGTGAACTATTATGAGTTCATTTGCAACAAAAATTATTTCTGATTTTTACTACAAAAAGTAGAGAGTTATCCTCTTTATGTTAGCAATACATCTCAAAGATGAACTTTGATTCTGTTCTACCATTGCATTTTTCCCTTTTCTCTTTTTTAATCATTTTTCCAGGCCTTTCATTTACCAGTTTTAGGTTTTTAGCCTCTGAAGTGCAGAGCTCTCATAAAGCTCTAGATATCTCCACCTTTTCTTACTTAGAAGGTTCAGACGGTGTCCTAACAGCATGCTGGTTGTCACCTTAAGCCAGAGGACCTCAAATGAACCCTATGTAAAGTCTCATTGACTGGATTTACGTATGGCACTATATAGTTATAGATCAACAAAACTATCATTTTAAATTGCTTTCAACAGAAAACAAAGAAGTGGTTACATCTTTTAGCAGTATATAATCTTCTGCGTCTTGCAGTTAATGTTGATTACTGTACAATAGTTATACAATTTCTGATATGAAAAGCAGTAGGTATGGAAAGAAGAGACTTCTGAATGAAATCTTCATATGTCTGTAGTAAAAATCCCTGAAACAAAAGGAATGATTTCTGTAGCATTCTGAGACTTTGGGATCACCCCATGTCCTTTTTCCTTCTTTCTTCTTCTTGCTTTTTTATAATTCAAAAGCAAATGCTGGCACATGTGCTTCTCCAAGTCACTGAAAAATGCATTAGTTTAACATTTCTCCTTTACTGACAAGTTAATAGAGCAGCCTTAGACTGCTGAGGGGTGAAAAATTATGTAGTCCTTGTTGAATTTCATTATGCCCCGCTGAAGTCCTTACAGTTGACAAGTTAGACCAGCAAAACCTCATTTTTCTCAGTAGAGCTCACATTACCATTTACCACATCAGTACAGTGTAATGGCTTTGATACACGTTCACTTATACCAAGACTGTTTTGCTACTGCAGTACACAATTATGCTTACATAGTAATGCACTACTAAAACTGAGAACACTTAAGAATCGAAATACATACTATTTCTCAACCTTAAAAAAATATATGTAGATAGAACAATATGCTCTATTGTGAGCAAGTTAAGCAAGAGGCATGTTTCCACTTTTCCTTTTTTATATCTGTTATCCTCAGCTTAGTTTACAGAATTTTTATTTGTGGTAGTTCCCTACTGGCATTTTCGTTGTTATTTATATTAATGGTTGTATTTTAAAATTTATTTCTTTAAAGGAGATTTCTGTCAAAGAGATTGTATCACCAGGATTAGCTTCTTTTCCTTCATGTTTTGAAACAAAGTTGGCTTTGAAAAAGTCTGGTTACTCAAAGCAAGTTGATTAATCTTCAAATGCATATTTAATCACACATCCTATGCATTTCAGCACTAGCTCAAGCATTAAGTACATTAGTCATTACTTTTTGGTAAAAGATGAAATGAACACCATATAAGATTTGGAAAATACAAATTTTAATCAAAAGTACATTAAAAGTATATCATCTGGGATCTGCAAGGCTGAACCCCCAGATGATTGGCTTCAGTTACATATCAGCATGAAAGTGGGCGAACATTATTAACTGACAGCTGCTCTGTGTCTGATGTGAATGAGCTACTGGTCACAGTTCACATTGAGCTGGCAAGTCTCTACCTAATAATTACCACTGAGTGCCACAAATCTGCAATTTACTTCAGTGGCGATTCAGTCAACAGTTCAAAGATGAAACTAACAGCAGAGAGGTGAGACACAGAGGCAGGGCAATCAGTGTGTGTTGCCTTTCCCTGTGATGGTTTTTTTTCCTCCTTCAGAGCTAATAACTTAGATGTTATTAAAAAAACAGACAGAAAATTTTTGGGGACCTTTGAAAACTCTTAAGTTAGATGCCTCTATTCAATTCATTTTAGCAAAGTACTTTCAAATTGATGTCCATTAACAATGTATCCATTTACTTAATTAATTTGCTTTAAACAGGGGCATTTCTGCTAATGCTTGTTCTTTTTTGCCTCCTATGGTCATTCTACTGTTTTAAAGAGATAATATGAATTTATTATTTTTAAAAGCAGCAATTTCTAAACTTTGGATCTGGCTAAAGCAACTGTTAAAAAGCATGTGTCTGCTTTAGAAAGGCAGTTACAAAGTACTTTCATTCCCTTTACCATCTTTTTTTTAAGTATACCAATTTTCTCTGACACTTTAACTAAATAACAGGCATTTTTTATTTTCAGCTTGATGACAGACTATAAAAAGCCAGCTTTCAGCTGCTCCCTATTTTCATGCAAAAACCTCATACTATTTTCCATAGCAACATGCTACGATGTAACAGCTTTTGAATTGTGATCACTGCAAGAGACGATGAATAAGGAAAGTCTCACAAGCAAAGTAAAGCAATAGCAAAACACATTTTCTTTGTACAAATATAGTCTGTCTCAAAACGTTTCTATGAGCAAGTTTTCCCTTAATAAGCATTGTACTACAAATGTATGACATTAGTGGTAGAAGATTGCTCATTCTCAGAGCCATGAAATTATTTAGATTTACCATTTCTTAACACAGCTGCTCCTCATGAAAGAAATTAACTCTCATGTAAACATACGATAAATGAACTCTCTCCAGTGCCAGCTGGAAAAGAATTAATTAGATTCTCATCCACCTGTAGAGCCCATTAGGCTATTACTTATAAATAAGGCACATGACAAGCATAAGACTTCCATCTTAAGGTTTTTATTTATAGAATAGTTTGCACTTAATGGGTATTTGTGAATAACTATCTTCTTAAAACAGGTTGTTCAGTTTCAGTTCCTGGAAACTGCACAAGCTATCTGCTGACCGGCAGATATTATTTAGAAGATAATGTGGGTGATTTGGGTAATGTTTTACTATTCCTTTTGCCTGCTTGGAAGACCGAGGTATTCAGTTGTAATATCATGTCTAAATTCTGCTGGGAGCCTCCTATATTTTACATACAAATTGCAAAGTACCTGAAAACTCTTTGATGCCTATAATAAACAAAAAAGTACTGACTCCTATGACTGTTTTCCTACCATTTCTTCAAGAAGAAATTAAATCTTACAGGGTACAAATTTAGAATGCTTTGAGTATTCAGACTGCTTGAGTTGGGAGAGGAATGACTGTTTCATAGGTATGATTTTTTCTTAAATACACAAAAAAAATTAAAATAAATAAATGAAAAATGACTTATATGTTAACAAAAGAGAATCAGCTAGCAATAATTAACTGCAAAGCCACTCTGAATCTTGAAGCTCATGATTCTACTGAATTTAAAGGGACTGTCATTGGAAAGATATAATGGAAGAAAATCTTGACTCAAAAAGGACAGACTATGACCAGGAATAAATTAAACAGAATTCATCAAACAAGTTTTCAGTGTCATTTTTTGCTGCTTATATGAATGGATACACTTGTTATAAAAAAGAATTTTTTTACAGAATGCTTTTCCACAATTCTGGTGGAAGGGGCTGGTGAAGGGGCTAGAGAACAAGTCTTACGAGGAGCGGCTGAGAGAGCTGCGGGTGTTTAGCCTGGAGAAGAGGAGGCTGAGGGGAGACCTTATTGCTCTCTACAACTACCTGAAGGGAGGTTGTAGACCGTAGAGAGCTGGCCTCTTCTCCCAAGTGACAGGGGACAGGACAAGGAGGAATGGCCTCAAGCTCCACCAGGGCAGGTTCAGGCTGAACATAAGGAAAAAATTCTTCACTGAAAGGATCATCAGGCACTGAAACAGGTTGCCCAGGGAGGTGGTTGATTCACCTTCCCTGGAGGTGTTTAAGGTGTGGGTGGATGAAGTACTGAGGGGCATGGTTTAGAGACTGGTGGGAATGGTTGGACTTGATGATCCAGTGGGTCTCTTCCAACCTGGTGATTCTATGATTCTATGAATTCTAAAGATATGGGGAAAACTAGTGCTGTATGACAGCTAACAGGTATAACCAATATGTTAATTGTCACAATATTTTTTTAAATACACTGCCTTCATTTAATTTCTTTGCCTTCTGTTTAATCATGTATTTTCAAGCACAAGTAGTAGAAAATCTGGATTTTAAAACCTAACAGCTTTTTGTGGATACTGAGACCAAATTATCAAATAATTTGAGCAGATGCACAAGATTGTATATATCAACCTTGGACATTACTTGGGAAGTCTTTTGGAAGTGGGTTATTTAGCATCTTGTTCTAAAATGGCTGCTACTGTCCCCAGAGAACAAATGGGAAAAACTTAAATTTATATTTGTGTACTTATAAAATCACTTATTCTCATGTATGTATTGGACTTGTGTCTATTAAACTATGAAAGAACAAGTGAGTCTTGCCAGTTAGAGTTAAGCATCTCTCACAGTTTTTAAACACTTACAATAGAGTTACTGATACCAACACAACCAGTGTGTAAACATTAGCTATGAGGTTAATCACAGGCTTCCTCTTCCATTCTTAAATTTACCCAGACAATCAGTCAACTATTTCCTTTGAAAAAGCATTTTCATTCTGTACCTCTTCCTGTTATGAAATAAGTAAAGAAGTTTACCCCGTTTATATAGAACGAAGGTGCATTCTGTTCTGTTGGTGACCAAGACAAATGTGTTACAGAAGAATCTTTCAAAGCATCTCCTCTTTGGATGAAAGCCCAGAAATATGAGAACTGACTGTCAAGAATGCTGGTCAGATCTCAGCCCTCTGTGGTGAACTGTTCCAACAAACAGCTGTTAAGCTAAGACCACATTTTGAATGACTGAGAGATGAAAAACATCATTACTTCCATCCCTGCAAACTGACTGGAATATTGGCTCTAATTAAGCTGTTGCTGTGCTCTATATTTATACATGTAGATAAAATCTGATATCAGGAAGATCTTTTTGTCCTTTCTAAACTCTCTTGGTAACACTTCAGACGGAAGACTGTAGTAGGACTATACAAATAAAAGCACCAAACTTTTTTTATATTATACTTCTTGCATTCCCAGATCATAATAAATGTTAATATGAATCTAAGATTCCTTAGCCAAAACCAATCTGATAATATCTTACTCTCTTGCAGATCTATTTATATGCCTTCTCTTTCTGATGCCAAATGTTTTATATAGACTTCCATTAAGGTTAACAGATATAAACTGTACAGCCTCATTCCCTTTCCAATAAGCTCTGACTTAAAAGTCTAGTTCCATAGGCAACACAAACAATACACACTTGTTCTGTAATTCACTACAGATAAAGGAAGGGGAGAAATAAGAATTTGTGTTAATACCTTCCTTTGTAAAGCTGTATGTAGAAGTATTATTACTTAAGAATTCTGCATTGCTTTGGGCATATTAAATACAAGAAATATTTTAAACTGCTGGTGGCCTTTCTAATAATTTTTAAGTAGTTCAAATTGCTCCCACTAAAATTATACACAGGAGAGAGTGCTTCAGTTTATCAAGAATGTCCTCCAGTATGTAGGCTTTATACAAGTGCTTCTCAAAAGGCCACCTTGCCCTTTTTCCAAGATACGTGTAATAAATATTCAGTTGCTAACAAAATATTACTTGGAGCATGCTCTTCCTCTGTGCTATGTTGTCTCTGGATGAAGAGTGTGTTACCTTTAATGTCATTCAACACTGTGTTCTCCTTGTATTGTAGTTAGTAAAAGGGTCTCTGTTCCTGCAACCAAAAAAAAAAAAGAAATATCGCTGATGTCTTTTGAATTCTGTGCTCAGCTTTGGCATAGAAATAAATCAAAAGTATACTCCTCCCCATGTCAAATGAGTATCTAAAGTACTTCTAGAAACTTGGAGGTCTGCTAGAGATCTTAGTGATATGGATATACCTTGCTTTTTGCTGTAGCAAGTAGTGAAACTCCCATGCTTTCAGGAGTGGAAGAATTAGGTCACTTTGACAGATTTCGACTTAATCAAAATAGACCTTTAACTCTACATATTTTAATGTCCAATAATGGTCTGTAACTAACTAATATAAAGTGAAAAACTGAGTCAGATTTTGCCCAGTACTGTTCTTGACCCAGACCTTCGTAACAATTGTATTTCTAGGTCAGGACTCGTGCAACAACTTGAGCTGTGTGATGTTATTCTTCACTTCTCTCATCTAAAATTAGCACGGGTTTCTTTTATACTTCTCAAAGCTTTTTTCACCTTTCCAGATCCTCAATTACTATTGAAAAGAATGGGAAAAATCCAAAAGGCCATTCTATAAAATAGAGGTCTGGAATTCCAGTTAAATATCTTCTAGTTAGTTTAACTAGCCTTACAGTATGAATATTGCAACAGACAATGGGGCAAATTTTGTGAGTCCTTTTTCATATCTGCTTTTGCTTACCTTTACCTATAAGCTTTCCACTACATTTTGGAACACTTTTGATAAGCACTTTTAGTTCAATTACTGATCTTTTAGATGAGTTGCTAGGAAACATTGCTACTATGCAAGTTCTGGCTTTCCATAAAGGAAATAAGAAAGATGCAAATTTAGAAGTAGCATATATAATGAGAAAATAAATTCTGTATCAGCAGTTTAGTGCATCAGAGAAGTGCTTAATAGGTAAAGATACAAAGAAGGATTGTTCAAGCCATACAGGTACTCAACCAAAGCATACTTTCACATTTTATCTTAACTATATGCTAAATAAAACCAGTATTAAAGAAGAATATAAGCTTTAACTATATCTTACCTAATGTTGGAACAGATCCAGGGATATTTGCACCACAGGTGATGCCATAAGAGTATAACTTATGTTTCACAAGATTATTCACACAGAAAAGATATCTTCCTTGTTGCCAAAAACCACTGTTGAAGTAGGATAAAAATGTCTTACTCAGACTCTGGAATAATATTAAATACTTCGGTCTTCTCCTTGTCCTTTGTGCAATACCCACAAAACCAACTGTTTCCTGAGATGAGCAGCTTAATGCAAGTCTTATTCTTGCCACAGAGCTAGACTATTGATCACTTTTCTGTTCTCAGAGCTGGATAAGGCTGTTACTTAGGGACTTTCTGAGAAAGTAACAAAGATGTAAAATCATGAATGTAAACAAAGCAAAACTAAACAAAACCCCTGAACCCCAGCATTTACCTAGCAAAACTATGTTGACAGTTACTTAACAAATGCATTATTTTAAACATATTTGAGCTAGCCCCTTCTGCTTCAAGAAGTATGCTGCTCTTTGTTATTGCAGAAGAGAGAATATTGTACTGTACTACAAGATAAGAGTGAAAACAAAACTTGATATATCTCCTCCTGTAATTTAAAGTGTAAAATGCAAAAAAATTTAATAACATATATGTTTAAAAAAATGGGCTAACAGCAATAAAATTAGTATAGTCATCAATAAAATTAGTATAGTCATCTAGATTCTTGGTATAAGTCAGCATAAGTTCATTATTTCCAACAGTGCTGGATCAGTCCAGCTCACTCTAGAGTATAAGATTTTAAAAGTAGGTTGAGAATAAACTTTGGCTTCTGTTGGGTCAGAGTTTTCCAGGATGTGTTTTCTGCTCTGAGAAGAGAGTAAGACTGTTTTAAACAGCTGTTGATATGTATCATTTAATGAAAAGAAAACACGATATTGCCTTAGACTGAGACTTCTAGGAGATATGCCTAAATAACTGCAAGGGGGGAGAGGAGCATCCAAATTATAGGAAATTCTATTTTCTGTGAGGTTTTCTTACTGCTTGTTAATCTGATGAGAAATGCAAAATATAATGTGGTAGACCTTGATTCCTGAATTCTGTGAATGTCAACAAAAAATTATGCAGCATTATTGGTCTCAAGGGTTTAGCTGCAGAGGATAAATTAATTTGTGCAGACACAACAGTAAAACCTAAATCTGAAAGAGGTCTTGCAGTACCTATAAACTAGCTTGATGTTGGAAAAACCCAACAAGCAGAATAAACAATCTTCTGGTATACCATCTGACAGTATACAGATAATGAATTAATCGATAGAGAAAATAATAGTTTGTGATCTATAACACATGTTGTAGAGAAATGCTTTTCAGTCTATGGGCCATTTTAAAGGCGTCCATGAAAGGTAACTGTTTCATGGTAGACTTGAATTTGCCATAAATTATTTACACCTTCACTACATAGAACTTCACAAATCAAGAACTGTTGGATTCTTCTATGGAGAGATTTTATGATGCAGTGAAGGGTCAATATGCATGAAAGTTTTTGGTCCCAGATCAAAAAAAATAGCACTCCACAAGCACAATACTGTTGCTAGCAAGTGATTTTGTATGTAGATACACATGAAAAACTGTGGCAGAAGAGTTTAAAAAAATATAGCCTAAAAATCTGAGAGTCTAGTAAATGTTGAAGGAATAATGAAAGGGGAAAAAAGAATAAAGCAGTGAGCAATGAATTTTTCTTTAGGTGATTTCTTGTTTATTCTCTCCCTTGTAAACAGAAGCAAACAATTTATTACCTAGAGCTCTGAAAGGTTAGTCACTTGCAAAATAAGAATGTGGAGAGTAGCTAAACAAAAAGAAAGAAAAATGTCAAATACCTGGGGATAAAGCAAAATAACAATGTAAACATTTTTGTGTTTTTTGAATTGCTGGATATTGTGTCTTTGTGCATTAAGCATATTAGTTTAAACAATACATTGCATAAGGGGAATTGTAACTGGATGTGAAGACTATGACCAATATTCAGCTTTCTAGTGAGTACAGTACAACACAGTGAACAACAGTGTTGTTTCTACACAGTACAACAGAGAGTAAACACCTCTACTGCTGGAAAATACACTTCTATGTGTGCCCAGCAACAGGCAAGCACCAGCTAAATTCTTTTCTGAGTTACCAAGCTGTGCAAGTTCTGCATGAGAGGACATTTGGCAGCTTAATGGTAAAGTATATTCAAGGTTATTATACCACCCCATTCCTGCTACCTCACTGGGCTAGGAAAATTAATTGGATCATTACAGGTAGAAATATGTTTTGAAAATAAATCATTTCTCTTCATAGCAGCCTTGTCTGGGTCTTTCTGAGATGTTAAAAGGAGTGATTTTCAAAACTTGCTCAGAAAGCTTTAGGGTGGATTTGCATCTGGAAATTGCAAGCATTATCAGCTAGAGACATTCAAGATGTAATATTCAGTCTGTAACTTAAAGACAGAGAGAAATGAAGAATTTTTCATGGTCTATAACAAAATTCCTGATCCTTAGTCCCAGATTTCTCTTCTCAGTACATTAATGTACTTACTCTAGCTTTTCCAAGTGCTGGACGTAGAAAATCAGTACGTTTCACAGATTTTGGATATAGGGCCCAAGAATGAAAAAGTATTTTAAAACTCTGCCTGATTATTTCAGAAAGTTGATTTCAGGTTTCTGTAGCAAAATATGCTGAGAGACTTCTGATTTGCAATATGCACATTTGCTGTTTTATTGAAAAAGTCTGAAGACTATTTATTTTAAATTTTTATGTTTACTTTTTAATTACTTTCTTTCTGCTAATTTGTTTTGTGCTGCTTTAAGTCTACGTGACTCCCATGCCCCAAAAGCATGAAAATTTGGAGAAGGTTGTTTGTAGAAGGGAAGATTTGACCTCTTTGTTCTTCTGCAGGGTTTTACCACTTTCTAATCTACAATTAAAAGATTGAAACAGACTTCCTTAATGGCAAATACAAATTTAATGAAAGACATTGTTAGTCATGTTCTGATTATACACTCTAATCTGCTTTGTAAGTCATGTTCTTGCTATGCATTGTAGCCTGTTTTCATTCACTTGATCGCTACAGATCAGTTAGTGTTTCTGCAATCTAAACCAATCTCAAACCAGACATAAAGAGAATGAGGTTTTGGCTGCAGACCACTGTGTGGCTGACAATGCAGACATTTAAATAGAAAGAGGATTTTCCACATAATACATTTTGTGATGGAAACCAGATTTATTGCTTAAATGACCTGACCCTTGTCAAAGTTGGGCCAGATTCGATTAATTTTGTTAAGGATTGCAAGTCCTAGGGCAGCATGTCCATTTGATACAGTAATGATCTGTCCTACATATTAGATGTATCAAAGAAACATTTAATTAAAATGCATACATTCTGCATAATGTAACAATAGAACTAAGGCAAATCCTGACTCCCAAGGAAATTAAACTATTAAAAACATTTTAGGCTTTGATGTTTTGCAGCCTTTGGCTGATGTTTTCATTGGACATTATCCCTCCTCTTAAGGAGTATGTTCTTTCAGAGCAAAACCTGACACTGCTTAGTAATTTATTCCTATTTTAAATTAAGTGTATTTAAAATGTATCAAACTGATAGAAATTATAGTCTTCTATGCACTTAATCCACAGGATCAAAACAGTACACACTGCAGTGCTGTCAGCTTTTCTTTATTACCCTAACCTAGCACCTGTTAAGCAAGATGATGGTTTGTTCTTTTTATTCTCGTATCTATATATTAAAGTCCTTCTTGCATCCTCTTGATATGGAATCTTGGCCAGCATCCTCTCCTGTTGTTGGTTTAAATAACATATTTGCTATGACTATCGTTATACCTATTTGGCTGTGAAAGTTTATCAGACTAGTTATGTTTTGTGCAGGTGCGAAACTAATTCTGGAGCTGATCCCTTTCATTCTCCTGTGGGCAAGAACTATGGAAAGTATATTGGTAAATTTATTTCAAGAAGCTGTTAATGAAATTTGATGCTGTTCTGGGAGGCAATGGCTCTACAATGAGAGGACCAAGAGAATTTTGGAAGCAATATGAACAGAATCCCTAAAATCACAGAATCACAGAATGACCGGGTTGGAAGAGACCCACTGGATCATCGAGTCCAACCATTCCTATCAAACACTAAACCATGTCCCTCAGGACCCCGTCCACCCGTAACTTAAACACCTCCAGGGAAGGCGAATCAACCACCTCCCTGGGCAGCATATTCCAGTGCCTAATGACCCTTTCCGT
>WAAB01010301.1:23792-40933 GCA_013389865.1 Piaya cayana
CTGCCTTTTGTAAACCCATGTTGGCTGGGCCTGATCACCCGGTTCTCTTGCAAGTGCTTCATGATAGCACTCAAGATCACCTGCTCCATGACTTTCCCTGGCACTGAGGTCAGACTGACAGGCCTGTAGTTCCCTGGATCCTCCCTGTGCCCCTTCTTATAGATGTGCTGCAGAGGTTTGTGACTGCTTAAAGAAATTGGATTCAGACTGCCAAAGACCAAATTGCTTGTCTAAGTGAGTGTAATACATTGGTCTGGTGGCTAGATACCCCTTTTTTCTTTTCTAAGCCAAAACTATGCTTGGTCATTGTCTCTTTTATAGTTACACATAAGTAATATTTAAAATTTAAAATGGGAATTTATGTACAGTAGAGTATCAGATGCTTTTCAGATGGAGTATGGGATAGATTACATGAGAGACTTCATTGCTCTTTCAAGCACTGTTAGTAACAAAGTGGTTTCATAGGTTTAGACTGCCATTTTCCATTACCTTCTTGTCACATACAGCCACTTCATATTATCACTTCTGGACATATAACAAGTACACCTTGACTATAACTAGTTTTCTCATTGCTGCCATTTCTAACAAGTAGAGGATTCCACAACTTTTTTTTCCAGCGTGGTTAGAAACTTCCTCTTTATATCTGTCCCAGATTTGCATGTGACCACCAAAAGCTCTTTTATCCTTAAACTAGTACTGGTTTATAGCTCTTTCCCTTCTTTAGTGTTTAACTCAGCAGGTATATCTAGAGGGATTAAATTTATTTCCCATTAGCCTTCATTTTTTTTCTATGCTAAATTATCCCAGCTTCTTTTCTGTCCTCTTATACAAACAGACTGTATATCCCTTCTGCTAACTCTCCTAATAGCCCTTCCCTCCTTGCACTGACATTGTGTTAAAAATTACTGCCCAGAAAGACAGATAGATTTTCAGGTTAGTATTTTAAATTTGTCTTTGCAACCTAAGTGAACTTTTGGTGGGGCGTGCAAACTGAGAAGTGGATAGCAAAAGATTAACAGTCCTAAACTGGTCTCAATAATCTGAACAAAGTGTCTGATATGAGAGAAGTTGAGAAGGGTACTGAGCAGTAATCTGAAAGCCGAGTAGAGGGAAAACGGGTACTTCCCCTTTTTAAGGCTGTAATTAAACAAAGGCAGTAGAGCTTCTGCTAAACAGTGATCACAGGAAGAAGCTACCCAGGGAGGCGCGTTGTCCATCTTAGACGGAAGATAGTGAAGTAACCTGAAGCAAAGTTAGAAAATTGAACACAGGTCACTTTCTGTTTTGATTTTTTTCCTGAGCTAAGCTATGACCCCATAAAAGACAAACCTTTTACAGTGGAGCGAGCGACTCTATAAGGATTATCGAGGCATAGAAAATATATCTGAAGGGTCAGTAATACTATGCAAAATGGCTTTTTGATGTTTAACATATTTTTATACATTCAAGTACACTGAAAATCTTAGGGGATGCTGGATGGGGAGAAGTTCTGAAACTGAACGTAAATAGTTATTTGGTCTTGTTCTTTAATAAGTCAAAATGTGTTGTAAATATTTTTCTTTTAAAATTACTCCAAAAAGAATCAAAACATGTTTAATTATGGTCCATGGTGTCATAGCCAAATTCTTAACTCAGGCTATTAGCATCTCTGTTTTTCCTATAACTTATACTAGAAGAAACAAACTTCCCAATCTGTCTTGAAGATCTTTTGACCTGTGTTGAATTCTATCATATAATATACCAAAGACACATTGCTGAGGAATGTCTGATGTAACTAGTACGTTGCTTTGTGATGAGAGAAACATCTCTCGAAGGACAAGCATCATGTAAAATGAAAAATTATATTTTCTCATCCTCAAGGTAAAAGACTTCCTTAAGGATTACATATGTTTTGACCATTGATAAACCTACCCTTTAATTTTTGGTATGTGATAAATACAGTCATGTTCTAGAATTAGACTGTTTATTGGCTATTTTTATGTCTGTCATCTATTTCAATTTATCTTCCTGTTACAAGAATGTTACAGAGAATTTATTGTAGAAGTGACTAGTTTTCTTCATTGTCACAGCTGCTGCTTGTAAACTGAATCTTTTGACTGCTTTAAGCAAGAATTCCAGTTCCAGCAGAAAAAAAATAAAAGGTTTGTGAAATATCACGATAGCCTCCATAGGAGACAGCATTTTTCTAACTGTTGAACTGAAAATCAGTATGTAAATAATAAAAACTGGGTGTACAGTGACTGGTTATACTGACTTAAATTTGTAATTAATGACTCTCCATTAAAAAAATTATACTTAATAATGCTTAGTCCTACAAACTGTCATGACTGGACCTTCATCTTGACTTAGCTCTTCTAGATCCTCTAAGGGAATTTTGCTCTGTGACACAAGAAAAGAATTGTAACCATAAAGTATTCATGAAGACAAATCTTCAGTTCTCACAAGAGATAATGCATAGCAACTGGGGCAAATAGCAGCTGATAAGATTTTCACTGACTAATCCTTTGCCTCTTTCTCCGTTCCAGCCACTCTCCTCCATCCCCACTGGAAGGTCTTCAGATTAGGACTTTTTTCCTGGCACCACAATTGAAGGTGCAGCTAGGACTTCTGCTGATGCATTCTAAATAGTGTTGGGATTGTTTCTTTAAGTGCCCTAGCAGGGTGGAGCTAGGTAAAGTCATAATGGGTGTTAATGACTATGTTGTGTTATGTTAATAAAGTAACCTGAAGTTGAGGGGGCAAGGATTTGCAACCTAGCAACAAAGTTATGTGGGTTGGGCGGTTGCCATGAGAGGCTGGTTGCTAGGGCAGTGACCAATGAGAGTCTACCTGATGTTTTTGACCTGCTTGCCCTATATGAACGGGTTACCCCTCAATAAAGAAGGACTTCATTTGAAATCATATTGATTTGTTCATGAAGCTCTCTGGCCCTCGCCGCATTAAAATAGATGTAGTATGAAATTAGTTACGATCTGGGAGCTTAAGAGCTTATTACAACTGTGCTAATGCCTCTGTATGCCAGAAAAGAAACAAACCATAAAAAGCAGAGCTCAGAAGTTGTGATGACTGAGTTTTGGCAGCTGTTGGGCCTGCCCACAAGTGATACAGGCATCTGTGTGATGCCCACTCTTCCGCTCTGATAGTAATGGGTGCAGTACACGTGGGAGTTGTTTGAACATCCCTATTACCAACAGTCTTTTGTTTCCTGCAGCTTCAGTTACTGTAGAAGTAATAAAACAAAACAAAAAATCTGTTAAAGCATGTTCATGTTGAGTGTCTGTGGAGGAGGCACCACACATATTTTCTGATTCTTACCTTTTAAGATAGCATTGGCTGTTGATTCTTCCCTACCATGCCGCTGTGTGGGATCTGAGAACACTAACAGCACTCCAACATTTTGACCTTTTCTGTTTTTCATTTCTGAAGAGCTAACAACAAATACTTCTTCTCTCATCCAAATAATTCTTTTCCAAGAATCTATCCTCTTTTATCCAAAGAAAATAAAGTGTCTTCTTATTTTGTAAACTTTCATCATTCTCACTCTTTTTCTTCTGGACTATATCTGTCCTTCTCTTTAAGAACATATTTCAAACTGGATGTCACCTTGGTCCAGTGATGTCCCACCAGTATCAAATAGAATAAAATATAAGCTCTTTCTTGCATGCTTATTAATGTACGGCAGAGTTTCATGTTGAGATTTACCTTGTTTGCAGCATGTTATCTGCTTTAGATTTTTTCTTTCACTATAACACCAAAAAAAAAAATTCTGCCCTACAGATCCTAGTCAGTTATCTCCGCACCCTTCATCTGTACTCCTGCCTCCTTTTCAAGCATAACTTTTAGTCTCTGTTGGCTTACTCTTTCTATTTCTGGACTATCTGTCCAAGTTATCAGTCATTATTGACCATCTTCTTTCCTTTTGCACTATAAACATACATCTCTCTTGTTATTCAAGTGCAAAAGAATAGTAGGCATGTGAACCATCCTCCTTCCCAGGGGATGTTGCAAATCATTTTCTTTCCTTTAGGATGAGACATATACAGTAACTTTGTACAAATCTTTTGACTTACTTATAAAATTCTCCATGACATTCTTATAAAGTCTTGCTACAAACAGGGTATAGCTAAAGTTGCATTGATCTTGATGAGTTTGAGATGGATCTTTCCACTTGGCCCCCTTCCATGGCAAGAAGGAGGAGATATGAGACTTCATTTAGACATAATACATACAGGAATAAGAGTGAAAGAGCACTCAATTCCCAGATGTAGGAAATAAGGCAGGGAAGGGAAGAGATCTATGGGACTTATTTGAGACATGCTGGTCAAACTGAAGAGCATGAGGGAACTGCACAGACAGTGTAAGCAGGGACAGGGAACCTGGGAAAAGGTTGCCCAGTTGCATAGGGATGGGGTCAGGAAGGCCAAAGTGCAGCTGGAGCTGAACTTGACAAGGGAAGCAAAGATTAACAAGAAGGGTTTCTACAGGTACATTAGTCAGAAAATGACAGTTAAAGAAAGTGTACTCACCTGATGAATGAAAATGGTGACCTCATATCAACAGACATGGAGAAGGTTGAGGTACTCAACAATTCTTTTGCCTCAGTCTTCATCGACAACTGCTTTCCTCACCTCACTTATTTTTCTAGAGGGATTTGCACCAAATCAGCTGTAAATTCTGAGATCTTAGCTGAAGGAATAATATTGTGTTTTTATGTATTCTGTCTTTCTGGCATGATTGTAACTTAAATTAAAAAGTTCAGACTTATATTTGACTGAAGAGCAACATGGTTAATTTCATTGAATTGAAAAAACACAGTTACTAGATTAATTCAAAATACTCATTGTCAACTCCTCAAAGTCCTTCAAATAAAGCTGTAACCGAATCTGTACATAGTCCAACTTTCTTGAAAAGGTAAAAAAGGAAAGCTTAAATACTTTGAACTTCTCCTCCATTTTTTCTTTAAGTGAAAGTTTAAAGAGATTTTCCTCTTTGTGGAAACTGTATTTCTTCCCTCAGTGAAACTAGCAAGCAAGAATTGAAATGTTAGTTCATCTTGTTTGCCTTCATCAGTCATCCATGAGTAATTTTTATCTCAAACTACTTAATTCTAAGTTTCACACTCAATATCCTAGACCTGATGCTGAAGTAAGTCCAGACAATTTAATGTTATCTTCATCAATTTTGTGGGGTTGGTAATTTAATAACTAAAATAACCCCATCAAAATTCTTGCATTTATTGTCCTGGCTTATAACTTTCCATTCTTTTAACAGATTTAGAGGACAGCATTTTTTCTTCTACTTTGTCAAACATCACCTCAGACCACCATCACCACTAAAATTTAAAGAATTTAAAACCATGAAAGTTATGTCCTCTGCTTTGTTTCACAATCGTTTTATGGGGTTTTAGCACAGAGGGCAGTTTCCTGGAAAAATGAATGTACAATTTTAGGCTGCTTTACCCTGAGAATGTTAAGGTCTAGTCTGAACTACATTACAGTTTTCTATTACCTTTGATGGGGATTTATCTTGTTGCCACAAACCTCCTTTTTCTTCCTCTAGAGAGAAGGGCTATGAATATATATGCGATGTTAATCTCCTGCTTCCATGAATGATGATCAGAGTTGTACCGTACCACTAACATTGCATAGCTCACTTGTTTAAGACTGAAAAATGAAGTTCTTGTATCCATTGCCTATCCTGTGTTTTGAAATAAAACAAGGAATTTCCTCCCACTGGAAAAAAAAAGTAGCTCTTATATTGCTATTAATTGGTGGCAACAGAGTTGCTACACATTATTGTGCATTGTTATATAATGCACTGTTTTTATTATGGGCATTAGCATAGTTTCTTCAAGAACAATGTGCTGCATAAATAAATTTATATAGCCCCCTCTCATTCTTGAAATGGATGAAATATGATGCTATTTTTGTTTAATTCAGCAGTTATGCAAGGATCTGAAAGAGTTCCCTGAAAAAGGCATCTCCAAAAAGGATTTGCTATTCCTAGCAAATCACACACTGCCCAGCATGTTTTGACATGCCATTGGGTAAATGACCAAATCAGTATATTGTATGAAGATGAAAATCTTCTGAAGCAATTACTCAACAAAAGTTACGGCTCAAGAAGACAACTTGATCCCTGGCTTTATACAAGGGCAGCGTTCTTTACAGTAGAACTAATAAATATGGCAAATAGCTAGAGACTACAGTGACAGGTATGTTACAAAATCAGAGTCAGACAAGCATATGTTATTGTTAAAAGTGACTGGGCAGTTTCTACAGCAGCAAGGAGGGTCAGCTCCTCCAATAACTCAAGGCCATCCTGTTCACTGGTTTGTTATGGACTTGCTAACTGGCTTTACAACCTCTTTGTGTGAGCAGATTTATCTATCTGTTTTAGTCATTTGCCTGAGGTGTTTTTACTATTTCAAATGTGACATCCCCAAATTAATACCAAAAGACTAATACCAGTCCTAGATAAAAGTGCAGATTTACAGGAGATTTATCCTAAGTTTCCAGGGGCGAGGGGCAGGTATCATGTTCTTTTGATTTTTCACTGCAGATCATCTCATTGCTGGCAAATTAAAAGTAATGCAAGAGATACTGCAGAACAACAAGTCTTGGAAAAGATTTGTTCAAATCTCTCTGTTTAACTACTCTTCTTCTCACAACAACATACACAAAACTTGTATCTGTTGTGTTTGTCTTTTCTGTCCCTTTTATTTTTTTTTCTAATGCTTATATAGGTTACTTTTGTTCTCAATAGGAAATAATTCAAATTGCATTCTCCAGACTTGGGATCCCACTTCTGCTTAACTAGAAATCATACAAACAATTCTATATCTTATGAGAAATGCACTCTGTGTTTCAAATGCCATGTTTTCTCCTTAGCTAGAAAATACTATGCTGCCGTATGCTGTGTTAAAATGCTCACTAATCTCATCTTGTCAATATCTATTTTTATTTGTCTTTCAATAAAAGCTGTAAGATTTTTTTGCACGAAAGTTGGATTAATTTGAAGAGCACAGATCTTAATGCAAGTATGGTGGCTGTTTTCATGCTATTTAATTGCTGCATTGTGAAGGAAGAGTTCTGAAGCAATTTCAGGACAGAGAAATAAAAGTGCTAAAAACCTGCTTCTTAAATACCATGCTGTGCAGAGGATCATCTCAAGAAAAATACAATCAAACTTCCTTGTGCTTATGAGATTGCACAACTAGCTTTGTTCTTTAGAACAAACTAACTGGTTTCTCTAAGGGCAGGTGGCTTGCTCTGTGGGTTGTTGTGGGAGAAAAAAAGCCATTGTCCCACTTAATTTTTATTCTCTTTGGGACTGATATCCATTTGTCCTTTATATGTATATAACAGGAATATGAAGTTTTCCTTTCTTTTCAGTTACAATCTGTCCTAAAACAAAGACTCCATAAGCAAAGCTTTTACGATCTGTTCAAGGACCCATTCTGTAACTGCAATTATTTTCAACTAAGAGACATCTGATCCTCCACTTTTGTTAATTGTCCTGATTTTTATCTTGAAGCTTGTAAGCTTTGAGTGAAAAGTGTGAAATGTAAAGTGAGGACCACATAAAAATACAGAAGCTGGAAGTGGAACATAAAAACTTCAAGCTTAGTTTTAAAATCAGTTTGCCTCTTTTTTTATTTTTTTTAATCTGTGATTGCTGAATATTTGGACTCTGAATAGTGGAAGGAACAAAGAGTATTAGAAGTGTAAATCTGGACCAGTGTTCAGTCAGAAGTTGTATATGTACATGTCAAGATCAAAGCAAATAAATAATTTACTGTTAGGCTTTGAGGATAAATTAATAATTTTATTTATGAAAGTTATGTGAGTAACTTTTGAGGGAATAAAATTAATCATTCCTTACTCACTATGAAAACTCTCTAAAGAAATATAAAATATCTGTATGTATTCCCTGCGTCATTTCCATTATCAGTTCTAACCATCTGAGAGTGGTTAGTCCTCAGGAGTCTTCTCTCCTATACGTAAGCCCATAATGACTCCCTTCTGCAGCTCCCTTCTCTGTCTCTTGCCTTGTTTTACAGACTTCCATTGTGAAACATGCCCTACTCTTTCATTCCCTCCCTATCACTTGAGAGTAACATCTTTACAAGTATCTCAAAACTTGAGAGCCTTGAAGTAATAAGCCTTAAAATCTGGAATTTCCAGGTGTCCTCTTTGTCCTGTTTCCAAGGAAATACCACTGTTTTCTAAAACCAGAGTAGACTAGATGGATTTCACTAATTACTAATGCCAGAACCTTGGTAACCTTTCTCTTACCCTGGGCTGAAAAACACGTGACAAGTGTTTGACTTTATATACCTTAATAAATAATTTTTTCAATTATCTAACAGTTTGATATCCTCAACTAGAACTTGTAAACTGCACACAGGTGTTCTATTTAACTGACAACTCCTGCATGTCAACTTTCCGGTCATTTTTTTTTAAAACGGCATTCTGTTATCATTAGGAAATAAAATTGTGTAATTTGATTTTACTCCACATTTAACTTGATTTTACTGTGAATTATCTTAGAAGAGACAAGTAGTAGTTCTAAGTCTCTGCAAAAGAAAATGAGAAAAGATATTAAAATCATGTGTACATGTAGTGGGTAGATAGAAATGGACTAATCACTCCAGTTCCAAGCCCATCAAAGCAAAGGCACATCAAGTAGTGGAGGTTCATAAAGACTAGATGAAAATCCCTTTCTGGTAGTCTATGTATATAAATTTAAATTCTTAAATAGGCTTAGATACGCACAAAGAAAATAGATTGAGCTCTGGATCATTAGCATGAAATATTGCGGCACATCTATTTATAGAAAGCAATTTCAATATCTACTTATCTAAGTCAGTACCCAAATAATTCAACTTTGACACTCATAATTGTGGTAGCAGTGCGATTTGGTGGATGTGGAGGGACCTGTTTTTCTGTTCTGCCTTGGGGTACTTTTGCAACATATAGGTGAATACTGGACTTCAAAAAGAGTAACTAAAATAACCTTTACTTCCATATATTCATCCAGAAAAGCAAGTTTGGAAAAGCTTTCTTGGAATTTTATGCAATAGTTTATTTATGGTCATGATTATATCTGAATAGTCACATTATATACGAAAAACATATAAAAGAGGTCTCTCTGCCACACTCACCTTAACTTGTCAAATTAGCTTTATCATGGGACTTCACAAAGATTGAAGTAATATGAAGAATCTTTCCCTGCAGCTAAGAGCTGCTTGAAAAATGAAGTCATATGCACCTGAGATATATGTTATAGAAAACCTGAGAATAATTTTATCCATTTATCACAAGTACCTTTGAAGAACTTTGGTGTAGTAGGGAACTAATAGCTTATTCCTGCTATCACCAAGACTGTGTCATTGTTCTGCTGTAAGTGTTCCACTCCTTTTCATTTTGTAGTCAGAGGCAAAATGGTATGTCTTGTCTTCTAGTCAGAATAGTACTTTTCTACTCTTAATAGAAAAGCTCCCTACCAGTTCATATCTACAGAATTATGAGTACACACCTATTTCAACAGTCTCTGTAATAACTCAGCTGGATCAGACAATGAGACATAAGGGCAGCCTCCCCTTCGCTTTTAGATTTTGATGACATTTCATAAGATGACTCTTGGGGAGAATTTTTTTAAACTCATAAGTAGAGAATGCTAGAAGCAAATTAACTTCAGTCAATGTGTATTCATGATCTCAAAACCTTGTGAAAGTCAGCAGGAGTATCCTCAAAGAAAATAATAAATTCATGCTGCATAGCTGAAAACTACCTTAAAGAAATTCTTTACCTTTCTTTTTATACTATTTTAAGTAGCATGTTATTATAGACCTTCTGACAATAATAAAAAGTAGCATATATTTCTTACTGTTTGAATGAGGCTATTGCCAAGTAGCTGCTTTCCTGCTTTCCTTTTAATAATGCTATTTCAATATTCATACCATTTTCTACTTATTAAGCACTGTTAAATATTGTCATATGCCATCTAAGCAATCCACAGGGAATCTTGTTAAGCAGTGGCATACAAACGACAGGCTTCTCAAATTTCTGTGTCCCCTTAATCCTCAAGCCTTATGTCTTGTATAGGTTTTTTAATTAATTTTCTTTTGAAATATTCCTCTAGTACTACAGATAAAAAGAACACCTAGAAGTAAAGCCCTGAAAAAAACTGTTTCATAAGTATTTGCAATCTGCTGTGGATTTCTTATGTTCAGGACCACTAACCTAGGAGGAAGCTTTTTGGTTATCTAACCAAGATTCCTGATTGTGCAGTGTGAAAGGTTGAGTGGAACCCACCTGGCAACCACCCAAACCCCCACACAGTAGAATGCAGTCTCTCCTCCTCCCCCCACCCCCCTGTATGAGCCCAAAGGAGAAAGAGAGAAAAAGAAAGACTGAAAATACTGAAAACAAGCAAGCCAAAGTTGTAGTGATTATATACTCGTCTATTAACACTAATATACAACTAAAATACCATATATACATAATCAGAGAATAAGAGACCCCCAGAAGAAAGACCTCCCTGCCACAAAGGGAAATAAGAATCCAGAAACACAGTAATAAAAGCTAACAAGAGAAAAAATCATTACTCTCCTTCCAGACAGCGAAATCATCACTCGGCATTCCATGCCGCCAACGGAGCCTGCAAGGCTTCACCGGGCCTGACTCCCACACACACAGACTGACACAACATGAGACCTTTTGCACACACGAACAGGAGACAAGAGGCAGCAAGAAGATGAGAGGGAGCCGGAAGAGGAGTGTCCGACCCCCCAACACACCCTGATTTACGTAGAAAATCGCATGGAATACTGGGAGATGTAGTTCCTTCTCAGCCACAACCTGGCTATTCAGAAGGGTCCAAAAAATCAAACCATGACATGCAGATACCTATATCACAAAATATATCATATATTCACCAGTTTTCATGTTAAAATCACTTGGGTTCCCACACTGATACTTAATTGGAAAGCTGTTCTATTGTATTATTTCTATTTAAGCTCTTCCATACCATTTGTTAACTATGTGTTTGCCTCCTAGTGTGGTCTGTTAGCTTAAACAGGTCTTTCACACCTTCCCAGTCCCTCATGAGGACTTTTAACCCCAGTTTCTTTCTGTCTTTTGTTTATGAAGCCAAGAAACAGGCTCTTTTTTGCCTTTTTCTCCTAAGACAGGTTTTCCAGTCTCCTGATCATCCTCATAGTTTTTCTGTGTAACTGAATCTGAATAACTTGGATTGGCACTCTGCACAAGAGTAACTATGAGCAGCACCATCTATAAGAGTATTAATATTTTTCTGCCATGCCAGAAATACTCATTCTGAAGGAAAACTATGGGGGTTTTTTCCCCAAGTATGCACATTTCATTATTAATAGGGCAACTGTGATCATCTTTTGCTTTTAATTAGTCAAAGTGTGCACAAACTAAAGTCAGCTGCCATACTATCATTGCGTTCAAGAGATTAAACATATTTTTCAATTTATCTAAAGCCACACAGTTAAAGGTTGAAAAAAATACTTTTTTCATTCTCCCAAGTCCGATTTTTTCTGCATTTACAACTACTGACTAAAGAGATTTTTGTATTGGTTTTTATTAGGATGACCTGAATTTTGGCCAAATTCAACAAGGTTTCAGTAGCTATAGTTTATAGCATGCCTGAAACTGACCACAGGTTTCTTTTACATTTCTATGAAAAAATAAGTCAATGCAACTTGTTCAATATGATCTGAAATACTGAAACTTGATAGAAAAGACAGCAGAGGTCTGAAGTTGTTGGTGATAGCTCTCTGCTGTGACTTTTCTACAAAGACTTGCTACAAACTAAGTTGGGACTGGTACTTTTTTAAAAAAAAGGCAATGTGACACTGTCTTCTGCCAGAAAAGCCTTTCAGAAAAGCAGCTTAAAACCTGAGAGTTTCATACAACAGAGAAAATGACAACTACTAACTAATTTGTTTTCTATTAAATATGCAGTTGATTTTCTTTTAAAACTGTCAGCTACATTTGCTTCTAGGAGCTTCCAGATAGTCTTGATTTTATTTATTATTATTTTTATCCTAATATCATGTTACTTTTTGACATGCAGCTTTTAACCACCTATAAACTGACCATTCATCTCACATAACTCTGGGGACACAAAATTATTCGGTTTTCCTTACCAGATATTGCATGGTGTAACAAGACACATTGTTTCAAGAATAAAATTGTCTACAAATTCTTACTCCCTCGAACAGGCATTTTGGGGATTTTTTGCCTGATGAATTACTGGCCAATTGGATGACCACAAGTAAGTCAGCAGTGTTTTCTGTAGCTCTGTTGTAACTAGCACTTGTAATGCAAGAATTACTGTCAATTAGTAAGGTGTTGCTGAACCATCAACACCTCATTGGAGATATCAGCAGATACCTAAACTATGGGGGCAGAAAGAGTATGAGTTGCTATGAGCAAAGATGTGAAGTCTAAGATCTTGGGAGGCAAAGGAGTAATAAGTTAGGACTAAGTAAATATGATAGATATAAGGTGCAGACAAACCATTTAAGTAACTCAAGGTTTAGACATAACAAATAAAACTTGAATATGGCAGGAATTTAGCAAGAGGTTTAAAACAAAAAATGATATAACATGCTGTCATTTTGAAAGAAAAGCTGTGAGGAAGAAGAAACTAGTAGAAAAAATTTCAATGTAGATTGTAAGCACAGCAAACAGTTGAAGAGTAATTGTAGTTGAGTTTTCACTCTACAAGAAGGATATGGTGATTTAGCGTAGTAAGAACAGGTGGAGTGACAGAGACAGGAGCATTACTGGAGAAGATGAAACAGAGATTAATTATGTATAAGAAGTAACAGGAATTCTGGGGAGATGGAAGCACACCTAAAACATTAATTTGAAGAGTCAGGTGGTGTTAGGAGGAAACTATTTCAAGGTATATGTAACAGCAGGTCCTGCATCTGTCTGGCACAGTCAGTCCAGAGCCCCAGAACTTGTCTGTCATTCAGACTTGTATGAAGGCATCGCCAGCTTTGTTTTCTGTGTAATGATTGAGGTCTTCTGCAGAAGGTAAAAGGAAGCCAGGGAAAAAACATAAGAAAGGTGAGGCCATGAAAGCAGGAAGGCACAGGTAAGGGGACTGCACAGGAGAATATGTAGGCACTGGTAGAAATCTAGAGGAAGGTTACAGGAAGAAATAAAATAGGTTAAAACACACTGGAATAGAATAAATAAAAGAGGGGAGATGGGAAGGAGCAACAGGTTTCAATGGTAAAGTGTACTATTCCTATAAATACTCTGAGAACTATACGAAAGGAAGAAAGTACGCTCTGTGCTCTGGTATATGGGAGTGAGTTGGAGCTGAATAAAGGAAAAATTAGTCTTTGTCTTTGCTTGAAAGGTACTTTGTAGATGACTGGTGCGGTAGAGGAATATATCACTGAAGACAAAGATGAGTCCTATTCAGCGAAAGACTGACAAGGTGCTACTGCATTTGTGCAGGTGACAAGGAAAACAGAAAACAAGTCTGTTATCAACAGAGGAAATACTATGGAAAGAGAAAGTTGGAACATGCTGCAAAAATAAGAAAAGGTGTCTCTGTAAGATAATCCTGTTAAGTATGCCATTACTAATTAAGAAATGGATTTCATTGTTTTAAGGGAAGTTTGCACTAATTAAGATATGTTAATATGTACTGAAATGGATGGTGTTTCCCCAGAAGGGAAAAAAGAGAAGAGCAATGTTAAATGAGGCTCATGCATGCAAGAAACTTCTGGGAGGTACCTAGAAATTCAGGGGAAAATGGAAAGAACATAGGTTTTTATATTGTCTGATTTCAGTCCCTTGACTTATTCAGAAAAGGTTCAGAAACATTAAATAGAATTTCTTGGATGAGCAAGTGGAACAAGCTTTACTGTTCCTGGCCAAACTTCATGTTAATTATAAGAAAAACGCTGGGGACTGAAAATCTGTGAATGGTTCAGTGGCAAGGTTATGATGTAAGGAAAAAAAAAAACATTCAAGAAGAGTTTTGCAAGTCTGGCTGCTCAAATCATTGATCTATTTTTTTTGTTGTTCTCATTTCTTTCATTGATATATTAATACTTTCTATAGCACTGTGGAATCTGTATATTTTTCATGTGCTACTCAAGTGAAATGAATCAAGGGAACATTTGAAATTAAAATTCCTGTGTAAATCAATTACCTTCATCTTCTTTAACTTTATATAAGTGAAATTATTACATAAATAGAATATACTTTGAAATCTGGTAAAATCAAGAACAGGGCTAACTTATAGATGTATAGTTCACAAGTTGAAACCAGAATTCTTCTTGTTCATCTGTTATGATAACAAGCTTTGAACACATAGCATCTATATGCAGGCATACCCATGCCTGAGTCAGGATATCAGAAATCAGTGATCTTTCCATTTGAAGCAATATTTAGGTACCGGGTTGTTACTTTTTCTCACTACCAGTTTCATACACTCTTAAGATATTTTGCCTGCAAACAAAATGAATTGATCTAGTAAAAACATCCATATTGTTTGTACAAATAACTAATTTGAGATAATTGTGAGCATTCTTTCAAGAGGCCAAGATCCTGTCTTCTGGAAAAGGTCAGCATTGTTTTTCGCTAAATGGAGTATGGGGAAGAAACAGCAGCACCTCAGTTAAATAAAATAGCTTCACAAATGTGGTTTTCATAGCTACCACCGGGCCCATCACTAAGATCTGTCTGTGCCATTGTGTAGAGGTGTGTGAAAAACTACTCCCTTAGAAAATGTACGCTTATTTTATTCTAATCACTTTAAAAGACACTTTATTACATCATTATATTGCCTTATATATCCAAGAGTATTTATCTTCTACACTACATAAATTTGTCTAGTGAAATGTAAATCTTTGAGTATCTTTGAATAGGATTCTGAAACAGAGCTTGAATTTCTGTTCCCCTAAGAAGATGGAGGAAAGACAGTTGGTGTGGCCATCAGCCATAAGCAGAAGGCTTTGGGGTTGATGTTTTTGTTCACTGATCCCAGTGGCTGTTCTGCAAAATGAACGTTACCTCCTGTCCTCCCACTGTGCAGTTCACAGAAGGTTTTATGGAGTACATGGGGAAATTTACTTTCTTAACTCCATTTCACCATCAGGAGAGCAACAAATGTAATTTTATTAAGGACCCACGCCAATACTCCCTATTCAGCCTACTGTAGCTGAGTAGTGTTATAGGAAAAAAAGACTTCAGAATGTGCTTACATTAATACCTAGAAAGTTAGGTGATAACTGTAGCCATATACCATAGGCAAAATCAAACACTTTGCAGAGTGTTCTGGTTTGAGCTAAAGCAGAACCAATTTTCTAACGTTGCAGCTAGGCCTCATTTGAGTAGTTTAATTTTCTGAAAGCTAACTATGTGTTTTTCAGATAGTGTCTGTCTCTAGAAGTGATAACACCTACAATTTATAGTTGTCAGCAAAGTAACATTGTATTAGTATGCAGAAAGGCAATTGCTTACACTTATTTCTAGAGAAACCAAGGCCATCCTTGAGCTGGTGGAATGTTGTATGTGAAGGGAGCAAGAAAGGGTCACACCTACTGGGAGGACTTGACAGGACAAGTGACTGAAAACTGACCAACAGAATATTCCATCTCATATGTGTCATACTCACTATAATGCTGAGGGATCTTCTTTGATGGCCAGCATCCAGTAAGGATCTTACCTATCCCTCTGCCCCTTAATTCCAAATCCATGCATTCATGAACTCAGTTTCCGTCTGCCACTGAGTCCAGGCCAAGATCTTTCTATGTGCTTGCTCTGCGGCATCAGTAGTGATGTATAGTCATCGACAGGGAATTTGACTTTTTATGTTTGTATACATTTTATTTTTAATATAATTTCCCTTTTTATTATTATTGTTTCATTAAAGCTATTTTATATTTAGTTTCTGACCCATAGTGGAACTATGTGACAGCTGCCTGCATTTAGCTGCCAGCCAATCCATGAAGAGGGCTAAACCTTGGCACAAAGCAACAACTATTATTCAGATATCAGTCAAAGACAGTTTAGAAAAGTTAATCAAAATTAACATAATCACTTTGTGTTTAAAAATATTCAAACAAATACAAAGAGTGTAATTATCAGATGCTCGATACTTATGGCTCATGATCTTTCATTTTAATTCGTCTCTATTACTAGAAGTTGCTCTATATGAAGTACATTCTGACATCAGACATTATGCATTAAACAGTTATTAAAGATCTAAAACTGGAAAATAACCACTAAATCAATGACTAAATGCAGAAATTGTCCAGACAACACAACAGAAACCTTATTCTAAGTGACACCAGGATGGCACTGAAGGAAATACTGATTAGAAAATTTCAATTCTTTTCCTATTTGAAGGCTGCTAACGTAATTAATCTTCTCCAATGGTTTTGCTTACAAGTCAATGCGCACAAAAAGTGGTTTAAAAAGGTCTTCCTTTTTAATGCCCTAACTTTGCATTGAAGTCCTACATGGATTTGGGATTTTTACATCCTCTCTTTTGTGCTTCCACAGTGTTCTGAGATAATTTGATTGCTTGCAGGTCAAGGCAAGGATGTGTTGCTGGTGTTTAACATACAATTTTAACTAAGCACAACCACACCGTCTTTATTTAGAATTCTGTAATACTTGGAATATGTAAACAACCCTTAGTGTAGGTGTACTCTTGTAGACATTAACTTCATCATCCAGACTAAAGAAATTCTGTTAGCTTAGAGGCTTGGACTATTACTCAAAAGTCTCATAGAAAGAAGACATAGAGTTTTTAATACCCATTCTGCCTTAACACAAGTATTGAAAATTTCAGGAATGGAAAAGGAATAGGATTTCCTGTACATATTGTATAAAAATGACAGATATCAGTAACAATAAAGGGGAAAAAAAAAAGAATAATGGCACTATTTCTTTCTTGAGATGGTAAGGGAATTAAAGAACTGGTGGCCCACATAGTGTACGAAGGAAAGACTGTGGATGTTGTTTACCTAGACTTTAATACAGCTTTTGCAATCATTTCCCATAGCATTCTGCTGGAGAAACTGGCTGCTCGTGGCTCAGACAGGAATACTCTTTGTAAGGTAAACAAAT
>WAAB01010301.1:41469-102565 GCA_013389865.1 Piaya cayana
AGGGAAGGGAAGGGAAGGGAAGGGAAGGGAAGGGAAGGGAAGGGAAGGGAAGGGAAGGGAAGGGAAGGGAAGGGAAGGGAAGGGAAGGATCAATCTCCAGGGAACTCACTGCAGTTCTTTAAGCTAAAAATTTCCTCATCTAGGCCACAGCAGCTCATGGAAATTTTCACCTACAGACCCCAATATTGTTTCAAGCAAACTTTAATACCATCGTTAAGGTGGGTTCTCACGGGAAGTAACTGCCAATAAATCTTTGTGCACTTAAGCCTATGGAAGAAATAAATAAGAACACCGTGTGATTACTCATTAAAAATCTCTTTTCACATCCCCTAGCACTAGAATAACTACAACAGCATAACACATTCACTAGCAAGTGGCATCTTGATGTTAACTAAACTTTTATGCTTGGATGTACTCTGAGGATGATAGCATTTTTCCTCTGTGAATTATATTACATCGCTACTATTTTAGTTGTCATTTTCTAACTTTAATATATAGCTGTCATGGCTAATAGCTAGAAAGATAATGAGAAAAATGGCTACATAACATGAAAATACCTTGATTGTGTACAATCCCATGTATAATGTAAAACTGCAGATTTCAGGGTAACTAAGCATATGTTTCTCTTACCCTTTATTGCTACTTTCTCTAAAAAAGAATCAAAGTAATATTTGAAAAACAAAAAAATTATTTTCTGAGAAAATTGTTGTTCCAAGGAACAGCATTAAGTAAAAATTATATGTTGCTTAGAGATTTAAGTGCATAACTTGAATATTATTTATTACTTCTTTTTTTTTAATTAATGACTGCAGATTTTCTCATGGAGAGGATGAAAGCACACAGGTGCAATCAGAAAAAGATTCAGTTGGAAGCAGGTGAGATTATATGGCCCTAGCAGCCAATTATTCTTAAAAAGAAAATATAAACCAAAATGTTGTTATTCTTACTTTCTTTTATTACTCGCTGTTAAAATAATTGTGTGCACCCAAATATTTTAAACCCCCAAATAAAATAAGTTATACTACTTAATGTGTATTTATAAAATGATTTTCATGATAACTCAGTTGATTATTTTCAAGCAATATGCTTGATTTAAAGGTAGTTCTAGGCAAGAGCTTATATCATTTCTAACACAAGAAGACTGAAATGTATAATACTGGCTAAACAGGAATTCTTTTTTCAGGAAAATACATCTGGCATGTAAGAAAGGAGGCCATAGACAGAGAAAAAAAAAAGAAAGATTAATCACCATAGGAATTCCAAGACAATTGTTTTCATCAAATAGATTAACTCGAGCCAAATTGAGAGCATCCTGGCAGACTTAATGTACGGTGTTAGCAACAGTATTTGATGAGCATGAGAAAAAATGTAAACATAGTTAAATTTTACTTTACGCTTTTTGGCAGTCTCAGGTATTTTGTAATGACTGCCTAGAGCTTCTGGAAGAGCATATATAGAAGCTAACTCTAAGTACCCTATCACAGATCCCTGCAGTCAGTCTTCACTTTCGAAAAATACAGATTTAGAGCCCGGTCAGGGTTACATAACTTGATTTCACATTTAGTATTTGCAATAGTGTTAGGAGGTCTTCTATGTACTGCTGTCTGAATTGTTAGAGGGCAGATGATTTTACTCTGATGGCTTTAGTCACCGAAATTGTGGTAGAGCTATATACAAGCTTCATAGACATTATGTGTGAAGGGGTTTTTTATGTTATTGGTGTGTTGGGTTCAGAGCCTTAGACCTCTTCAAAAATGCCTTCTGATTGAAGTCCAGCCTTTTATGACTGTTGCTTGGAGAATTTACAAGCTGGGTGGTCAGTAAGGATGCCAACATGAACTATATGAAGTAATGATGAATATAGTGATTTCTATTTTAACTCCATGTATGAACTGGCATTTCTTTCGTAGGACAAGCCTAATGACTGTCCTATCATTTCACAAACAGGAACACTTATTCACTATCGGTGGCCCACAACATATACTCAGTCAGGAAACTACATGAGGTTCAGTAGTCTCAATCATATGGGTGGGCCTATTGTACTGCCTGCAATTGTTTTTAGATTCCTGCTATGAGGGGGAAGACCTGGATCTATTTAAGATGGCATAAATTAACTGAGTTTTCCCACTAATGGGACCAACAAATGTAATGAATGCAAGTGGAGGTTCATGCAGATGTCACGGAAATTTTACTGCGCTCATGAAAACCACTGAACAGCACATGACAATAGAAGTCAGAGGAAACCTAGCATACGAGTGCTGGCAAATGTTTACTGTATACTTGAGGCATGCTGCATCTTCCGCATTGTCTATATTCTCTATGTAAATGAGCCCAGGAAATCATTGTCCAATATAGTAAAACAGTTTTCATGTCTCAAGGTGGTAAAGGAAATGAGAGATGAAGCACACAAACACTGTCCATGCTGTACAGGGAGATTTTAAATGATCAACTACCACATCACATGCCATTTTGCCAATTTTGAAATATGGCAAAGCACATAGTACTAATATACTTCAGAGCTTTAAAGTACTTGCTGATCATATTTTTTATGCCCCTACAGAGAGGGAACTGCATATCTATATGGGGCACACAGTATCTGGTTAATATCATAGAATACATTGGCTTTTGTCTGTGCTGAATAAAATTTCAATTTAAAAGTATCTCTCTGATTTTTAGTTTGGAAACATGGAGTTACATTTAATTGGTTTGCATTGATTGTTTGAAACTGCTTATTAGTTTAATATGGTGTTTTGTCAAAACTATAGCTTTCTTCTTCCTTTCAAATAAATGGAGATGTTACTACTAACATAGAATTCTATTCAACTTTTCCATTTCCAAATGTATACATGTACAAAAAGTGGTTTTGTAACCTGTAAATTTACTGAGTTTTTTAAAAATTATACACAGAATTGAAACCTGAAAACAATGAAAACACAGGCTGACAGAAAAGCATTATTCAAGTTGTCTTTATGTAGTCCTTGATCTACCTTTGTCCTAAGGAAATACTAATGATTTTGAATAGAAATGAGAGAATCTGAGTCTACAATATCTCTTACATGCCAGTAAGCACTTATAAAAGTTTATATGCAACACTGGAGACAAATAAATTAGTTCCTCTATTGTACAAAGGTGTTTGAAACCCACTGATCATTATTAGTGCTATGTTCAAGTAAAAATAGCTTTGCCAGCTTACTAAGCAACTAAATATTCTGCAAATAGCACCTGCCAAAGTAGGGAGACAGAAAAAGCAAACATAAAACCAATTAAGTGTCACTTGATTGCTTTGACTTCCTTTGGTCTCATTCCCAAGAACCTCTGCCAAAGAGGAAAGGCAAAACATGACTGGTCTGCATATTGCCCCTAGTTCATCTTTGGAAAAACTGCAATACTCAGGAGATTGCTGGAAAAAATCAGCATCTGTTGACTGTTTCCAAGGGAAGAAACCACTCCTTGGAAGTTACAAGTTCAGCCTCTACTAGTTGTCAGTAACTCCTTCATCATGGTGTCATAACACAGCTTTTGTATTTAAGACTTTGAGGTGTATACAAACAGAAAGAGACTTCTTGCCACCTCATGTCTGGTTAATAGGTATTGTCAGAGATCCTATCACTGCAAATTCTGCTTCAAAGCAAGTTTTCAATGTCTCTATTGACTAAACTAAATTTGTTTGTTCTATTTTTACATGAGCCTTGCCTGCTGGCTCCAAATAAATTACACATTCACACCTGAAGATGTTCTATCTTTTCTTCATCTCTTGTTCACACTTTTAATTGACAGCTCTTTTGAACTATTGAGTAACAATACCCACTAAACTGTTATGTGAACTATACTAAACTTTAGCTTGTTGTATTATGAAACTTGCAGTTTTGTGTATTGGGTTGGACTTCTGCTGAAAAGGGCTTTAAAAATCCACACTAAAAACCATCATCTTCTTTGTGCCAGTATTACTGTTTTCATGCTTTGAAGTAAAAAGTATTTCCAGATTCTCAGTGGCATCTACACAGCATCTGTGCATGAATGTGATTCTATGTTATAGTGTCTGTTGTGACACAATTATATATTTGTACTTGACAAATCATATTTCAGTCTTTTATAATCCTGTTATAATCCAAATAAAATATTCTTAGATGGAAAATAGTCAAACTCTCTGATCACATAATAAGTAATAAATGTATATTCTCTACTCTGAGATGTAACCTAGGTCTGAAAGTGTTTGTATAGTATAATGAAGTTATCTTTTTATCTCTATTTTGATAAACTATAGAGAATGACTCATGAATGCTCCTCTATTTTTTTTAGTATGTTCTCAGAATATTTCCCTAGTTTTTAATTCCCCTAATTTTAGTTTATACAAACCATTAGGAAAGTAGGTCAGGTATTCATGCACTTGCCTGTCTGCAAAGATAACCATTAACCTCTTTAATTGACTTAGCCAGATATTCAAAGCACTTTAGGGTGAATATCATTGGGCCAGGACAGTAGAAGGATATTATATTTGACTTATTTACATATACCTCATAATGTCCTTTACTTTCTTGCCCCTTTTTGTTGCTTTTATGATGAGCACCTGATCACCTTCAACTTTTGAGTGAAAACATCCAGATAAAGAGCATTAAACTGTCTAAAATGCAATTAAACTTCATAGCCTTCACAATACATTTATCAGTAAGCACAGTCCCAGCCCTGTCCTTTCTTTTTAAATTATGTGTCCAACAATTTATTTTACTTCTTGACATCCCTTGTTAGTTTCACCTCATTTTGTCTTTTTGGTTATCTGATTTTGGCCAGCATGCCTGAGCTATAGCTTTGTACTCATCTTCAACAATCTGATTTCATTTCCATTTCCAGTACAGTCGCTTCTTATTAGAGCACCACAAAAAGTTACTGATCAAACCCAGCTGATATTTTTATTACTCTGCCTTTCTTCCCCAAGTACAGTAATTTTTGCCCTTTTATTTTAAATACTGCATCACTAAGGAGCTGCCAGATTTCATTGGCTTTTTTTTTTTGATCAGTATCTTAAAAGAGTTCACCCAAAAAAACCTCTGATTTCTGAAGTCTGCATTTTGAAGCCTACTATCCATGAAGAAAATCTCTAGAAAAATCTTGTGGGTTGAGTTCTTTTAGTAAAAATTACTCAAACTTACATCTTGCTAGATGATGAGTTGTCTTAGAACAGATTTGACCTGTAACTCTTGACAATGAAGGGGGTTGTACAGAAAGAGAAAGAGCAGATACCTCATTTAATGTCTTGAACCTTTCATTCATGTGAGCAGATTTTGAAAACTTAAGAATAACTGCTAACAGTCTACTGAATTTCTCTTCCCTGATTCCTGTGCCTTATGGACACACAAAAAACCCTAGAATTTGCAATGGCTACCAAGAACGTTCAAAAATGTATTCAATGTTTTGCAATTTAGTTCCTTGGTCATTTACAAGAATTTTGATGCTATAGTAATTTCTAAAAAGAAGTAGAATAATGGAAGGGTTTAATAGTAAAGCTCAGGAAAGGATTAATTCATCCTCACACAAGATCATCTACTTTAAAACCTTCCTTCCGAAATGTGAAGTGAGAAAGTGTTATTTTTTCATCCTTTTTGTTTCTATATTCTTCTGAATACAACTTTCCTGGGTTAGCTCTATTTGTAATTAGAGGACAGTATGAAGCACATCATGCAGCCTTCTTAGCCATGGAGGAAGAAACTGTTGATACTCAGGAACTGTGCTCATGATCTTAAACATACTGTAATAACCATATTTTAAAAAAAACCTTTTCATCTCGATCAGCAGATACTAGTAAGAAACTGAACTGCATTTTGCTGATGCAGGTAAAAGAAAGATGCTAACTATTGTGCCACCTATCTCAACAAATAGCTGTGCTCAATGTGGGCAATATCTACAATGAACAGCTTCTGCTTAGGGTTTTGGATTTATGCTCTACATTATTGGAATTTAATCATTTATGATAAAACTATTTCAGCACAGTTCATCTGTTATAATAACTAATTGAACAGTTTTACATATTGATAGAGAAATACAGATCTGCAGGGCACCAGCACTGCTACCAAGACATTTAAATGATGCATGGATAAAACACTCATAGATCAGAAATACAATAATTGTTGCTTCTTAGATTTCTACCCATCATTTCCTGTTTATTTCTTTTAACATTTGGGGCAATTACAAAGTCAAAAAAGGAATAATAACTATTAATTTGTATTTCCTCAGAAGCCTAAAGATAAAACCAGATAGGTAGAAAGGTAGGTAAGTCAAAAAACATACACTAAATTGTGCAAGAACAAAACCTGTAGAAATGTACCACATCTGTTAGCAAGCAATAAGAGCTGAAGCTAAAAATCAGACTTTTGAAATCACATAGAAAATATGCAAGTATAATTCATTGCTAAATTGCTGCTTCCAGGCTACTGGAGACGCAATTATCTTCAGGTTAAAGCACCTGCATGTTTTATTTCACTTTACTTCAACGGGACATAGGAACTAGGCATTCATCTTCCTGAGTCCTCTGAAGACTTAATTTCAGAGCACACCTATATGCCACACTAGAGCCGGCTTCCATACAGACTATAATGATGGACCCTGCTGTTTCCTTCTACATGAGTTGTATCTGCACCAAACAGTACTGATTGTATTGCCTCCTTTCATGTTATAGCCCAACATTTAAAGCAGAAGATTTCATTTGATTCTCTCATATCTTATAGGAGATCACAAGTTATCAAAGGGAAGAGGATGAGCTGTTTCTTTTACTGAATTTATATTCCTGAACAAAAAGTAATCCCAGAGTGAACCAGAAAGAGAGCATAAGACATACGACGCTACTAGAATGCTAGTGATTCAAGTACTTGCCTAGGATTTTTGTCTTATCATTTCTACCATGAGGATATTTTATAGAATTAACATGGAAATAATCTTGAGATGAAATACAAAAAATGCTTAAACATATTGTTTAAAGTTATCTCACTATCTGTTAAGATTATCCTTCATATTATAACGGTATTAGAACATTCAAGATAATTAGTAAAAAATATCATCAAGAAGAAAACAGATATTTGTAGTGTTAGTCAGCCAAACACTCAAGGAAAATACCGAATATTTTTACATTAAATGTTTATACTGTAAAACCATCACTCAGTCTTGCAAACCTAGCAGTTTCAGCTATATTTCAAAAGAAAACGAGAAAACAAACAAGTAAAAAGCTGGAGGTCATAACTTACAATGGCTTAACCATGCATTCTGCGAAGTTACTCTGAAAATGTTTTCTCCACTGATATCCCTCCCAGTGCTTTAGAACTGTATGATTAATATTGGGATCAATTCTTCATTTTGCCTCAAGCTGCTTATAGAAATATTGAAACTTTCATGCACAATTTAGTTGGAGGAAAGGTAGAAAAGCTCATAAAAATAAAAAAAATCTGTTAATACAAGCTCCTTCACCACAGGATATTAGCTGCTCCCAAACCCGACATCTTTTCTAGGTTCAGCAAGCAGTTTCCATTTCACGCTTCTCAAAAGCTGCAGTATTAGATATAGGAAAAAGTTGTGCTTTCTTTGCTGATTGCATCTAATGTATATCTGCAGAAAACAACAAATCTAAAAAGCACTTCAAACAATGGACTCAAAGGCTCAATGAATGTAGGCCCTAGATATTTACTAACATTAGGAGAATGCTGTTTTACTAGTCACTTGTAATTATATAGAAATGACCTTTGCATTTCTGAATTTCACAGCGCTCAGCTTTTATCTCTGTTTTCTGTAGGCTGTTGCAGAAATACAAAATTTAAATTGTAAATTAAGTTATTACATAAAAGCCACTGTGTTGGAAATCATATCTACTCCACAAAAGATGGGTTCGTTTTACAGTTTATTTTCTTCACAGCAGTGCAGTGGCAACCTTTGGGTGTGTATAAACCTACAAATAAACTCTCAAATGCATTCTTGATTTCATTGATTCCTACTTTTGCAGTGTCTCTTCATATTATATGTTTGCACTTTAGTAAGCCCTGCTTCCTCATATTGTAACTACCTTCCCTTTTCTTCTTAATTCTTTTTTTTTTAATTATTATTTCCACTTTATTGTGAGTTTATCCTGCATGTCTAATTAGCTGTTCCTTTTCTTTAATCTCATCTAAATATTTCCTCAATTCAGTTTATACCTTGCAGGGAATGTTTTGGGTTGACATGTGAATACATGGATGAGTAAGAAGTCCAGCAGGCTCATGGAGTGCACTGAGGATAATTTCTTAATCCAGGTGATTGGTACACAGCCCAACAACATGACTATTTTGATACCACACATCTATTTCTCTCTGACTTTAAAGTTGACTTTGATAATTCTCTAACGCAAAGGCTCTCATAGCTGAGTTATCAAAACATCTTGCCTCCCCAAAACTTTAACAACTGTATCTTTTTAGAGTTCATTCTATCGAAGTATGACTTAATTGTCAATGATTGTATGTTTGGTAGCATCTCATATTAAAATATGTAAATATGATGCTAATGAACTTTTTATGAACTTCACATCTTCTTATATTGTACATTAAGCTATTTCTATCTGAGAAGTTTGCCTTTTCTTCTTTGCTTGCTGTAAACAAATATTCCAACCTCCCAAATATGGCAACAAACACAGAAAAAGAGTCAGACTGAAAAATCACGATTTCATATACAATTCCTGTGACTTTCCTAAACATTATAGTAACTTACCAGAGCCACTAACTTCATACATATAAAAATACACAGTCACAGAAGTACTATTACAATCTTAAATCAGTCAACAAACTGAAAATGACTGAGTAGGAAAAGATAACATAGCTTATATGTTTAGTTATTTGGAAACAGAGGTACTTTCTGCATTCCAATGGCAGCTTTGAGTCAGGGACACTGGTGAGTTTTTATTTGATTTAGTCAAAACACTCAGCTGAAACAGACATCTGGAGAAATCTGGGGAAAATGAGGGAGGTCCTTTAGTTTGCTTTGCTCTGAACTGAGGGACCCTGGATGTAAGTGTTAAATAAGGAATACATCCTCCAAAGGAACAATTGCCCTGTAAAATATAAATGTCTTATAAAGTGTATTAATGGAGCTTTGGAAGCAACATAATTAAATACAATTAACCTAATCAGTTCCTTTGCACAGTTAAATCATCAGACCATAGGATTTATGTTTTAAATGATATGTTCTGAAGCCTTCTCTATACATTAATTATTCATATTGCTATGACACAAAATCTGAAGTCTGGCCATCAAATGGCTGAAAAAGAAAGAGTTTCACTTCTTGGAGTACCATTTCTATATTTGAACTTTGTGGCCTTTGTGAACATGGATGGCAAGATGGACCTGGTTTTCCCTTTAGAGCTTCATTTTACACTTCTTGTATTTCACTAGGACAGCAAAACAGCTGACAATCTAGTCAGTATTCTCAGCTGAAAATGTTCTTAGCTTAATGAGTAAGTCTTAGTTCTAAAGTCACTATTGCCATATATATTGTTTTGTAGGTCTTTGATTTGGTGCATGAATAAAGCATCCTTCAAACTATTAAATCAAGGACAACACCCACACTAGGAAAACAAATAATATCTCTGAGACCCATACTACTTAGTATTTGAAACAGCATAACAGGTAGGGTTTGCATGCATGTCTGCCCCGTGTAGACTAAAACTTCAAGATATATTTGCTCCCAGCTGTTCAGAATCTGCTTGAAGCTTATCAGCTCTAACATTGAGTGTGGTAGTCAGAGCTTGAGGTAAAATATTTGTTAACCTCCAAGGGAGCAGCTGTAGCTTGTGGGTAAGTAAACATTTTTATTTAAGCCAAAAAGGTTTTCTGATTTATTTCCACAGTAGCAATTATTTACAGCTTAGTTTGATGATATTTTTAATTACATTTACAATGTTGATGATGCATAAAACTATGATTTGATTACTTGGAGGATTGCAGAAACTTGTGCACTTCTATATCATACCTAATGTGAATTACAGAAAAAAAAACTACAACATGCAAGAACTTCACTAGTAATGCTTATCTGAAACTACCTCACAATTGCCATTGTTTCATTCTAAGTCCTGTTTA
Organism: Piaya cayana; assembly: GCA_013389865.1. Taxonomy (NCBI): domain Eukaryota; kingdom Metazoa; phylum Chordata; class Aves; order Cuculiformes; family Coccyzidae; genus Piaya; species Piaya cayana. The sequence goes on from WAAB01010301.1 coordinate 51,552, forward strand.
TTCAATTTTTAACATTTTGTAATAGAAGCATATTTTCACAGAAATAATAGCCATAATTATTTGGATTTAGAGAAACAGTTCATTAATGACTTCTAACTGTTTGTGGTGCTGATGGTACGTTGTTGGTTGAATGTTTGAACCTGGGGGGTTTCCCCCATGCATAAGACAAATAGGTTCATACGGTGTTAAAACTGCAATTTTAGACCAACTTCTTAGACTGGTGCCAGAAACTGTAAAGACAGAAAGTCAAACTGTGAGCATTTGTCAGTAAAGAAGTCAAATAGTACCTTTTAATTCCAGATAATTCAGAGGCACATCTGCATCATAATCCAAACCATATTTTTCCATTGCTTTTATTTAATTTCAATTGTAGAATTGCTGTAAGTAGAAATGCAAACAAATGTTGACCATCCAAATGAGATTTAATGTCTTCAGAAAGTGGTTTGAAATACAGATGTAATTCTGATGTGTTGTTTCTTTGCTCCATAAGCAATTAGCGTATAAAACCTATTGGTTTTTTTGAAAAAAGTTCTAAAACACCAAAATTTTATAGCTTTTTAAGTTTTAGATAGGAGGAAAGTATTGCCTTTCCAGTGTACAGAAGTAATTCTTCAAAGACGTTAAAATGCTTTCAAGTAATGTGAGCCAAAACTATTTTTCAGAAGCTATTTAATGTTTTGTTCTAATAATAAGCTTGTCTCTCCTCCTCCTTCTGCTCTGCATTCCAGAGTTCATAAGTGTGCATGTTTGCAATACTAGGTCCTTGGGTTAAATAATATTACACTGAGAGAATGGGCTGGAAAGTACTGGTGCTTTATGTATGGTTATTATGAATGTATAAGAAATTTAGAAGAGGGAATATCTCATTGGATTTTCTATAGAGCAAGTGTTCACAGAAAAATTAAGTTTAATAAGCATCCTTGCTAATGGTCCTTATAAAAAAGGAAGACTGGAAGGTGTTAACTCTGATTGGGGCAGAGGTTCAGAAAATCTATATGGGTTGTATGTACCACATTTGGGGATTTTCTCTGTTTAGCTTGAGGTAGAAAATCTTGAGGTTTTGTGGCAGGTGAGGCTACTTTTTCAAGAAACAGCTTACTTGATTTATTATATTATCAGATAAAATAGTATATTCCAAAAACTTACATGGTTCCTACACATCTCAAGTGGAGGTGACTAAGTCAGAAACAGAAAGCCACATAAGAAAATACACTAGAAAAAAACCTTCTCTAGAAAATCAATTCTGTCTCATCTTGCATTAAAAAGGTAGGACTTTTATTTAATATTTCTCTTATTTTTCACATTCTTGATTCAGTTTCTTCCTCTTATTCTCCCACCTTGGAAGCCCTTTTCAGCTTAAGCACTAGACCTACAGTACCTAGATGTTAGATTAACTCTTGAATAATTATTTAAAGGCAGTTGTGATTTTAGTTCATATGCTCCAAAACAAGTCCTTGCCTTACAAAATAAACCTTTTATAGGTCCCTAAATCCATTTAATCTGGTTTTGTATGGACATTGCCTAGTACAGGTGTTGGTGCAGTAGATACCAACAGACTTTCAGAGGGTTTCATAGATAAGATCCATTTGGTTTAACATTTAATACATTTTGTATTGATTTATACTACAAGTCAAGAGAGTGGCAGTTCATAATATCTGTTTTACAGGCAACTTTACCATAGCAACAATGTAGGTTTTACTTTTCATTATGACATAGATTTTTCTCTGTATTCATCACTTCACATATGCGTCCACACATATACATTTTTCCTTAGTGTGAGTGGCTTTCTTCCTTAGATACCTACTGTAGCTGCTGACACGTCACCAGTGCTCCCTGACTCTTGTCATACTGGCAAGCTGGTGAATCTATCAAACCTGTTTTAAAACAAAAATGAAAATTTAAAATCTGAACCTCTTTGAGGGCAGATAAAATTTTACTCCTTTTGTTGAGCTCATCTCAACTAACCAACTCATTTTGAAATGAGTCTTTCTGTGCTGATGAGTATTAGCTTTCACATCGTGTAAGAGTATATGTGATCGAGTGTGCAATGATCTACTTGTAATAGTAAAGTCAACAGCCAGGGAGGAATTTCTCAAAGTATAAGGAGAGTCTGTGAAAAATCTTATTCCCATATAGTTTATGTTTCCAGACGTCTCTGCTCTTTCAGCCTGTTGTCTTAAACATTAGTCATGAAGAGTGGTTAATGTGCAAAAATAGTGACATGTTGTTATTGGAAATAAATTACATTGTACATTTTTCTGCATTTCAGTGAGTGACACTGTTTATAAATTTCACTTCCCCTTATTTGAGAAACCACCAGGTTTCTTCTAAACTATAGCAAATGTTTAGTTTCAAACACATTTGCCTAAATAAAACTGTACTTTTCAGGCTTCTCACTGTATTGTGACTTAAGGAAAAAAAAATTTGAATATTGATGACAATTCTCCAGACTTGGCTGTGTTTTGTTTAGCAGCAGTTTTCTTGGGCAGACCCATGTCCATGCACAACCCAGCTTTCGCCTGCCACAGAGCAGACCCCATCCTGCTTTAGGAGAGCCTAAAGAGCCAGTGTGCTCCTGGAAACTTTAGTGTCTGCATGTGTGTGTGCCAGAGAGCTGGGAGAAAGGGAGACTTAGCACAAAGGAGAGTACAGGAGGCAGGCAGGGGAGACAAGGGAGCTTGCTTCATGTACTGCTGAAGACTGTCAGAAGATGATTGTATAAGCAGTGCACTGGCTGGTGTGCAATTTAAGGGTCAACGTTCACTGACTTTATTCGTTGAACTGCTGAAGGACAGATATGATATCCGACTGCTGCTTCTATGTGGTTTTGCTTATTGGTACCAAGGGTAAGTGAATCTGGCTTTTTTTCCTTGTTTTGAACATTGCGAAAGAGCTGATAGTGGATTTTAAAAAAAAAACCCTGCTATATCTCAGTGTTATTTAACAGTTCTCCATGTCAATTATTCCTTGACAGAATCAAAGTATAATGCAGCCTCTCAAGGCTACTAAATACATATAAAGATTGATTTTCTTTTCTTAATGCTTTAGGAGTTACTACTAGGGGCTATTAGCTGAAATTTAAAAATAGGTAACCAGTTAAAAATTGCATAATTATTTGCTGTAAATATTTAATGAAGGTACATATAGAACTTAATTGTTTCTGATGCCTCAAAATCCACATTTTTGGCTTAGTTCAGTAGTTTGTAGTGATACTGTGCAGTGCTACATTTATTGACAACTCTCAAAAGATAGGCTGGAACAGGAATTTTTCAGGTAACAGGAATTTTACGCACTGATTCAGCATGATATGTAATATATCATAAAAGATGGGGACTGAATTAAATTTAAGATTTTCTTCAGATGCAAATCCCTTCAGTGTGGTAGGAATTACACTTGACCTTCTGCTTCCTTTCATAATGTTCTCTTCATTCCATTCAAGTACCCTGTTTCTAAGTGCTGCTTTTGACTCAGGTCAAGTTGTCACTGTGAAGATGCTGATACCGATCCAAATGTTGGATTTCCTAACGCATATAATTTTATTTAGCTGTAATTTTTTACATTAAAAATTACTTTTTGTTGCACTACATCAATACTGAAATAATGTTTTATTCATTTTGTAGATGACATAGTTACCTATTGCTCTATCAACTCTTTTGTTAAACTAATAGGAGTAGAAGGTTTAATTCTGCCACTTTGAACAATAGCTTGTTCTGTTTCCTGCTTTTAAATTAAACCTTTTTTTTTGTTACATGTGCATACTGTACTGCTTAACATCAGATTTGTAAGGGATATTGCCCATGTTAGGAGCTTGGGAAACATAGCTCCTCTTACAGTTATTCTCATGGTTGCAAAGCTTACTGAAATCTGTGGAAAAACTCTAAGCAGTTCTATTATGGTTTGGAGGAATACTTAATCTGTGAGCTACAAGCATGAAAAAATAGTGATATTAATGTATTTGAAATTAAGCAGGGTATGATAATAAGATATTATCAAGCCTGTGAGCTCCATATGCATTCCTGTTATCCACGAGCAGTAATCCAATATTTATAGAGATAGTACTTCAAGGTATGCAGCATAAAAACCAGAATGTTTCAAACAAATAAGACTTTCACATTAGTGCTTTCTATATGAGAACAGTAAAATGTTGAAACATTCATGCAAGATGTGCAAATTATTATTTGCATAATTTCTCCTGTGTTAAATTAGTCTCAGCTGTTGAATTTATGAAACATTAAAATGTATTTAGGTGTATTTCAAAATATGATAGCAGATGAGGACTGTGAATGACTACAGGCCTCCTGGTATTACACTTAGGGCTATTACTTTAAGGTATTTATTGGCTCATCATATACAGCATATTATAATACTTCTAAGAAAACCACATGGATCATCTAGACTTGCTAGAAAAAAGCAGTTGCACTCATAGATTAAAGCATGTGCATGCTTGGAGTCTCTGTCACATTTTTGTGTTCTAGTTTGCATCAAAATGGGTTAAATTTTAGCACTACTTCTAATCTTATTCAGTGCACAGTTGATAGCTTCACTACCTTTCAGAGTTTTAACTGGCCATCTGGATTGCAACCACATTTAGAAGCTGGCTGATTTCATCCACACAATAGATTTAAACTTTACCCTAGTCTTTAGGCTGACTGATACTAAAACAAACACTGCTAAAGTATAATTATGTTTAGAAACTGAATTTATGGTTTGTGAACTGCTAGAACTTCAGTGGTAAAGTTTTGTTGGGTATGGGTTTGTTTTTTTTAATTTCTAAAACTCACAAATGCTCCTAGTTCTTCAAAAAGTAAAATGAGAAATGTATGTCATACAAAAACTACTCTTGCCTGACCCATCCATATTAATTCACTTTGTGTCTGCTTAGCTTTGCATTCAACAGCTAGAGTTACATGTAAATAATTCCAACAGCTGTTTTATTTTTCTCTCTTCCTTAAGATATTTCATTAAATCTTTTTTAAACAAAAAGCTTTCCTTCCAAATTCCAAATAATCAAACTAATCCAAATAATCTAGCTTCTTATGCACCAACAACTCTCAGCAATCTTCTTCAAAAACAAAGCAGCATCCATACCACGGTTTTCACTATCACAACAATATCAGTTGTAGCATGGAGAAAAGTAAATTTCAGACTCTATTAGTGGAACTGGCAGCATTGGATGGCCAGGACAAACATCTGCCTGGGCGGCTCACCACACTTGTGAAGCTACCAGGTGTCTTGGGCACATGGCAACATTGCACTGGCTGCTGCCACATCTTCTGTAAAATAACCAGCTGTAATGGCTGCAACAACAATAGCAGACATTTGTGTCTTTAGAGCCACTTCAGCTAGCTTTCTGGGGACAAAAAACTATTTAATCGTTCTGGACTTTGGTTTAGTGACAGATTCTCAAATAATTCCTTCATCAGTTATTAAGAAAAACAGAAGAACATTACTATCTGAAACTATTCAAAGCGAATTCCAAAAGGGATTTGGCAAGCTCCTTGTGGAAAACAATTGCAATGGTTACTATTTTAAATCTGCATGTTCTGTCCCCCTACCCAAAGTTTTCAAATCCTATTCCTGCTTGTGCCTCCAGTTCCCATTTTCTTCTGTTCCTCTTTCTGTTCTTCCTCTCACATATTTTTTTCAATTCCCTTACCCTCACTTCAAAATCCCAAGGAAAATTTTCTTAAAACCATCTGAAACATTTTATCCCTTCTGGTGCTGCATGCACATGACAGCTGTTCTCAAGGCCAAGATCTCTTGTACCAAATGATTTCCATCAGATGTGGGAAAGAGAGCATCCCAAATCATTTGGATAGGTGCAACTTCATGACTGTGAAGGATACTGATCTTTTTTTGTTTATATAACTTCGAAAAAAAATGTTGTGATCCCTTCCAGATTTGTAAATAAGAAAGTAAAATTACTTCTGGTTTTGCTGAAGTTCAAATAATTATTTTTGTAATGATAATTTTTGGTTAATTTCTTTTTGCTTTCATTTAACTTGAGCATTAATCTGAGTGACTTCCCTGTGACTAGAAGAATAATGTATATCTTTTATATCTATGCACACAACAAGAATTAATATTTTTACAGAAAATCAGGGATCAATATGATGTCCTGAGGAAAATTTCCTTTAATATCATCTAGAGGGTAGGGAAAAGTCTACACAGAGTTCTAAGCTCTGCAAGTTAGACCATTGTGCCTGCAATTTAAAGCCTTTGATATGGTTTCTCATAGAATTCTGCTTTGGAAACTGTCAGCCTCTGGCCTGGACAGGCGCACACTCTCCTGGGTGGAAAACTGGTTGGATGGCTGGACCCAGAGAGTGGTGGGAAATGGTATGAAATCCAGCTGGAGACCAGTTACAAGTGGGGTTCCCCAGGGCTCAGTGCTGGGTCCAGCCCAGTTCAATGTCTTTATCAATGACCTGGATGAAGGCATTGAGTGCTCCCTTAGCAAGTCTGGAGATGACACTAAGCTGTGTGGAAGTGTCAGTCTGATGGAGAGTATGGAGGCTCTGCAAAGGGATCTGAACAGGCTGGACCGCTGGGCTGAGTCCAATGGCATGAGGTTTAACAAGGCCAAATGCCAGGTCCTGCACTTAGGGCACAACAACCCTATGCAGAGCTACAGACTAGGAGAAGCCTGGCTGGAAAGCTGCCTGGAGGAGAAGGACCTGGGGGTATTGGCTGACAGCCAACTGAACATGAGCCAGCAGTGTGCCCAGGTGGCCAAGAAGGCCAATGGCATCCTGGCTTGTATCAGAAATGGTGTGACCAGCAGGTCCAGGGAGGTTATTCTCCCTCTGTACTTTGCACTGGTGAGACCGTTTCTTGAATCCTGTGTTCAGTTCTGGGCCCCTCCCCACAAGAAGGATGTTGACGCTCTGGAGTGAGTCCAGAGAAGAGCAAGAAAGCTGGTGAAGGGTCTGGAGAACAAGTCTTATGAGGAGCGGCTGAGAGAGCTGGGGTTGTTTAGCCTGGAGAAGAGGAGGCTGAGGGGAGACCCTATTGCTGTCTACAACTACCTGAAGGGGAGGTTGTGGAGAGGAGGGTGCTGGCCTCTTCTCCAAAGTGACAGGGGACAGGACAAGAGGGAATGTCCTCAAGCTCCACCAGGGGAGGTTCAGGCTTGACATAAGGAAAAAAATTTTCACAGAAAGGGTCATTAGGCAATGGAAGGTCTGCCCAGGGAGGTGGTTGACTTGCCTTCCGTGGGGGTGTTTAAGGTGCTGGTGGATGAGGTGCTGAGGGGCATGGTTTAGAGATTGGTGGGAATGGTTGGACTTCATGATACAGTGGATCTCTTCCAACCTGGAGATTCTATGATTCAATTGTGTGAGCAAGGCTGCTTCCACCTCTCTATTAATAGCATTAGTGGCTACTTGACTTGCAAAACTATCTTGACTGACTATAGCAACCCAACCAGACTTGAACTATTTGCACTGAAATTTTATGTGCAATGTGGACTTCTTTTTCACCTTGACCAAGAAGACAAACAAAGCTTTACCAAAATATTTTTAATTTTTTTGAGAAAGTGATGAATTAGTACTTTGCCTATGTTGAACAATTCAGTGAATCTTGTTTTAAGCAATGCATTTTCTTAAATGAATAAGACTTCTTCAGTGTTCATCTACAAAATCATTGTGTCTGAAAGAGTCCTTTGACAGGTCATCCCAGCAGAGCTAATGGTCCTATTCAAGCCTAGTCACAGTAGTGTAATAGATATAATGGATGTCATCTAATGGATGTTCCTGGAATGGTGAGACCAGTGTGAAAACCACTAGAGGAACTGTCACCAGTAATCTCGTTGAGTGTTTCCTGGTGGTGCCATATTTGAAGCTATCGAATTAGACTTTGAAGTGAGAGGTTCAAGGCAGGGAGCTGTGGAAAGCTCAGGGGATTAGGAAATTTTTGTGGCTATTTCTGAAAAAGAGGAAGGTGAGAATACATTGAGAAGGACTGAGCAAGGAGACTGAAAGTAGAGGCTAAAGGGACAGAAAGGTGGGAGAAGGGAGCAAAGAAGTGAGAGAAAATGTCAACACTACACAGAAAGGGAAAATGGATCAGAAAGTCTATTAGTCTGGGAGAGCAGAGACTGAGAAAAAAGACATGTGAGAGAGAGTCAGCAGGGTACAGTGAATTAATTAAAGGAGAAAAAGGAGCTCTGAGAGAAGAGGTTGTCTGAAGAATAAATTCAGAGGATGGTGAGACCAGAACTAGGACTCTGTGTTGACAGGAGGGACAACAGGAGGGGAAGCTGATAGTCCTTAGGCAAGAAAGGACTGAAGAGAGGTAAGCAACCAAGGTAAGGAAAAGATGAGACTGCACAGAGAAAGGACTTGTGCTAGGTGCAATGAGCACTGTGCTACAAAGATAGAAAGAAGCTCAAGATTGTCCTGTTGCTTGCTCTTCCCTTGCAAAATGTCTTATCTTGCTGTGTAACACCTCTCCTGAGAGGCTGATAATTAAGGGTACTGGAGAACACCCTCTCAAATGCCAAAAAATTAAGCAGAAACCTATAATGAACTAGGTTGCCTGTGTAACCTCTTATTCATTTGCTGTAGAAGATAAAGATAAAATGTCAATGAGGCTGAGGATTACAAAATGACAGCCATGTGAGGAAAGCAACTGAGTTCTGCTATGGAAAACCTATTTCAGTTCCTCTTTCTTGTCCCTGACAGTGATGCTCTAAGTGCTGCATAAATTGATAATAATTATATGGAAGAGTTTCTAATTTTTGGTTTTTTTTCTTGATCATCCTGATGTGGAAGTTCCATTTCACAGCTGCCACTGGTAACTCTAAAAATTCTGTTTAAGTAATCTGTGAGGCTGATTCTGAAAATAGGAACCTAAAATTAGATAAAAACCACTTCCCATGTATATTTTGATGTTTCAGTTCTCCATCTGAGCAATAATGCCATATTCTAAACTTTAATCTAAGCAATCTATGAGGTCTTAAAACTGGAAGGTCCAATTATTGTAGCTGTATGACCAAACTAATGAAAAATTTAATATTGTAACTTCTAAGTGGTTAGATAGTAGACTTAAGCAGCAGAATGTCAGTGATCCCTTTAAAAAATCATCAAAGTGTAGGTGAAATGCCTGTAGTATTATGGGGAGGTGCATTTGCAGAAATGCATGAAATTTGAAGATATATGATGGATTTTGAAAATGCATTTCTAATAATTGATGTTTGCACATGATCATAGGGAAAAATGAGAAACTCTTTGGGAATTGTGTGATAGCTGAGACCAGAAAATAATGTATGATATAAATAAGTGTCTTTGTGTATGCAAAGAAGAAACACACAATATTTTGCTCAATACCTGCTGTGTCTGGAGCCACTCACTGTGGCCTTTTGGGAAGAAATGGCTCTGGGAGGGAAAGTTGTCCGAGTAGACCTGATGTCAGTGGAAGAGGGTGGCTGGGGACTGAGGAGAGACAGCCCAGAGGCAGCTACACTGGTCCTGTGGGACTTACATAAGTGAGATCACTTAACAGAATTTGTCCAGAGAGGACATTAAATTACCCAGTCCTGTGTACCACAGGTCATTGTGTTCCATCTGCACACCCTGTATCAATCCCAGGGCTTTGTTGGATCAAAATGTTTACTCTGGGTAAAGTATGTACCTACAGAGAAGAGCCAGTGCCACTATGGAACTAGGAATGGTAGAGGCAGTACAGTCAGACCGGGGCTTGAAGATGTGCATAGGACTGTCAGGTCAATATTATTCCTTTCTCCTCTGTTCTACAGAGAATATAAAATCACTTGCTAGACTTGGGAGAAGAGTCTGCTTTTCCATCACAAACATGATTGTCCAGGCTGTGTTGGCTGTGGGAAAAATGAAAGAGTGCTTGGAAAGACTTTGTTGTTGCTGGTTTTACATAGAAATATATATTGTTTCTGTTTCACTTTACTGTCTACTTCAGTTGCAATTAAAAAAATAAGGTAAAATAGATAAGATAGCAATAGACAAGCTCCTCTTCAGAATCAGCTACCAAGAAGAGCATCCCTTCACAAAACTTAAAATCTGGCCACAATGTATTTATAACCAGAGTTTGTACTCTATGGAGAAAATAAGAAGCTAGGTTAATGAATTTTAAGGGCATGTAATTGTAGGTCAACTGCCTTGATTAGTCTGAAGAACTTAATATTAATGCAGTCAAAAAAGATGATCTGTATTTTTAGAGGTTTATTCAGTAAGGCCTATCTACCATGAAAGCACTCTTCCTGACATCATTTCCTGCTCTCCAACTCCATATTGAAGGTATGTGAATTAACTGTTATATCGCTTTACCTAGGAGCTATAGGCACTGATTTTTAAGAAACTTTCATTCTTTACTAGTATGCAAATAACACCGGGAGCCTCTGTATCTTTTCATATTTCCTTCATATTTCAAAACATGTTGTATATTAACATTAGTTTAAAATAATTGCTTTCAAACTCCTCCTATGGCTGGTTTGAAAATACTTTCATTTAGAAATGCTACTTTTTCTGCAGTACAGATTTTTATCATCAGGCTGAAAGAATGCAACCATTTCTTCCTTCCATATATGTATCAGAAATTGACAAGCTGGGCTTTTCTACACTCCTAAGACTGTATATCATGTGAGGTTTTTCTTTTTCCTAATATGTTTTAGAAAAGAACAGATATTTTTAAATAATTACTGTTTATTTCTCTAGCATACATACCTATACATTTTTTGGGTTTGTCACTATTTGATTTTATTTTGTTTTTTGCTTTTAAAATCTTTAATTTACATATTCATTGTTTTCACATCGTCTTTTAACCAGTTTGGTTTCTTGCACAGAGAATTAGGTTTTGTATCTGTGGATGTATAGCTTTGGAGACTTTTACAGATATTTTAAAATAAGACTAAGTTACAGAAGATTTAATTTTGCTAGTCATAGAATCACTAGGTTGGAAAAGACCTTTGAGATCATCAAGTCCAACCATACCTGTGCACTACTAAATCATTTCCCTAAACACCTCGTCTACCCATCTTTTAAATGCTTCCAGGGACGGTAACTCAGCCACTTCCCTGGGTAGCCTGTTCCAGTGCCTTCCTGTGAAGAAATTTTTCCTAATGTCTAATTTGAACTTGAGGCCATTTCCTCTTGTCCTATCACCTATCACTTGGGAGAATAGACCAACACCCACCCCTCTAGATCTCCTTTCAGGCAGTTGTAGGCAGTGATAAGGTCTCCCTTATCAGCCTCCTTTTCTCTAGGCTAGACAACCCCATTTCTCTCAGCTGCTCCTCATAAGGCTTTTTCTCCAGCCCCTTCACCAGTTTCATTGCTCTTCTCTGGGCACACTCCAGGACCTCAATGACAGTGAGAAAGTAGAATGTCAGGAACAGGCATCATCATGTGTTGAATTAGCTGGAATGGGGATGAAAGGAAGAGAAGGAAGAGGTATGGATTATGTGGAGGTGAAATCCACCAGTAATCCATGCAAATGTGCTGTTTAGCCAGACTGTGTCTAAAAGGAGACAAATTTGTCAATGCATTTTCTTGTTCCCTTTTCTAAATCAATTGGGAAAGATTAGTATCTGTAACTGACACCAATGTACTGCATTTATTTAAGCACAGTATCTGCAAACTGATTCTTTCACAAAATAGCCCTGTGAGCTCTCTAAAATACTTTCAAATGATTTTACTTCAAAACAGAACAACACAAAAAATTCAATTTTTATAATACTTCAAGTAAGTGGAATCTCTTAGATTTACAGGGTGCAGCAATCTCCCAAATCTGAACTTGTAGTTCCATATTAAATTTAAATTCTTAACAGTTACAAATGGTTCTTAGTTACAAAAGTATGTGAGGAAATAAAATGTATCAGCTAATCCAGTCTCAGGCTCACCAAGAAATGATATATTATTATTGTTATAAAACTAATCTTAAGTATGCTTTAGAGCTTCAATTTAAGTTAGGCTGGCTTAGTACCATTGCAAGAACTATCATTAAAAACCTTTTAGCCTTTAATAAAGGCACAATGAATGAAAAACACAAAAATGCTTCACATTTCAAATACTTTGTGTAGAGCTCCCAAAATACTTTTTTCCATTTCTCTGTCTGGAGTCCTAGATAGAAAAATCTTGCCTGAGAGTATTTTGCAGAGATTTATTTAAGATTACATTACTTGGGAGAAGAGGAAAAATATTGTGACTCTGAAACTGTGGCATGACATGCAGCTTGCTTAATTCAAGTGACCCTGTAGCAAAAGAAGAGACTAAAGAGCAGAAGAAGATGGAGAAAAAGAAAATAAAATTTCCCACTCCTCCCCCCTTAGGTACTTTTTCTCAGTCTGTGGGCCCAAATCAAATTTGCTATCATAAGCACTGCAAGATGTTTGTTCTACTAGTCTTTTTTTTTTCCCCCATCACAAGAACATACCAGAGTTGGTATGAAGGAAGTTACAGGTAAGTCATGCAAATTTTCACTAGAGCAGGGGCAAGGGAAAAAAAAATTAGAAAAAAGGAAGAGTTTTGCCCTTTTTGACCTAAGAAAAATTGGGCAAAATGTTATGACCTTTTAGATTCTTTTCTGTTAAGAGAAGTTAAGGAGAGTCATGTAATTCCTTGTTATTCTGCTCATTTAAAAATAATGTATTCTCAGAACAACATACAGTTGAAATATCTGCAAGTAATTTCCCTGTTCATCACCTTTCTAATTTCATTCCCTTTTTCACTGCAGCTTTCTCTTCCAGCTTTGTACAAGCATTTTCTATCTCATCATCCTGGTTTTCTTTTCCCTTCCATGCATGAATTCACAAGTACACAAACTCCTCTCCTGTATATGGTATTGTTATAAAAGTCATTAAATTTGGCTTTTCTTTATGGAAACTTAAGAGATGTACTATGAAAGTCTGTCATTTGTTAATTTAAATAATTCAGTTTTCACTAATCAATGTTTCACTTTTACTTACTTTATGTATGGCTGACTGGAATAACTAGTACAAAGCAATAAGTCCAATGTGGATTTCTTTACAGTAATCTATAATTACTATAATTATGTATTTAAATTCAGATACTGCTTATCCAGAAGAGGTGAATGACTGTTATTTGAGGGACACTAATTTAGTGATAACCAGCTGTTCTTGATTCTCTTGGCTAAAGTACATTTTAAATTATGTGCTTTCTCAGATTTTAAAAAAAAAACAAACCTCCATTATCTTACTATTAGGTACATCAGATAGGAAATATATTTAAGAATCATGGCAAATTGCACTAAATAATATACTTTTTCCATGGGATTACAATACATCAAAAATACCATTCCTACTGTGAAGCTTCAGAGATTTCTTTTGTATGTCTTCATCATTAGCTCTTACAAATACAATGTTTCAAAGGACAAAAAAATTATTTGTAACTGATGTCTTTTAACTCTGGGGCTTGAAAAGCCAGCCCAAGCTCACTCTTTAGTGATTCTGTGAGGAAGAATCAGCCCCTGGCAGGGGAGTTTTTCTTTATTTTGATAGCTCACCATCACTTTTTCTGTGCCTCTCAGGTGGGATGGTAGTGACTAGAACAGTCTATTTAGCACATTTACATCAACGCTTTCATCATTGTTCTACATCTGAAGCCGCCCAAATAAAACCCTAGTGTTTCATTTGTCCAGCTTTAGACTTGATATTGCTCCAGTATGAAAAAAAAATAGTGAAACCAAAGTACTTACGCCAATGAAAAACACTAGTGGACAAGACAGCCAACTTTAACATATTTTCTGTTGGAAGTCATGTCAGAATACAGAGATAGATCTTATTTCTAAACGGAAATAATATTTAGATATCATTTAAATTCTGTATATTTGGGGAGACAAAGAAAAGGGGAAATGAAGCAACAGAAAGGTTTGGCTTTGCTCATTTATGTCTTTGTTAGACATTGTGCTGAACCTCTGAGATGCTCTACAGAAAAATGCTCCTCTGAGAATGCTCTACAAAATTTGAGTTTCTGGTTAAAATTCTTTATACTTCTTATTATGGCTTTTTAAAAAAATGCCATCTCTTTCAGCTCTTTCTGTACATCAGAACCATTTTATTCTAAGTTCTTTGTAAGCAGAACAAAAAGACAAATTAATAAAAGGTGTAAGAGCCAAATCCTCTGGCGAGATGCCACATGACAAGTCTGAATTGCTCTGCTGGCAGTTGCTGTCCCTGGAGCATATTTATCTGGCAGTTATACAAAGGGAATCTTCCAGCACTATAGCTGGATTAACTGGACTGAATTTTCTGTGGCATAACTCATACCTAACTTTAGTACTGTTGTTGTGAGAGTGGAGTCTATATTTTCCATAAGACAGTATAAATCTTCTCCTTTGGAAAATGTATCTAAAATGAAAACATTCTGAAACACACAGCAAGAAATAAAAGTACTAAATGAAATTTAAATCCAAGATAGCTACCAGATTGGCATGTGATGTAGGCAGTCATAACATATGTATCTTTCGTGTTAACATCATTTACACTATATTGCGTTTACTGAAAGGAAACCTATTATATAGTCAGTCAAAAACTTATCTGAATTGAGAAATACATATTCCTGGAATGATATCTGTCTGATATGGCTTACTAAAGATAAATGTGCAATAAAAGTAAAAATGTAATTCTGAGCAACAGCCAAAATACAAAAAATTGCTAGCGTTTTAAATATGAGGCAGTTGCGATTATTTGGCATTTTGAATAAATGGCGCTGTCACTTGTGCTAATTAGAATATAAAATTACAAGTATGATTCATATGTTGTTTAGAAAATGCTATAGACATCAGAGCTGAACAATTAGCAGAGGAGGAGAGGAGCAAATTACACAAAAGGCAATGTTGTGTTAACAGTTCAGTCATACTCCTATGGGGATCCTGTACAGATGTTTAAATCTTTTAAGCCACTCATGCTTTGCCACAAGGGTTAATGCTAAAGTATCTATCACCACTAGAGCAAGGTCTGTTTTACCCAAGGGATTACTCTAAATGTCATATATTAACAGCATTAAAGTTCAAGTGCATAAACAGTTTCTTTTCCCTATATGACTCTATTTTCAATATGTTATTTACTGAAAGATTTTAAATTTAGTAAAAATGTTTCACTAGTATGAGGTACCTATTACATATTCACAGTATTTACTAGAAAGCATTTTTTTTAAGTATAAGGTATAGGAGAGTTTTACATGCTGAAAAAAAATCACATTGACAAACTTCATATTTTTGTCCTGAAATGCATTAAACTAACTTCGTCCTAGTTTATCATAAATTGCTCAAAATTTCCTTTTTTTAGTATGAAGAAGCTGAATAATACAGAACAAAACCAGGAAAATTAACATAAGACTGAACTAAATAACATTTGATTCTAGGTATCATTGAGATAGACAAATTCAGACAACAAATTATTTTATCAAATTAGATATTTTTAAGATGTCATATCTTTTTTCTTTCTGACATTTGGTGATTCAATGCTTCTGATCAGAGTTGGTCAACCACTTGTCATTACTATTCTTTGCCAACCATTAATTAACCATCTTTTTAGTTAAAGGATTTCACAATTTTAACCTCAATTTATGGTCTTATTCATCTTTGGAAATAAAGGCTGCAGGCCTATGAGGACTCCTCCTCTATACTACGGTAGAGGTTTTTCAAAGCCAGATCACATGCCCTTCAAATAATTTTCAACAGAAGAGGAATTTTTTAATATACTGTCAACTTGAATTATTCAGGCTAACACAAAAACGATGGGCAGAATTGATTTCAAATTTAACGTTCCCTTTGTTGACTCTTTCTGTTTTAATTGAAGAAAATATTCTGGTTTTTAATAAGAATTTCAAAGTAAAATTTTAAGTCTTCTCTTGATCTAGCCCATTTGCCATGCTGACTAGAAGTACAGCAACTGAAACGAGAGGATGGGAAAAGTCACACCATTTGATAAATTTGTATCGGTCTCCAAAAAACGTGAGTTTTTGTAGGTAAAATAAATTTCCATCATAGTAAGTTTAGGGTAGAGTCTTCAGTACTGTGATCATTCCTTGGTCCTTGTCATCTAGGGACTCTTTCTAAAAAATATTTGGATTTCATCAGACCCAGTATTTAAAACTGATAACTTAATCATAGTGAAGAGAAACATTTTAGTCTGTTCGACTGATGGAATTTGAGAGTCATTTTGGACTCAGAACAGTTGTCTTCAAGTGATTCAAATTTTTGAAAATACAAAAATATTTTCCTGATATTATGATATGTCCTTATCTAAACCTGTATGCGATACAGTTGAGGCTAGTGTGAACAGCAAATACCAAGTGATGAGTATTCTGATATGATTAGTTTAATTGCTTATGACTCAGTCTAATCAACACACTATTGTTCCCATTATGGAGTCATATTCACTTGTTTCACGGAAGCTAAAAGTAACTTGTTAAGTTCATGTCCTTCTACTGTACATGTCTCTTATTTGGTTCTTCAAACAGCATTCGTGACCCAATCGCTGTTTTCAAATTTTTGTGCCATTTTTCAAAGAATGCTTCATGAAACAATTTCATTGGAATGAAAGACATGTTCTTCTGGGTCTATCCTGTCCTTGGTTTTCCCAAATGTGTTCGCTCCTTTGATTTCATTTTATGAGAACTTGAAGAGGGGCTGCCATGTTCTTTCCCCAGTGTTTTAGCATCTATTCAACAAAGGAGAAGATTACAAAACAGCTCTTGCTTATTCCTTTAAAAAAAAGGAAAGCAGTGGTAATTTAATCTTATTTTTAAAAGACTAGCAGGAAATGTGTTATTCACTTCCTTCAAGCTAGAGAAAAGATCACAGATTTCTACCTTAGCAGTAAGTGTCTCAAAGCAGTAGGTCTGGACCTCTGGCTGAGGGGAGACCTCATTGCTCTCTACAAATACCTGAAGGGAGGTTGTAGAGAGGAGGGAGCTGGCCTCTTCTCCCAAGTGACAGGGGACAGGACGAGGGGGAATGGCCTCAAGCTCCGCCAGGGGAGATTTAGGCTAGAGATTAGGAGGAAGTTTTTTACGGAAAGGATCATTAGGCGCTGGAATATGCTGCCCAGGGAGGTGGTTGATTCGCCTTCCCTGGGGGTGTTTAAGGCACGAGTAGACAAGGTCCTGAGGGACATGGTTTAGTGTTTGATGGGAATGGTTGGACACGATGATCCGATAGGTCTCTTCCAACCCGGTGATTCTGTGATTCTGTGTAACATAAAATTAGTAATGCAGAGATTTACAATAGGTATCATCAAGGCTATAAATTTACAGAGAATTCAAAACATTAAACACATGAGGGATTATGTATGCCTTCACAAAGAATGATTTCTAAACTGTGACAGTAAATTCACTAATTAGTACAGAGATTAATACTATTTGACTAATTAATAATCATTTTTGGAAAATGCTGTGAAAATCCATTGAATGGTACTGTAAGAAGATAAATGCCATAATTAAAAATTTTAACTACACAGAAGTCAACCCTTTTAAGCACAAAGTCTGAATATGTCTCCATCATGTAGAGAAAAAGGCTTGACAAAATGGAAAGGATTGTTTGGTGGTTGGGTTTGGTTTTTAAACTTATGTTGTATTTTTCCATATTGTTGTCATTTCCAAGGTGTTTTTTATTAATTGCTTATATTGTGACAAATTGCACTGAAGGGCACCTCAATTGCCTGTGATATCTTTTCACAATGTGAGACTTCTGACACTGAGTACAACACATGTTTGCTTAACACCATGCTTCCATAAGATTTTTTGCTCTCTGTTTTTTGGATGGAACAGGTCAAACCTAAAGTACTGAATACAAGCACAGAGTAGCAGAGAGATTTATGAACAACATGCAAGATTGAATTCACCTTGGGTGTAGAATAAAGCCTTATTTTTGGTACCTACGCATAGCAGGGGCAGGAACTTAAAGCAAAAGTCTTTTTGAGCAATTACCAAGGTGATACTGTTGTAGATAAAAGCAAACCAGCTTTTAAAAATAATATGATGTTTGGTAGCTGGATAATTTTCTGTGCTTCTGACAGTAAAGATAGTTCTATGCATACAGGAGTAACACAATATTTCTCTGTTTCTTGCAGATGCTGCTCCTACATTTCAATTTTTCACAGTCATAAACGTTGTCAAAAGTTTAACATATGAAACCTCTTCCAGAAGAAATTCCTTATGAATCTGAAGTACTTGATTCAATTTCCTTAGTCCAGGAGAAAAATGAGTACAAAAGCCATATTCTTTGTTAATCTGAGAAAGTTGCATAAAAGGTTTATATGTTGTTATATGAAAATAACCTGGAAAAATAGTTCCATGTTTCAAAAGTGGCAATTTAGTATCTAAACAAGCATCACATCACTGTTAATGAAGTTTGCATAGAGTACTTCAAGTGCTCTAAGACAGCACAGAAATTTAAAATATAAATTGTATTGGATTTCTTTTTTCTTTTTTTTTTTGTAGCAGCATCCACTAAGTCAAACACTAGATATAACAAGGAAGTGATACTTTTTCTTGAAACTACTTCAAAAAGTAAATTAGCAGGCCCTTGCAGAATAGTGTTTCACTAGGTAGGCTTACTGAAGCTTTGGGAGCATGAGAAGCACTAGACAATGCTCTGTGCTGATGATGCCTTTCTCCATTTCTGCTGCATTGGAGAGTGAACAAATTGCATTCTAGAGTAATTTAAAACCCTCTCTATCATATGCTCTTGGGAAGAAGTTGGTCTTGTATGACAAGAAATCTGAGCTGGCACCCTGCAATCCATTACAAAAACAGCAGATCAGTCGCACTTACCCTGGACAAAGTGATGGTGGCAGAATTTGTCCCTCGGGGCTGCTGCAGGGAAGGGTAAGGCATCAGACTTTTGCAAATGTTGGTAACTGAAGCTGCTATAGTACAGAGAGCTGAGGAGCAGAGGGCAGGTAGAGTCCTCTGTCTGCTCTGTCTGTCTCTCATCAATGTCCCTCTACCTTCTCCCTCAGCACTGCACGAAATGAAATCCCTGTATTCTTCCTATAGAGCATGAGCTTAACAGAACAGTATCTGTATATCTGAACTTCAGACTGATAGATTCTGAACAATTTCTCCATATTTTTTGACCAGGCTGACAGCTTTTCCAAAGGATTAAATAGTGGCACCTTTCTGTCATCTTACTCATTCTTCAGCAAAACTGCACTGGAGAGTTGATCTTCCTTTCCTTGTTCTTTGATCTTTGATCAGTTTACTCCTAGTAATTGCCTTAAAATTAGAATAATTTTTTTGAAAGTATTTCTGACATTGTATGAAGAAGAATTATCTGTCTGGGTCTATAATTTCATCACAAATTAATATAATCCATATCTGCATAGCTTATCTGGTATGTTGCTATAAGAAGTTAATTTCTAGTTCAAAGAGAAATAATCCTTTTAAACAGTTGCTGTTGGTAATTTGTCTTGTATGATTAGCATTTTCATCTTATTCCTAGGATGCATGGGGAGGAATTACCTGGTTACTTTATATTGAAGCAAATTTTAATTAGCTGATGATAAATTTCTTGACAAGTTAATACATACTTAATACACTATTCTAACTGCATGTCCAATGAACTAATGCACGTTTATCACCTGATATTCCTATTCAAGTGTAAATGAGTATTTATACAAGCTTAACCTCAATTTTCTTTAAACATCAACAGAGTATCTTAAAGTAAGCATATTCTTTATGTTTCTATTTAGCTGTCTGTGTCTCTTCGGAAGATCATGTTTCTGGAAATGGGGTCAGGTGCCCCCTGGGCTACTTTCCATGTGGCAATATCACAAAGTGTTTACCCCAACAACTTCACTGTAATGGTGAAAATGACTGTGGGAATTGGGCTGACGAAGACAACTGTGGTAGGTGGCTGAGACTTTTCTTTGTATCTAGCATCAACAGTCACTGAAATCCAGGCACTGCTCACATTAAGTAGAGTTGCAGAGTGTTAGCAGTAAGAAAGTTAAATGCAGAGGATACAACAGGTATTTGTTCTAATGGGGAGAAAGGACCACATTTTTGGTTTTGTATGGCATCTGTTTATCCAATTTTATGCCTGTTTTGAATTTCTTTGCATGTGTCATTTTGATGTGTACAAACAGATGGATGCAATCTGGCAAAGATTTCTGTTGAGTGAAGGTAAAGTTATGCATTAACGGAGTTAATATTAAGTTTAATGTGACCTCTAAAGTTGGTTGGGAAATGTAGTGTAGAAGAATATTCGGATTTTCCATAAATCATTTATGTCTGAACTCAGGAGAAAAACTGTTGACTGTGTGTTTGCACTGTACGAGTTGTGCAGCTACTGGGCTTCAAGGCTTGGAAATGCCAGAGTCCAAGGGAACACAGGTTATCAGGCCACTGCTGTCTGCTGTTGTGATCCTTGTCACCTCTGGCCTCACTGGATGGTAGCTATAAACTTGGCTTGGTTTGTAGTCTTTACCCCAGCTGTAAGGAATGGGCTTTGCACTTTGCACTTAACTGTCCATGCTACTTATTTGTGAGCATAATGCCAGCACATGTTTCGTCTGTGCTGAGCAGCATCTCTCATGTAGTCCCTGGACACAGCTCAGAGGGTGGTACGGAACTGGGACAGTCTGGGAAAGGCCTCTATATATTTTATGAGGAGATAGTTTAGCCATTTGGCTGTGACCTATGACCACAGGGATTGAAAATCAGCCCTAGCATGGTTTACTTGCTGGTATTGTCAGCTTACTAACAGCCTGGATCATTTCAGAGCTACCAATCCATTGTAGATGGGGAAGCTAAACTTCTTGTTCCTTAGTAGCTTGCCTGCAGCCACGGAGTGCAGCCAGATGCACAGCACCCTACACGCTGTCTCCAGTTCCCTGTGGCCAAGAAGGTGAACAGACTGCCTCTCCCAACCAGGCACATTTCCATCAGAGCTGGGGGTGAGGGGAAAAGAATTAAAGTATGAAGTGACATTTCCAAGGTATACACACTGAAAGAACTTTTCTAAAAGAAATTTCAAACAAAGTATGGTGAAGGTATTTTTCACAATATTTCCAGCAAAGTCAGTGAGTTTTAAAATAGTTGTTCTCATTGTGTAAACACAAAGCTGATTTTTGTACGTATTTGTAGTACTTCATTCTTATGCCTATCAAATTTAAGCATCTAACTTCATTTAAAAGCACATTTAATTCTAATCTCATCTAATGGATCTGCAGATTTTTTCTAGGGTTTTTTTGTCATTTGTTAGTGCCATAAACATATTTGCTATTGCTAGTAATTGAAATCCTGAAGAATATTGTCTATTAGGCTTCCATAATTATTTAGCCCTACAGTGACAGGGATTGCTGGCAATGGTGCTCTCTTATGTTTAAGTTCAAGCACTGTCAACTGTTGGTTTATCCACATTTCATTTCTGTATAGTACCAGAAAGTCTATCACACAGCTTGCTAAAATGTACAGCTTGATCAAATGACAATTAGGATATACACAATTTCTTAAGGAGATGTGCAAGACAGAATAGCCTGGAAGATGATTCAGCTGTGATACTGAATCCTCTTCTGGGTATAGTAACTCAAGGATGAATTAGCCTCAATTTCTGAAAGCCTAAATTACAAAACATGAAGAGTCATTGTATTGACTTACCGGGAAAACTACGCTATTAGTGAGTTTCTCATATCTTGACCCCTTGTTCTCATTTAGAAATACATGCCATGCATAGTACATTAAGGTTATATTCAGCAGTAATGTTGCCTCAAAAAATGGTGTTGCAATCAACCTTTGCTGTTTGAATAAAGGAAGAGTTTCTTCCTTGCCTAAAAATACAAAGATCCTGACTAAATTTTCTGCAATGCCCCTACACTGTAGTAATAAGTGCGAGGATCTTTATGGGATAGCTCTGGTTTGTGACCATAGATCTTATCTAAAACACAAGGAATGAAAGCTCATTGGTTAACTCCCAGGACAACAAAACTATCCAACTATTTTTTCTGCTGCTTTTTCCCAGGACTGTTTCAGTATGCCTGCCTTATGCCAGCAATTATATCTGTCTCCTTCTACCTATGTTTTAAATTTACAACTAGTTTTCAGTTGCTGGTTACAAAAACTTTTGCTGGTTACAGAAAAGCGATTCAAAATGAGATTATTCCAGCATAGTAATTGTTTCATGCAGCACCACTGGAAATTTTAATCTCATCCACAAGCCACTCTAAGGAAAGCAGCTCAACTTTTAAATTCTTGCACACTTCCATTTTGCATAAGTTTGAATAAGCATTTTGGTGGCCAGTATATAACATTAATCCCAACAAGTGTGGGGAGGGGCAAAAATCAATGTAGACCCTCGAAGGAATTCAAAAATACTGGGGTTTTTTTAATGCATGTATCTCAACCACAGCTAGCTAAAGCTGTGCTTTGCTAGTTTTCTTCAGTAATTATAAAGTACTGTCTTAAGCCTACAGGAAAATGTTTTAGTGAAGACTTGCACATATCTTATGTATGTATCAATATTATTACATGGGGAAACACAAATCAAAAATATCATGAACAGTAGTTCTTTCTGTGACGAAAAGGACAATACTGATGAAGAAAAGGAAAAGCAAAACAAAACAAAAAACAAAAGACAAAGCACACATCTTTTGAAAGCTGTACTACTGTTGTGAGGGTTTTTTGGGTGGGGGGGAGGGAGGGACACGGAACAAACAAATCAACCCCCCAAAACCCACACAAAACCAAACCTGGTACTCTGAACAAAAGGAAATCTGAAGTCCAGCTGTTTAGTGTAAGCTCCTCAGTGTGCTGAATATTAATAGCAATTGCAATTAGGGAACTAGCTGTTTTGGGAAACATCAGTAAAATGAAACAAGCAGAGAAGCAACTAGCATAAAGAGCACACAAGAGACTTATTTTGTAAAAGTCTTTAAACACCCTTGAAACAAAAAGTAAACGGCATGTGTGCCAACATGCCTCTGAAAATACTGCCACTAGTTATTCCAAGAATCTTGCAGCAACTCTGACCCTTTCCTCTGTTAATGAGTAAAGTTCTTGTTCTTAATTTAATTCCTATATTGTTCTTGCAATTATTGTTTAATAATTATGTGTAATAATTACTGTTGTAAACTTCGGGCAGATTTGCAGTATTAATTCTGTTTTGCACTGCATCCCCCGTAATGGCAAAACATGGTTATAAATATGAGAAATTCAACTAAATCCTCACTGAGATTTTTATTTTCAGATGTGTTGTAATCACTGTTCACATCCAACTCAGACATGTAAAGAGTGGCTTCATGTTGCCCTCTCTGTATTTGCTTCCTATTTCACTTCCACCATACTTACTATCCAAATAGTATAATAAATACAAAACTGAGGCCTGGAGAAGAAAATGACATGAAATCAGGAACATAGGCAGAGCTGGGAGGAGAATCTTTGTCTCAGAGTGCCATGCTAGTCCCTAACCTTGGAATGTGGACATCCTGCTGGTCAGTTCAGCATTTCTGCTGCTTCTGGAAATGGATGAATTGTAGACAATATGTCACAGTAGAGTGAAGCCACCCATCTTTGAAAATTCATGTACCTTTTTTACCCAGTTGGGTTTCCAAAACCGATAAAATACTGTGTGTCATATCCTGATGGAAAAGAGATTGAGGCAATAAGGTAAACAGCAATAAGAGGACCAAGCTAGCAATATGTCATGCTCAAAGTGATGGGAATTGCATTTTGAACTCTCAGTAGATAACCTAAATGTGCATGGAAAATACAATCTTACCTTTTGAACTTGAAAACATTGTCCATCAAGTAGAAGTAGGTGTCTCTGCAATTAGTCATAAATATGAGATGTTAAAATAAATAATATTTATTTACAGTTTCAGGCTTTCCCATAAAATCTTACGGTTTTGAGGACTTCCTTTCTTAGGCTTGAGTGCACAAGTAATTTTTTCCCTGCTGTCCCATGCTCATCCTTACTGAAACACTAAGTTCTTAAAAAAGCCAGTTGCCATGTTTAGCCTATATAGCATGTTTCGCCTGGAGCTATTTTTATATCTATTAGCAACCTCCAAAATGTGTTAAAATATAAAGCAATTTCAGCATCCTACTGTGTGCAATTTTGATTAAAGCTCAAGTTGGCAAAGCAGAGTGGATTTGATAGTGCTGTTTCCTACTGAGACCATGTTTGATTTCAAGTGTAATGGCTTCAGCTTAGTTTTCAAAGGAAGAGCTTTATTTATAGCTGTAAGATTTGTTTCTATAGCTACTTGATGTTTACAGAAGGAAGGTTAGAACATTTGTTTACTTCATTTGTTTTTTAAATGTGAGTAGGAAGGACAAATACTAGGAATAATCACAAATTCTGCTCACTTGATGCTATGGCAGTGTTGACACAGGAATTGTTCCTAAAACAAGTAAAGTCTTTTTCCTACATTGAAGATGTTACTGCTTGCTGTAACATTACTGTTTACTCATTTTAAACAATCTCTAGGCAAAGCCTGTTGAAGTCCAACATAGTAGGAGTGACCAGTACACATTCCCAAGTTCAAATTTACAGAAAGAAGCATGTTATGCCCTCCACTTTGACAGGGACACTGATAATAAATAAATAGATAAATAGATAAATAAAGGTAACAACAGTAAACAAAATCAGTGGTTGATTCATGCAAAACAAAAAGTAACGAAACAGTACTGTTTGTAATTAATTTTTCACTAAGTCCACATGTGTTTTGTTATCTTAGAGTGCATATTTGTTTAAATGAACAATTCTAACATGGAAAATTGCAAAAACATACAAAAAGTTATATCATAACATAAATGTACTCTATAAATTTGGACAGGAGGTGAGAAATGTTACCAGTAATCATCTATAGTTTTTTGAGTTTTTTTCAAACTATCAGCTGTCTGAGTAGCTTCAGGAAAAAAAATCCTTACTCTGCTCCCTCATTAAGTGTTTACAGTTTTAAGTTTACACTTAAGCAATTTATGTTCTTTTAAAGTTCTCTGGTATGCCCTCTATTTTGAGGGTTATATGAGCAAACTTTTGTCCTAGACAATGGTCAGATTTCTCTGAATAAAATATTCCTACTATTACATGCAGTGATAAGAGAGTGATGTTATCAGTCTAATAACTTTTGTGTAATTATCTCTTCCAGATACATAACTGCTTCCATTATCAATTGGTTGTCTTATCATGCTAATTACAAAATGGTGCAAAAATTATTATTGTAGTTAAATTATAAACCATTGAGAGGGGAAACTCTGGACTTAATATCCTACATGGATTACTTGAAAGCATTTTTTATTATGTCTTGAAGTCTAAGCTTAAGACCTACTGCTTTATCTCTGATATCTTTAGTGCTATATGTCAGCATCCTGTAGTTAGAAGTTCTGGAAATCCCTTGGATGTATGGTACAGGTGCACTCACTTCTTTTTTTTTTTTTTCCTCCAACTCTTAGATAAGATGAAGAAATCTAGGTTGTGAACTCCTGCAGTATCACAGAAACAGAAGTTATAAAATACAAGATCTTCCAATGTATTCTGTGATATATAATTCTCATAAATAAATGCCTTAATTCTTCTTTTCTTAAGCTTAATTGGGAATTGAGTAGATATGGTTCACGCTTTGTTTAAAATAAGGGTTACTGTTATTTCATGCTACTGAATAGTTTTTATGCTACATCTCAGAGCTGTTTGTCTTATCTTTTACTTATCTCTAAAGGAAATCATTGTGTGCAAATAACACCGGTATAAGTCATATCTAGAATAAAATGTATTTTAGCGTAAGAATTGTTATGGCAAACACTGCAGAACTCATATTGATTTTAAACCCAAAATCACATATATTGGGCCTAATCACCTGCACCACTGTAGATTGGATTGTTGCACTACGAGTGCTGCATTAAAAAAATGGTGACTACTGTTACATATTCGACTAGCACTGTACTTACTCGCAATAATAGAAGGGGAATAGAAAGAATACCATGCTAGGATGTTTCATTTTATCTTTTCTTCACAAACATAGTCTTTAATTATGCAATAGTTAATAGAACTAAGTATCCTTAGCTATTTGAAGAGCACAAGTCTTCTTAGTGTTTTGCAATTTGGCTTCTGGACAATTTTACCAATAGTTCTGCAAAACTGCTTTTTTGGCAGTTAAGCAATGATTGTAGTATGCTTGTATTTTCTTTTTAATTACAGTGTCATAGCTACATTTTTTCAGTATAGTGAAGCAAGAACAAGCATGCAGATTTAATTTAAGATGATTCTGACTCTGGAGTTCTTCACTGGTTAAATGCATTTACAATTGTGTTGCTCCCACGCCCAAGGGATCTCTGAACAAAAGACAGCATTCAGGTCTTTAGCTGTAAAGCTCACATATAGATGTTCATTAAGCTCTGTCTAGGTCATAGGCTGGGAATCACAGACAGGTTTCTGAAAGAACTAAGGCAGGGAGCGGCTGTTTGAAGTCTTCCACCTATTTACCTCTAAAAGCACATATCTCTTCTGATACTGTGTGCCATGCAGTCATCAGGTGGCTGGCTTGCCTTATTAAATGTTACAACATACTACCTTTTTTTTAAAAGGGCCTATAAAATTCAAAGAATGGAAGTATGAGCAATCTAGATGCCATGCTGGTTTTATATGTGTTTATTTGAAGGTCTATAAACTTGCAGAGAATTATTGCAGTTCTATAGATTCGCTAAATCATCTTCTAGATTTTCATAGCAGGAATCTGAATTTCTACTGGATGTTTCAAAGCATCTAAAGAAAAGACATATGTTTTAATATTACAAGATTGCTCATGAGGGATGAGAATTTTTAGAGTCTGTATTTCCCATTTTTGCCTCAGAGCATTGCAGAAGAGCTTGATGATTTTATGTTTCAAATTAATGCTACTAATAAGTAACACTATAGTTAGCCTTATCTTTTCATAGTATAGCATTTTTTCCATCATACTTAAAATGTGAGATTTAAATGTACGAGACTTCATTAAGTTTTTAGCCCTAGACAGTAAATTCTATTTATGAAGCAAAAAGAAAAGAGTTGGAAGTCAGCATCAAGCTCAGAATGTAGCAAGTATCTGATAAAAGATCAGATTTTCAGGTTTTCATACATGCAGTTGTATATGGCCAAATTTTATTCTCACTGTCATTGCCATTCATCCCCAGTATACGGCAAAGAAATAATCAGGTTTACACTGATGTCAAAGTATCAGTAAATAGAATAGCTTTCCTGAAGTTCTAGAGGCCTTTAATCAACTTAGTTATTGAGATCTTTAAATAGTGTTGATAACTAAGAGTAAGTTCTACATTTCACTAGACTTTTGTCTCTTCTGGTCTTCACAGTAGTAGCTTAATGTTAAGGGTACTTTGAAGCAACACGAGGTTTTATAGAGGTATTCATGCTATTAGCTTATGTTAATCTATCCTGTCACTTTTTTTTTTTTAAATGTAAGTACTTGAAGAAACAAAGAATAGAAAACTGGATTAATCTATATAGATTTAAAGTATTGTTATGTAAACTAGAAAGCTCCTCTATTCAAGTGTTTCACAGGAATACAGCTACAACACTGAGATGGGCTTTTTTTAAGAATTTAAGCTTGCCTATTCTCTTAAAAGTTTCACTGGTTTAATTATGTTGTTTTTAACTCAAGAATAAACTTGCATAATCTAGCCCATCCAGAGGAATTTAAACCTTGTTTGAACTGATTCTGTGATTGCATTGTCACATATAAATAGGCACCCTATGTTTAAAGTAATCCACAGGTACAAGGAGCAGTCAATATACAGTAACGCACAGTCTGGTGTGTGGCAAATTGTCTTTTCCTTGACTGGAAGGTGTCCAGTTTATAGGTTCTTCCTTTTTTACTTACTTGAATAAGGTTTTACTACAAGGTACTAAGCACAAAGTACAATCATCATGAAAGCCCAAACTCTCAAATACTCGGTGAAATGAAGTTTTACTTAACTTATTACAGGAAGAAAGATAACAAACGATTAGCAGTGATCAACAATCAGCTAACAATAACAGCTTTACAGGCAATGCATCTAAATATTACTACAAGAAAATAAGCATAGTAACTAAGAAAGATACATCACTAATTGTCCTATCTTTATGCCCTTTTGCAGCGAAGATTTGGGAAGCCTGTCCTGGATAACTAGGGGTCTTAAGCAGTGGGTCCACTCATAGTGGGGAGGGTTCTCAAAAGGTCACTGCAGAAGGGTCTAGGTTTTATATCATTAAGTAAACAACTTACCTTATTCTAAAAATGCAGGATCTCTGGTCTGCAACTGCTCATTACCCCCAGCCCCTGGAGAACAGCCAAGGCCTCAAGAGAGAAGATAAGGAGCAACTGGATATCTCTTATCTTTAAGCTAAGGGGCCTGCTGTGATGTGATCCTGCATGGTTCTCCTTTCACACATTGTTCATGCTTGTGCAGATATGTCACCCAGGGTGTTGATGGTCTTCTTCTTGTGCAGTGCATGCTGGTGGACACAAGTAAGGTGGCACAGCCCAATTCTACTGATAATGCTGACTATGATGCATTTTCTCATGCTCTTATGAGAACAGAACAGCACAATCCTTCTGATAATAGCAATGCAAGAAGTTACAATTAACCAGTACATGTAACAATGCAATACAAATTATCCGTGGGTCACCTACATTGTTTTAGGCCTGTCAAACAGGCCCTGTCACTTGAAGTTTCTAAACTGAGGCTGTGGAATTCATTCACAGAGTCAAATGCTCCAGACACTGCAGCACTTCTCTTTGTAAAATCTCATTGTGGTTTTGGTCTTACTGTAAGCTATTAGATTGTGTCGATATGCCCCAGCACTCTGGGAAAGGGCAATTGTATTCCTTCATCTGTAAGCGTTTCAAAAGGAATAGCTTCTTGTCTGGAAGATACAGGTTTTCCTGTAAAATATCTTCATGAAAAGCTTCAAGTCCTTTCTTATAGCAAGAGGAAGTATTTTGAACAACTGGCAGAAAGAAATATTTATGCAGGTTGTGACCACCAACAGCAAAGGCAAAATCAAAGTGTGACACACTGTTGCTTTCAAATATCAGGCAGCAGTTCTTATGCATTTAACTGATAGTATTTCTCTGTATAATAAACCATGAAGACATGGTTGAGAGAACAGGAAAGACATATAGCTAATGCCTCATTGATAAACTCCGTACTAAATAAGAGAGGTGTCTTTAGTTGGGCAAAGTTGATATTTCTTGGACTTGACACTGAACTTATGATTCGAAACTAGCCTATTAGGATTAACATACTCATTCTCTTCCCATCAAAGATGATAATTGACAAACGGAACAATTCATTATTGTGTAGTCAGATAAGTACAGTTTACAATTATTTATTTCACTTATCCTGTGTACAGAAAGATTTGTTGATGCCTTGTTTTCTCAGATCTCATTTTTTACAGAGTGCAGCCAACATAATTTATTTTAGAAATGGCTCAGAAAAAACCCAATTTCTCATCTCAGCTGTACTCCCCTAAATGACAGATTTGGGATTTCTGGACCAGTACCATTAGTAGTCATTTCTTAAAGTGTTTAGAAAACCTCATCTCAACAGAGGTAAACAGGTCACAAACTTACCATAAAAACTCTAAATGATCACAAAATGATTTACAATTCTGGTGTTGAGTCCTTCACCAAATGGCTGTACTAAATGTAGTTATTTGCACAATACATTCTTCTGGGATTTGACAAAAAAGTTTGTATAAAATAAAGACTGTCCCAGGCTTGGGCACAAAACTTGACCCAAAGCAAATGTTTCTGAACATCAAGAAACTGGATAACTTTATATTCAGATATGTCTCTGTATTTATAGAAAAAGGCAGAAAAATCAAAACCATGAGAAAAGATTGTTATTTTGATTGAACTGACCAGAAACTCCAGACAACTGGAATGCTTCCAGTACAAAATTATCTATCTTCTCCCTTCTCTGGGCCTCTTCCCTCCCATTCTCTTTTATGGCCTCTTTGCTTCCTTGAAAACACTGGTGAACTGTCCCTTTGTAGTGAAATGCTCCCTTGTTACCAGTAGTGTAGGAGGCACTGCTCATGTATTTTCTCTCCAGATGTGAACTACAGTGATAGTCACCCCATGTACACTATTTGTCACATGGCAAAACACTTTAAAAATACTAAATGTGGAATAAAATCTTCTCTATCCACTCTTTAGTGTCAGAAGCACAGAAACAGAGAAAAATTATACATTCATTGGCTTACAGGAGGATTAAAATCCTTGGCTTTATTCAGAATCTGCAGATAAGTGGTTAGTTGTCCAATGAATGTACTTAAGAACTAGAAAGTCCAAAAATATTTTGAAACTCTTCCTCACTGAAAAGAATGTTTATTTGTTATGCATATACTCCAAGGATAATCTCATTTTTAATAATCTTAACAAATTTCTGTTTTAAAATGGAATGAAAGATTCATTTCTTCATAAATCTCACCTCCTCTGTGTACATAGTGTCCCTGCTAGTTACTTCAGTCCCTAGCTGCAAGGTCCAGTCTCGCAAATGAAAGTCAACAGATGTGTTTCAGTTAAGTACTTGGAAATATCAATTGGGAAAAATCTCATTACAGCCCTAGCTACAAGACAGTAGGTTTATAAGGCACTCACTACTTGACAAAGGTTCTGTTCCCATCACTTCAGCACTTATGGATTCCGTGTTGCAGATAGTCCTAAGACTGAACTTCTACCAACATTTCAAACAGAGAGTAGCAATATTTACGCAGGTTTGCAATACCCTTTCATTTTTTCCAAAATGCATTAGGCTGCTTCTGAATATCAACTTAGTGATCTAACCTTGGCAAAACTGCTAGTGGATATAAGGACATGAGTTGCTCTTGAGGAAGTTAATAAAATGTACTTAAATGCCTTCTTTAGATAGGAAGCTGGCATTTTTGCAGTGTATAAATTAATTCACATTAATTTTTGAGTTAAGACGCTTTACAAGTCTGTGTTTTCTCTTTATGGAGCAATATCTGAAGACAAATATTTTGGTTTGCTTTGAATCTCATCTTTTCGATTTTTATATAACAAATTACTAACTAAATAAATGATAGTTTGACTAAAGTCAATCTTTCGTGATCAGTATGTCTAGTAGATCTTTACAGCGTAGGCAGTGACAAGGAGGCACCTGTTAGAACAGCTCCATCTGCTGACGCTGCACAGGCAGGCTTTGGGAGATGCTTTTTAAGGCAATTTCCCTACCTAGCCGAGGAAGTTGTTAACTGAGTTGTAATGTGACATGAAAAATGAGACACTATTTCAGAACGGGCAAAGCTGTAAAGAAGTAAATATATTTTATTTCTCCCTGCCCATTTTGAAGCCCATAGACACGGTAGTAATGCTTGCTTGAATATGAAGATTTATAGAGAATGTCCATGAAGAATGGTATTTGACTATAACTAAATCATTACCATTTGAAAGGACCAGGAGGAAGACCGTTGCTAGTGTATCATAAAAGTGGAACTAAGACCATAGTGACTAGTAAAGCAGAGATATCCTCAAATATCTCATATAAATCTTGTTTGACAGTAGGTCATTGCAAAGTAAAGCTTTGAACTACCACTGATGCTTTGACTGACCAGGTAGTAAGTGCCATCCTAAGAAGTACTTCTGCTACGGATGTGTATTCATTACATGAGATACTTTAAACTAAAAGAATGTGGATGTTGTCAAAGCTGAAGAGAGGTCTTTTTTGCAAGTCGTTAACTGAACAGTTAATTTACAGTTGTCAGATATACAACAGACTTCCAAGAAAAAGGTTTGTAGTTATTTCCGGCACCACCATAACTGGAAACATTTGTGGGAAAGAACTGAAAGATCTACTCTTCTTTTTGCCTTTATGGTCATAACCACCCTGTTCCAGTGCATCTATGCAGGGTGACCAAACTGGAAATATGGAACAATGCCTTGTTTAAGAAGATGGATATTAAGATGAACTTAAACACAGTGACTTGGACATGTTATACCATATGTTATACCATATTACCGTTCTCTTGTGAGGCAATGTTCTTTCTGTCCTTATTTTCAGGAAAAAAATTATAGATTGTGATAGTGTAGCCATCTGAAAGAAGTAGTCAAAGTCATAGTAATCATTTAAGCTTTGCTGGACAAAGTTACAAACCTGCTCATTTAAGGAGATAAGGAAATACGGTTGCCTCTCAGTTTTAGACTCTTATGTAAACAAAAAATTCTGAAGTGAAAGGTTATACTTCTTTAGAGCAACTGTCAGAAAAATGTTGTTGTTGTAGGAAGAGCTTATTATACCTTCTATGCAGATCATATCTCTGTACACACCCGTGATTAGGCAGCTCTATAAAGGCAAGGTCATACTCATACTATTGAGATGAAAATTGAGGAAAAGAAACTGATTTAACTAAATTTTTGTTCTAATGTGTCTTCTATTTGTGTTTTCCTTTCTTAGAAGACAACAATGGATGGTCTCTGCAATTTGATAAACATACAAAGGAGAAATATAATAAACTCAAATCTTTGTATGCATTTCAAACAAAGACACTTGAGTGCTGTAAGTAAATACAGACTTTATTTGTGCGAATATTATTGATGATTCCTAGAAAAAAATAGTTAGCAAATATACCTATCAGAAAGAAATACAGTGCCATTTTTAATAGCAAAACAGAATTAATGTCTCAGACAAGCAAATGCATTGAAGCTAATTTCAGTTGCATCACAAACAATTCATTTTTTTCCAGTTACAAGGACAATATAAATGTTGGTCTGAATGTATTAATACAGCTAGAAAGACCATGAACATGCATCTTTCAGAGTGAAATAAAGGTGATGTTCCTCCAAATTCACTTCTTGGTACATCAAGTGATTCTCGCAAACCTCCTCCACTTCTGTGTGCACTCATCCCTTCAAACAGATTTTCTAACTCTGATGTCTACAGTGAACACTGACTTGAAGGACAGAGATAGTCATAAAAGGGGCAAAGACTTCCTGACCATTTTCATCCTGTTTTCAGTTGGATGGAATTGTGCTCATTCTAGTAAATGTAAGAGGACTGAATAATTTAAAAAGGATCCACAAAATATCTGAAAACTGCTACTACGCGGGATTCCTGTATACCAAGCAGAAAGCTCAAGAGATGTCACAGAGGTCAGGAGATAACATAATTTTTTGTGCCATTTTATATTTATTGTTAGGGTCTTCCCATGCCTAAACCAGTTTGTAAAAACAAATGCCTTAATTTCTGTTTAATGCAGCTGGATATATCTGCCTTTGTGCTCACTGTTCTTTCTGGCCTGGACAGGCGCACACTCTCCTGGGTAGAAAACTGATTGGATGGCTGGACCCAGAGAGTGGTGGTAAATGGAGTTAAATCCAGCTGGAGGCCAGTCACAAGTGGGGTTCCCCAGGGCTCAGTGCTGGGTCCAGCCCTGTTCAATGTCTTTATCAATGACCTGGATGAAGGCATTGAGTGTTCCCTTAGCAAGTTTGGAGATGACATTAAGCTGTGTGGAAGTGTCGATCTCCTGGAGGGTAGGGAGGCTCTGCAAAGGGATCTGAACAGGCTGGACCACTGGGCAGAGACCAATGGCATAAGGTTTAACAAGGCCAAATGCTGTGTTCTGCACTTGGGGCACAACAACCCTATGCAGTGCTACAGACAGACTGGGAGAAAACTGTCTAGAAAGCTGCCAGGAGGAGAGGGACCTGCAGGTGTTGGTTGATAGCTGACTGAACATGAGCCAGCAGTGTGCCCAGGTGGCCAAGAAGGCCAGTGGCATCTTGGCCTGTATCAGAAACGGTGTGACCAGCAGGTCCAGGGAGGTTATTCTCCCTCTGTACTCAGCACTGGTAAGACTGCACCTCGAATCCTGTGTTCAGTTCTGGGCTCCTCACCACAAGAGGGATGTTGAGGCTCTGGAGCCATTCCAGAGAAGAGCAACAAAGCTGGTGAAGGGTCTGGAGAACAAGTTTTATGAGGAACAGCTGAGACACCTGGGGTTGTTTAGCCTGGAGAAGAGGAGGCTGAGAGGAGACCTCATTGCTCTCTATAACTACCTGAAAGGTGCTGGTCTCTTCTCCCCAGTGACAGAGGACAGGACAAGAGGGAATGGCCTCAAGCTCTGCCAGGAGAGGTTCATGCTGGACATTAGGAAAAAATTCTTCACATAAAGGGTCATTGGGCACTGGAACAGGCTACCCAGGGAGGTGGTTGATTCACCTTCCCTGGGGGTGTTTAAGGCACAGGTGGACAAGGTTGTAAAGGGCATGGTTTAGTGTTTGATAGGAATGTTTGGACTCAATGATCCAGTGGGTCTCTTCCAACCTGGTTATTCTATGATTATATGATTCTATGATTCATACCATATTTCTTTTCTCTCCATACCATCCCACATTTTGCCACAACCACCTTCACTTTCTGACACAGTGGCTGGTGCTGTGCCAGCAGAGTGTACCTGCCAAGGGCTGGAGATCTTCTGTGATGCTGCCAAATTGCGTGCTGTCCCATCAGTCTCTTCAAACATAACCATAATGTAAGTAGAACAGAAAAGTGGTCACTTGTTCTGTTCAGGTTGACTACCAAACCTCCAACTTTTTCACAGCCACAGTCTTATTATTCTTGAACTCTGTGTGAAGTGATCAGTTCATGTTTGAAATAGTGACTTGAGCTAGCAACAGTTTCAGGAAATCTAAAGAAATCTTCAAAATAAATGTTTCCTTTTAATACACAATGTTTAGGACCTTTTTATTCTTCTGTGATCCTGCCAACATCCATACTTGGTAGTCCACATTCCTGCCAACAAAATCAATAACTTTGAACTTGGTCTATCTAACTGCTTGAGCAAATCTTTTTAGTTCTCATTTGATGTCTCTGAACACACTGTTATTTAAGAGGATTTAATCTGGGATATCATCATAGAGATACAAAGTTGTAAGCCAAGGCAAACTTTTAGAAGAGATTAGGGAATGTTTGATATAGCTTTTAAGTTGCACATCACATTTGAGAGGCCATTTTCCATGTGGAAATCAGAGGGCACCATCATGTGTCCTTAACTAAGGATCTCCCCTGTAGAACAGGGGTATGGATCTTTCTGTTTGGTACCAGCTTGCATGCAAGGGTAGATGAGGTTCTCCTGGTTGAGTCAGTGTTTGAATATCACAGTACTTCAAAATGAATATTAATGTGACTATCAAATATACTAGATGGGGGTTTGGGCAGCCTGATCTAGTGGGACGTGTCCTTGCACTTCACAGGGAGGTTGGAACTAAATGATTTTTAAGGTCCTTTCCTACCCAAACTATTATATGACTATTCTATTCTATGAATATTTAAACTGGCTGTTGGTTCAGGGTCAATAAAGACTTCAAAAGTAAAGGCCCAGATCTAGCTTCAGAAAAAGTAGTGAGTTGGTTCAACTTCCAGGCTAGACTCTTTGATAATCTAACTATGCCCTGAATGATTTTTGTGCTTGAGTTGATGCCCAGTGCAGGTGAGAAGATAGGGACACATGTACTTGGAAATAATCTTTATATGCATTTGAGGTTTGCAAAAAATCTCTTGTTTTACTTAATACTCAAATGTTTATGACTGTTAAATTCAGCTGTTATTTTTATTTGCTCTGGAGGTGTGGAAGATTATTTTTCTAATGACAAGGTATTTGGCTCACTGTAAACAGGTATGAGTATTTGGGCAAACAGAGGTAGCATCATCAGGTAGTTTTATGTTGCTTTTTTTACTTAGCAGTGTGGAAGCTAATCTTATTGAATAACAAAAGTGACAGCACTGTAGGAAGCTGGAGAATAGTTTTACAGTGTGCATTCATTCCTACAGGTCTCTTCAGAGGAATCTGCTAAGGAAACTTTCTGCTGACATTTTCAAGAAACACCAAGACCTTAAAAATCTGTAAGAGAGTGCTTCAACTCAAAATATCTTTTTAGTGCCTTAAATATTCATACTCTCCCTTGCATATATACACAAACACAGAGCTTGTAAGTGACAACCCTTAGTTTATACTCAAAATTTTGTTTTGTCTTACCCTTCAGTGCCTGATCTAATTGTGTAACTTATTTGGATCAAATTTGACATGTCTCTTTTTACAAAACCATAATTTGATTTTTTTATATTGACACTTATATCAGAAAAATGCTACATTTTCATTCTGTCTGGAGGAAGTTACATTTATGATACAAGTAACGTGCCAAAAGAAACTAAAGTAACTTATTCCATTTATTTTGAAAACAAGTTCATTCACATGGTGCTCAGTTTTACTCCTAATTATGCCTGGTGCCAATTTGGTAATGCCTCAACTAGTCAAATTATTACAGAAACACAATACAATGTTACGTTTTATGATGTGTAACATATATGTTGCTTAAAAATTATCACCTTTGACAATTTGTTTTATATGGAATTAGTGAAACTAAGAATTAAATGCAAAAGTCTCAAGCAGGGCTCCCATGTCACCGGTTCAAGGTACTTACTATTTCTAGAAAACTTATTGGAGTGTAACTTTTATGGAAGCTGTGCTGTACAGCAGCACCATCGTGTGTTCAGTAAGTTAAGTGCCAGTTAGAACTTAAAGATGAGTTTTCATTAAAAGGCATACAACCCTATCCGCCTGTTCAAAATATTTGTTTCTAATATTAATTTCACACCTTTCTGATTGATGGCTGTACATTTTCAGAAACTCTTGACCAATGTTGGACACAAATCCCTTTGTAAAAACTAATGTCAAATTTATTATTGCTTTTTAATAGAAATGCATCTGGATGCTTTATTATCTCCAATTTAATTAAAAGCATTTATATTTAAGTATTATTCAGGGAATAACACTAATGCTTTTTATTGTTTGCCATTTTTAGTATTTTTAGTATTTTTCATCAAAGTAGAGAAAGAAAAACAAAAAGAAAAACATTAGAATTCTTTAGTTTACAGAAGATTCGATTTGGTTTGCATTTGTATTATTTTATCTTAAAAATGCAGCACTTTGAAAATCCTTTCATAGTATAAACAAAAGATTCAAAAATATATTATAATTTGACATTTCCAATGCAATATTTTACTTGTAGCAGAGTTCTGGCTAAACATAACGACCAGGTCACACAGGTGAGAACTGCAAGGTTAGGACCTAAAACAGGAGTTCTCAAACAACCACTTTGTTGTTCATGTCAGTCAAATGAAGTGTGCCTTTGAATGAATTTTGTAATTCTGCTGGGGAGGTGGTCATATTTCTTTTAATACACCTTTGCAGTTTTTGCAGCTATAGCTGTGAAATTGTTATTGTCAAATTTAAGGTGTAACATGTTTGAAAGCTTCTTTTCAAATATCATTACGTGCATTCAGTTTAGTTGATAATTTTAATCAGTTGTTTATGCTTGCTTTAACTTTGCATGCTTAGAGAATTAATTGTTGTTGGGTTTGTATCTTCTAAGGTATCTTCAGAATAATAAAATCAGAGCTGTATCTGAACGTGCTTTCAAAGGTTTATACAACTTGACAAAACTGTAAGTATTGCTTTTCAAATGTTGAAGTAAAAAGCAGCAAGATTAACATTCACTAGTCACTATGGGTGGCCTTATTTGATTCCATGTTAAGTTGCAAAGTGGTCCAAATCTTTAACTTTATCCCATAGGACAATACTTAGAAAATACAAGTGAGCACCATTCTTCATTCCTAGTCCCCAAATCCTCTGAATGGAAGAAGGGGACAGTAGGGTAGTTACCCTGCAGAAAGTCACAGAGTGAAAAAGGAGTTAAACAAAAGTGAGAGCTTGTGATAGGTGAAAGTTTTTTAATGTTGTATTTTCGTTTACAGAAGCAAACCAAACCAACACTGGTAATGAAAACAACTCTTCCTTTTTTAACTACTATTTTGCAGCAACTTTTTGAGAGGTGTTTCTAACTTTTAAGGGTAATGCTCAGTGAAAGAGCTGACACATAAATTGCATTGTTTGGTTCAGGTTTTTCTTTCTGCAATGTTTTTAAAAGGAAAATTGTAGAATGCTGTACCTCTTACTTTTCCATCACACAAGTGTAGTTGATTATCTGTTATTACTGCTGCTGTTATTACCTTCCCAGACCATTTACAGTATATCCTCCCCATTCATTTCTAAGCCTTTATTTTTCCATGATTCTGTTATCTACATTTATGACTAACGTCCTTAACAAAGACTGAATGGGATCCAGGGAACACTTATGAGAAAAATCACTTCACAGAAAGAAATTGAGAAAGGGCTGAAATATGACAAAGTGAAAATATTCAGCTTGCTGTGTTTTCTTGTAGATAAGACAAAATGTTCTACATAATTGTTCTCAAAGTCCCCACTAGAGAGAGTCCCACCCTGCTGTATAAGAAGGGCATGAATATTACAATAACAACAAATTAGAATTATGAAAATAATTAGTAGTATTCTGATAAATTATCAAGGAAAAAATCTTAAAGCTAATTTTCATGTGTGTGACGCTAATTAATCATTCCAATAATTTCTCTTTCGTTGGTCTTGTTTTAGATACCTAAGTAACAACAAGATAACGACTTTGAAGCCTGGTGTCTTTGAAGATCTCCACAGACTTGAATGGCTGTATGTTGTTTTCTTATTTGTGTGTTTATTTTTTCAAGGAATAATTAAAGCAAGACAAAGAAACAGTCGTATTGTTTTCAATTTTGTGCATAGCAATACCTTATACTAGATAACAACTAAGGAACTTTGTGCAAGGTAAAAATCCAATTGATTTTGGTGAGAGCAGGAGTTAGTTCTTAGGCGTTAATGGTTCCAATGACTGATGCCTTTTACAATACTAAATCACTAGTAGTAATTGCTTGTAACAAATTAATACAATAATTCAGGTACTATGAAGCAATAGAAAGATAATTTTGGGGGCACATCTGTCCCTGTAAATTGTGCATGAAATATCCCAGACAAAATTACTATCATGATTTGAAGTACTGGTTTATTATTGCTTTTCAGACAGATGATAATTAAATATTATTTTGACTCAATAAAGTTATTAAGAATAAGCAAATAATATCATGCCTAATATTTCTCTCTGCATTTGGAACTGCTAGATTGTCACAGAATACTGTTACATGGTACTGCTTGTTTTGATCGAAGAATTTTAATAAAATTCAAAGGAAAACACTAAATTGAAAGTAATTAATTCCTCTTAGTCAATTTTTAAATTAAATAATTCTGAAAGGAAATTAGTTTTATGTACGCCCTGACCTCTTAAGTAGTGCTTTAAATTTTGTGTAGTTTTAATGGACATTTGAAAATATACATTTCAAAGTATGTTACTTTTCATCGTCTGTTCAATTTAAGACTGCAGTCAATTATAAATCTGATAGATACTTTACTGTCATTTATAGGATAATTGAAAATAATAGGATACATCGGAT
The DNA here is from genome assembly GCA_013389865.1 of Piaya cayana. Lineage (NCBI taxonomy): Eukaryota > Metazoa > Chordata > Aves > Cuculiformes > Coccyzidae > Piaya > Piaya cayana. Next base: position 90,881 of record WAAB01010301.1, read on the forward strand.
CTCTCCATTAACATTTTACGGACTCAAGTCACTTATTCTCCTGTAAGTATTGAATAAGAATCTAAAGTGTTATTTAAAGGAAAATAACTTAAAGGACATATGTATATACAAAAATATCTTTGTAACAACTATGCTTGCACACCATGGGGTGCTGGCAACACTCCTGCAGCTTTTCCTTACCCCCAGGAAAAACACGCTGGAGTAGGAGGATTTGGGCTGTGGAATTATAAGGACATGGTGTCTGGGAAGTATAGGGACATAGGTGGTAAAACTGGTAAAAACACAGCATCACTGACAGAGCAAGGATGCAACAGCTGTAGTAATGGTGCCAGTTGCCCTCCCGCAGTGCAGGCAAGAGCCACAAAGCTCCTGCCCACTGGCAGGAGCCCAGCCTCCCTCCCCAAATCCCTGTCCATAATCTGCCACTGCCCTCTTCAGCACCAAAGATGAGGGACTCTCTTCCCCTGCAGCCTGAAGGGAAACCTCCCTCCACACCCCTTTTCCTCTGTCATCCACAGAAGTTATGTGTTACAACCAAACAGTCAAAATATAGTATTTGTAGCGAGTTGCTGTGTTTTATTTAAGTAGCTGAGAAGTGAACATCTTTCTTTTACCTGGTAATTAAGAAGGATAAAATACTGCTCTACAGGGTGCCACAGGGAAAACATGTGGAAGTTGAAGAAAATAATACTACCTTCAAGACTATGAGAAATGAAGGAAGCCCTGACTGCCTTTTTTTTCAAAAGTACAAACAAGGGGCTAGAGAACAGGCCTTATGAGGAACAGCTGAGAGAGCTGGGGTTGTTTAGCCTGGGGAAGAGGAGGCTGAGGGGAGACCTCATTGCTCTCTATAACTACCTGAAAGGAGGTTGTGGAGAGGGAGGGTGCTGGCCTTTACTCCGAAGTGACTGGGGACAGGACAAGAGGGAATGGCCTCAAGCTCTGCCAGGGGAGATTTAGGCTGGACAGTAGGAAAAAAAACTTCACATAAAGGGTCACTGGGCACTGGAACAGGCTACCCAGGGAGGTGGTTGCTTCACCTTCCCTGGGGGTGTTTAAGGCATGGGTGGACAAGGTGCTAAAGGGCATGGTTTAGTGTTTGATAGGAATGGTTGGACTCAATGATCCGGTGAGTCTCTTCCAACCAGGTAATTCTATGATTCTATAATGATGTGACTTTTTTCTATTCTGTAGCTTTTGGCAAATATAGTCAGCTGTTCTATTTCTATTTTTTCAGAGAGATGATGAATAATTCTCTTTCTCGTTTGCCTGATAAACCTCTGTGCCAATTCATGCCAAGACTAAACTGGCTGTAAGTCTACCTTATTTCACTAGAAATATACTATTTTATTGTCTTTGTATGACATTTATACACCACTTCTCCTAAGGGGCTGCTGGATTTTACATAGTGCCTGCTAGGCCACTGCAGGATTGATGATCTAAAGTCATCAATTATGTATGCAGAAATATTACATGTCTCGTTCCTACTGTTTTCTGTGCAGTTATGAAGTTCTACTATTTTTCTTTGATTACCTTAGAATAACTATCTGAATTTATTTCAGTGATCGATGTTTTGTTTTTATATACCAGAGACCTTGAAGGCAACCATATCCATCATGTAAGAAATGTCACTTTCATCTCCTGCAACACCCTAACTGTACTGTAAGTAATAGAATATGCTAGCTGGCTAGAGTGAGCTATGCTTGTGCTGAACAGCCAACTGATTCATTACAGCTGATACAAACGTTTCATGAGTAACATGGTTTAAAATTAAAGCCATACAGAATAACAACTCTTTACATTTATAACAAAGCTCAGCATTGATACACGCAACTAAATTGTACTGAAGTAATTCTGGCAGATATTAATATTTAGAAATTTTCATTCCAACCTTTTGCTTGGAAAAGGAGGCAAAAATCTATTAAAAAGCAGCAAACACACAAAACACATAGTGTAATTCTTTATTTTTAAAGAGGTTGATTGGCTGGTGGTTTGGCTGTTTCATCATTTCTAGACTTTTGCCCAAAGTTTCTTCATGAATGATGTCATTATCTTCAGAAAATCCCTTCCACTTCCTGATTGATTAGTATTTTCCACAGTAGCTGTCACTTTCAATTTTTAACTATTTTAACCCATATTCTTGTCTTCTTCTTTGCTTTTAAAATCCAGGTTGTTCGATTAAGGAGCAAACTGTGGGCAGGTGAAATACAAATGAAGGAAAAGTTGCACAGCCGTGTGTCTGTGTCCTAAATGCAATGAGGTCACAAGCCTTCCAGCCCACTTAATCTCCCTTCAGCCTTCAGTCAATTGATGCCAGCCTCCTATGGTGGTGGAGGTGGTGTTGTATATATATAGACACAAATACGTGTATATGTATGTACACATGGTTTTATATAGATATATATGTCTATATACCTGTGTGTATGCATATGTACATGTGTGTGTATATATATGCACAAATACATGCATGTATAGGCAACAAAATTTTTTTTATCAAATGGTAAAATGGTAAACTTCTTGATTTGATTACCTTGTTAACTGAATTGGGTAAGTAATTGAAGATGCAAAGAAAAGAGAATTTTTAAAGTTTATAAAATGTTTTCTCAAAAACAATATAGATGTTAAGAAGCAGTAACATAAGTTTGTTTTATTCTTTCAGGGTGATGAGACAAAATAAAATCAGCTCTTTAAATGAAAACAGCTTTTCTTCTCTCCAGATGTTAGATGAATTGTGAGTAAATCTTTCACTTGCACAAGTCACGAAGTTTTGTAATTTATATTGCAAATATCATTTATCATAAATTCTATTTCATATAACATGCTCTGAAGACAGCATCCATCCTGAGGTTTTCTACTATTTGTTTAACAGGGAAGGGATAGTAGATTAAGTACCTGCTCTGCATCAATAGTATTGGAGGTTTTGCTCACAAGATCATTATGTTTCCTGGACAGAATACTATTAATTAATCTTACATTACCACAATGCAAGAGTGTGCATGTCTTCAGTGTCTTTAAGACCAGTTTGCCAGTTTCACTCAGACTGAGGCCCTTACTCCTCTGTTCACATTTATTAGGATTTATGTGTAGTGAAAATAGGGAGAAAGGTACAGAGAACTAAGGGTTAGAGCTAAGAATGTGCTGGTTAGCCTATATGAAAGAATTCCCATCACAAAACACAAAATGTTTAATTTATTTCCAAGCTTCTATTATCCATGTTAAGAGTATGTTGCTTTCTTTTTGCTGTAAATAAAGTAAGTTATGTATAAAACAGCATATCTGAACTAACTAGACAAATGGAGATCTGGTAAATCTAGCTACCCACCTTGTTTTAACAGCGTTTATTTACAGTCTAGGTTTCTGATGACCTACACAATAAATAATATTTTATTTCGCAAACCAATTAAAACTATATTTTGTAATTGCAAGACTGTTCAGTAAAATTGCTAAGCCTAGTAAGAACTTACTGTATTCTCCCTGTGGCTGTTTCTGCAGAGATTTGTCTAACAACAAGATTGAATCACTTCCTGCATATATATTTAAGGACCTAAAGGAGCTTTCCCAACTGTAAGCATTCTTGATTATTGTTGTTATTATTACACATAAATGCATATTACACACTTGATATGATTATTTCAGTCATGACTGCTGGGGAAAAGAAGAGTACCTTTGTCTGTATGCATCATTTAAGCTCTGCCTAAACAATACTTATCCAAAAGTAATTCTGCATTACACAGCTTTGTAAAACAGGTGTATTTTCACTTCCAATTCCAAAAGACAGCAAATTTAAATTCTGCCTTTTTCTAGATCTTGTTAGTACATACAAAGTGAGTTATGCTAGTTATGTTGTGAGAAATGAATAATGTGAGAAATGTTTAATATGATATTTAGATGTGGCTCTAAAAATAGAATACAAGTACGTAAAAGCATCACGCAGATGCCTTGTTTTTAACTGCTTTTTTCCTGTGAAGGAGTTCCAAAAAAGTGTAAGGTATTATAAAACCAGAAAGATGGTCACTTTCTTTTTTCTGTGATGGATATATAAGCAAATTTCTCAAATGCTATTACCAGGAAGTCCCATTCTTCCACAATCCAAAAGAGGCACTTAGTCACAAAATTGAAAACCTGTCTGGAGGAGAGGAGGCACTATGTGGAATAACTTATTTTTGTGTGTTTCTAGCATCCTTGGGATCCATCACAATACACATGCAGCTGCACTCATTGAGTTTGCACATTTAACTATTACAACATCAAAATGAAAACATAAGGAAAAGTTATAAAGCGAAGAAAAAGAGGATGTACCTAGAAACAATATTGCACAGAGTAGAGCATCTAATGCTAATGTCTATTTTTACATTCCACTGCCTTTGTCTCTTGAATGTACATGAATGATTACAAAAAAATAGATTTTAGCAACTAGCAAAATCAGTTGTAATTTATTTCTAAATGCATGCAGTTCATCTAGGTTCTTTTACTTGAAAGACAAGTCCTGAAAATTTAATAACTAAATATTTCTATTGTCAAAACCTTTAAGGATCAGGGTGGGGAAGGCAGTTGTGCATGCATGTGCCTGTGTGTGTCTTTGGCACTCGCACACCTGCAAAGCATCTGACTGCTCTTTCCAAGCTGTAAGGAAGATGTACAACATTACTTATGTTTATGTTGTATTTACAGGAACCTTTCTCACAACCCCATCAAGAAAATACAAATAGACCAGTTTGATTTTATAACTAAACTCAAATCCCTGTAAGTGTCAAATTTTTATATTTTAGCTATATTTTCTCTGTGATTATGCATATCTCCTTCAGAAAGACATGATCCAGAATGTGTTTTGTAAGAAACTGTGCTTGAAATGGCTTATAGTTATGTTGATGATACTCAATAATAAAAGCCTGGAAAACAATTACTAGCAATATGCAAAATTTCCTCTTGAAAATGCCAGTTTCTCAATGGAAATTTTTCCAACAAAAAGTTATAAATTAAGGTGAGAGAAAGACATTGTCTTTTCTGTTATTACAGAACAAGATTAATGCAACCTTCATTTGACCTTGCACAAATGGTTCACAGGGCTTAAGGGTTGTTCAGGGTCCAGTTGGGGCTATTAATGCCATGGGCAAGTATCATTAAGACATGAAAAGACAGGAATTATAAAAGGATTTGGTATACGTACAAGTTTGGGTAAATATTTCCATTCTTACAGAATCTATGGCTAGCACTATGAAAAAAAAAGAAAAAGTACAATTCAGCTGCCATGTCAGAGGGATGTGGGACCTTTACAACAATGTTGAAGAGTTTAGGGGGAGTTTTGTAGGTGTACTAATCCAGCAGCTCTAACATGAATTCTGCTAGCACAGCTTTTCTTAAAACTCTGCAGTAGTGCAGTGACTATTTTGCAGAGCTGAAATTATCCCCAGGTAGATTTAAGTACATCTTCACAGGCCATTGCATATCTGCAATAACCGGCTGGGTGGAGTACAGTATTGGCTCTTGTTGGTCATCATTTCACAATCAGAGACTCATAGAATAGCTCAGGTTAGAAGGAATCCTTAAAGGTCATCTAGTCCAATTCGTCTGCAATAAGCAAGTATAACTTCAACTACATCAGGTTGCTCAGAATCCCATCCAACTTGACCTTAGATGTTTCCAGGGATGAGGCATCTACCACCTCTCCAGGTAACCTGTTCCAGAGTTTCACCACCTCCATTACAGAAAAATTCTTCATAATATCTAATCTAAATCTACTCTCTTTTAGTTTAAAACCATTAATCCTTGTCCTATTGTAACAACCTCTACTAAAAATGGAGATCCAAAAAGATATGTTTCCTTGGGCAGAAGCACAATGAGAAATTATGATTTGAACCCTGATATGTAGCCAGTTGTGCACGTGTGTTTGTTGATAATTTCAGCTTCCTCACAGTTATTTGGTGTCCAGTGGCCAAATTCAGCAGAATTTGGTTAATAGTTAATGATCTGAAATTACTAAATCTATACAAGTTTCATAAAAACAAGCAGCTGAGCACAGAAAAGAATAATTAATTACCTCAATAACAGTCAGGCTACAGCATATACTTTATTCATTGTTTAACATCAAAGAACTCATGTAATTTAGAGACTATGGCCTTCCATGATTTTAAGTTAGAAAGCTGTTGAAACTTCAGACAGATCTACAGGAAAGTGTATATTTCAGCAGTTTGTAGAACACCAGTTTTCCCTTTGGTGTTTTGAAATACTAAGAAAAATAGTGAGATTCATGACAGTGCTAACACTTCTGTGTTGGGGTCTCATTTCTTGTCTCCTAGTAAAACCCCTGCCCATCAGCTCACAGCAACTAAGCAGTAGGACTGTTACTTCTCTCCACTCTTACCTAAATGTGCTCAGAACTCACATGAATATTGCATATAAAGTATCGAACAGTGAATTCACCTAAGGCTCCTCAAAAGGAGAACCAAAGACTTCTGACTGGTCGCACATCTAACCAGTGGATGGAATGGACTGGAAGAATACAGAAACTGAAGTTCTGAAAGGGCATCTTACACAGTTGTGCTTTACTGATATAGCACTCTAGGGGAAATAATAGAGTTGCTTTCAATACATATTAAAAACAAACAAAAAAAAACCAAAAAAAACCCAAAAAACCCATAACTCATCTGTGTCACAAGAAATACGTTTTCCTTTACTGCCACGTTCTGTGCCCCAGCTTCCTTCTGCCTTTGACACAGTGAAGACTGAGTTCCTGCAACCTTTTACTTGTCTAGCAAAGCAGTCCCTGGGATAGAAGACAGAGGGGATATGTAAAATATTACTATTAGAAAAGTTATTGTTTTCCCAGAGATGATGAAAGAAGATCAGTAGAACAATACTTGGGAAGGGCAGCGTGCTAATCAGGGGCTGCATTACTGAGAGCACTAAAGAGCCTCCTTTGTGATTTTGGAAGAACAAGAAGTTAATTAGAATTAATTGCAATTTATTTTATTCCACTTTAGCTTTTATGCAGACTTTCCATTCAAGCTTCATATAGATGACAGATTAGATGCAATTAAAGTTCATCTCCAGTTTCCTGTAATCACGGAAGCACAATTAAATTTTAATGAAGTTTGTGCTTTCCCTAGTAAGTTTCTATGGCCTTTTACTGACAGTATATTGTTTACAGCAGCTTGGAGGGCATTGAAATTGCAAACATCCAGAGAAGAATGTTCAGACCCCTGAGAAATCTTTCCCACATGTAAGTAGATTATTGAAGTTTGTTTTGTTTTGTTTTGTATGAATTTCACAATTTATGGAACACTGGATAAGTGAAAACAAAAGTGTATGAAAAGTAGCGTATGAGAAGTGTCAAATCTCAACAGTTTTTAATTAATTATTCTTCTTTCAGAATTTGTTTTCTGAGTAGTTACTAAAGAGTTTTGATAATCTAGCAACTAAACTAGAACCATCTCTTATCTGCTTTTCTTTCTCACAAACAGATACTTTAAGAAATTCCAGTACTGTGGATATGCCCCCCATGTGCGCAGCTGTAAACCCAATACTGATGGGATTTCATCTCTTGAAAATCTTTTAGCAAGTATCATACAAAGGGTTTTTGTCTGGGTTGTATCTACCATCACCTGCTTTGGAAATATTTTTGTTATCTTCATGAGGCCTTACATCAGATCAGAGAATAAGCTTCACGCCATCTCAATAATGTCTCTCTGCTGTGAGTACTGCATGTGTAAAAGAATACTGGTTTAGTCTGCTCATTGTGTGTATGATATTTTTTGTTATAATACAGTGATGTATTTCCAGTATTGGATTAACTCAACTTTTGTACTGTTGCAAAAGACATTACAAAATGCTATACCTTACGCCCTAGGAGGTCTTGCTGAATGCTGCCTTTGTCAGCTGATAAATTCTAAGGGTTTCACATTCAATTTTACTGCTGTAGGTATTGTGTCAAATTTCCACTTTCTTCAGTAAGAAGAAATAAAATCCTAATTTTTTCAAAGACCTATAAACCTCAATTTTACTACGCATTTTTGAGTAAACAGGTATCTGTTCCACAACCATCCCTGGCACTGAGGTCAGACTGACATGTAGTTCCCTGGATCCTCTTTCTAGCCCGTCTTTTAGATGGGCATCACATTTGCTCATCTCCAGACAGCTAGGACCTCACCAGTATAGCCAGGACTGCTGGTGAATGATGGAATATGGCTCGGTGAACACTTCTGTCAGTTTGCATATAAATATTGCATTCAAGATAGTTATATTTTTTACATAAGCAAAAGCTTATTTATGAAAATATAGGAAATCAATCCCTCCTAGATCCCAAATATTCTGAATTAGGGGGTTTTAATTTAGTCTTAAAAGCAAGACAAGTTTATAGATGAATTATTTGGCATAACGGTCTCTGCAATCTTGAGTACCCTGTCTCAATACAGGAGTCTGTAAGTATTTCACAAATGTAATTAGTTGCATTTTGAAAAGTAATTGCCAACTACATACAAAATGATTGCAATTTTTCTAAATACAGCATGTCAGTGGTTTTGACACTTTGTTGTTTCCATGGGAACAATATGAATACTATGCAAAATTTCTAGCCAAAATAGCTGAGAAGCCTTCAGCTCTGTACTGATACCTCTTCTTCCTTTACTAGCTCTAGAAGACCATGCACATCAGGTTTGAACTAGCATAAGGTGGACAAACATAAACTTTAATCTAGCAGGTACACCCTACTCAAAGCAAATTATCTTAAGCTAAATGTCAATATCAAAAGGAATAAAACCTAATTGAAAAAGAGGTGCAAGACTATTTCTATAAATGAAGCCACATCTTTATCTACTTGCAAAACAATTTTGTCTGAGTTTCAAAAAATCAGATTTGAAACAAAATGAAGCATAGACTGTGCAAAATTTTATTATTTTTTTAAATATATTGCCTTAATTGTAATTCACAATACCATTCCAGCTATAACATTGATTTCATATTAGCTGATTTACAAGTAGGTACTCCTGTATATGTGTGTATGTCTGGTTTACAGCATACATATACAGAGAGAACGGGAAATTCAGATGTGCAAATAATGATGTTAAGCACTGTGCCCACAGGTGCTGACTGTCTGATGGGAATATATTTATTTGTGATTGGAGCTTTTGATCTTAAATTTCGTGGAGAATACAACAAGCATGCTCAGCTGTGGATGGACAGTATTCATTGTCAATTGGTGGGATCGCTGGCTATTCTGTCTACAGAGGTGTCAGTCTTACTGTTGACTTACCTGACTTTGGAAAAATACATCTGCATAGTTTATCCTTTTAGGTGTTTGAAGCCCAGAAAACGCAGGACTATTTCCGTTTTGGTTCTTATCTGGATAATTGGGTTTGCTGTTGCATTTATCCCACTAAGCAATAAAGAATTTTTCAGGAACTACTATGGCACGAACGGCGTCTGTTTTCCTCTTCACTCAGAACAATCAGAAAGTTCAGGAAGTCAGATTTATTCTGTTGTCATTTTTTTAGGTAAGTTGCATTTCTTCTTTATATACAATTAGAGCTGCAAATCAAATTAATTTTCGGACATGTAAGGTAGCTTTGCTGATGTTCACACCTTGTATTTAGATGCTCCAGTAAGCGCTCAAAGACTTTTTCCAGTCTGAATATTTTACTATACTAGATAGATACTTACATAATTTAAAAGGTGTGAAGGGCTGAAAAACTGGAAAGAACCTAGATGAAGGCATTGAGTGTACCCTTAGCAAGTTTGCAGACGACACTAAGCTGGGTGGAAGTGTCGATCTCCTGGAGGGTAGGGAGGCTCTGCAAAGGGATCTGAACAGGTTGGACCACTGGGCAGAGACCAATGGCATGAGGTTTAACAAGGTCAAATGCTGGGTCCTGCACTTGGGGCACAACCACCCTATGCAGAGCTACAGACTGGGAGAAATCTGTCTAGAAAGCTGCCTGGAGGAGGAGAAGGACCTGGGGCTTTGGTTGATAGCTGACTGAACGTGAGCCAGCAGTGTGCCCAGGTGGCCATGCCCAGGTGGCCAAGAAGGCCAATGGCATCCTGGCTTGTATCAGAAACAGCATGACCAGCAGGTCTAGGGAGGTTATTCTCCCTCTGTACTCAGCACTGGTGAGACTGCACCTTGAATCNAGGGAGGAGGGAGCTGGCCTCTTCTCCCAAATGACAGAGGACAGGACAAGAGGAAATGACCTCAAGCTCTGCCAGGGGAGGTTCATGCTGGACATTAGGAAAAAATTCTTCACAGAAAGGGTCATTGGGCACTGGAACAGGCTGCCCAGGAAGGTGGTTGATTCACCTTCCCTGGAGGTGTTTAAGGCACGTGTGGATGAGGTGCTGAGGGGCACAGTTTAGTGTTTGATAGGAATGGTTGGACTCAATGATCCGATGGGTCTCTTCAAACCTAGTTGTTCTATGATTCTATGAATGAACAGACTTCATAGAGCAATGATAAGAACAGAGAACTACTTAGTTTGGATCCAGTGGCTGCTATTTGTCAGGTGTCAATGGATGAAACAAATACCAGAGCAGAGGCAAAAAGTCAGATGAAGACCAACCCAGATTTTCTGGCCATTTAATTCTATGGGACTGAAGTGACAGGGCCTGATCGACAGCCCTGAAACTACATGTATGACTCATGGATGGTTTGTAGTCCATTGCTATGTGCATTGCTCAGTCTGCAGCTTTCCACATTGTATTGTGGAATTTCTAATACACAAGCATGTGATAAAGTCTTTCATTATCAGTAGAATTGTGCTGTGTGAAAGAGAGAGGAGCTGAACAGGAATGTTGTGTTTCAACAGCCCCTTAGCTTAAACATCCAGAAACATCCAGAAACATCCAGCTGCTTACTCCTTTCCTCTCCTGGGACCTCGACCATGTTCTCGGAGGAGGAGGAGCAGTAAACAGTTGGCTCCAAACTCCACTTTCTGGGGTGAAGTAATTTGTTTATTTAATGTAGAAAAGTAAAGCCCCTTGCAGCAAGGGTTGGGAGACCTCAGTCACAGGTGGATACATCACATGATTTCCCAATTTTCTCTCCAAATCCATGCTGCAAAAAAGTAATCCCCCTCCCAGTAACTGCAGATCTGAGCGATGGTGATAACCACTGTACTTATTCTCTTACAGTAATGATTAGACACATTGCCTTTTCAAGCTGTTACTGTTAACTTTTAATTTATCACTACTAATCATTTGTCTTCTATTTTATTGTAATAACTTGAGTAAGAATTTGATTGCACAGAGTTTATGATGATTTTTTTCTAAGGGCTCCTGAGTATTACACAGTTTGGGCCCCTTCTGATGCTTTATTTTTCCAAGAGTTCCTTGACTTCAGAGGGTATTTGAAAGTTTGGGGGGTTTTATGATTATTTTCCTAAAAGCCCCCTTTCTGGTAAAACAGCAACTAACAGTTCAGGTGAAACAATTTTTCTTTAATACCCAGTCTGAAAATAGGTGATGTTGAATTGTCATTATGCTGTTAAATTATGACTAATTATAATTTCCTAAACAGGTGTAAACTTGGCAGCTTTTATCATCATTGTGTTTTCCTATGGGAGTATGTTCTACAGTGTTCACCAAACAGGTATTACGGCTACTGAAATTAGGAATCATATTAAAAAAGAGATGATCCTTGCTAAACGTTTTTTCTTCATCGTATTTACCGATGCACTATGTTGGATACCCATTTTT
>WAAB01010301.1:103001-121397 GCA_013389865.1 Piaya cayana
ATGTTCTCGGAGGAGGAGGAGCAGTAAACAGTTGGCTCCAAACTCCACTTTCTGGGGTGAAGTAATTTGTTTATTTAATGTAGAAAAGTAAAGCCCCTTGCAGCAAGGGTTGGGAGACCTCAGTCACAGGTGGATACATCACATGATTTCCCAATTTTCTCTCCAAATCCATGCTGCAAAAAAGTAATCCCCCTCCCAGTAACTGCAGATCTGAGCGATGGTGATAACCACTGTACTTATTCTCTTACAGTAATGATTAGACACATTGCCTTTTCAAGCTGTTACTGTTAACTTTTAATTTATCACTACTAATCATTTGTCTTCTATTTTATTGTAATAACTTGAGTAAGAATTTGATTGCACAGAGTTTATGATGATTTTTTTCTAAGGGCTCCTGAGTATTACACAGTTTGGGCCCCTTCTGATGCTTTATTTTTCCAAGAGTTCCTTGACTTCAGAGGGTATTTGAAAGTTTGGGGGGTTTTATGATTATTTTCCTAAAAGCCCCCTTTCTGGTAAAACAGCAACTAACAGTTCAGGTGAAACAATTTTTCTTTAATACCCAGTCTGAAAATAGGTGATGTTGAATTGTCATTATGCTGTTAAATTATGACTAATTATAATTTCCTAAACAGGTGTAAACTTGGCAGCTTTTATCATCATTGTGTTTTCCTATGGGAGTATGTTCTACAGTGTTCACCAAACAGGTATTACGGCTACTGAAATTAGGAATCATATTAAAAAAGAGATGATCCTTGCTAAACGTTTTTTCTTCATCGTATTTACCGATGCACTATGTTGGATACCCATTTTTATTTTGAAACTCCTCTCTTTACTTCAAGTAGAAATACCAGGTACGTCCTTTCTTTTGTGTTTCAGCTGTGTCTGTATGAAGTGTTGTTACTACTTCCAATGAAAAAAAGTTTCATATATTGAACTATATTACTGTAATGAAATTTGTTACCTATCTATATATATGCACGATATGATGAACTACTTAGTTTTACCATTGAACTATCTTACTATAGCCATCAAAGGTTAGTTACCTTTGAGTTAAAAAAAACACCACCAAAATTCAAATAATTCATCTGTCTCCATAGAATATCTGTAAAATGTACAAGACATACTTGAAAACCAAGGCTGAATTGCATTGGCTTTGTCTGATATGCTGACCAGGAGTGTTCAGAGTCACCTTTTCAGAGTTTTTATTTATGCTTCAGATGTCTGGAAGTTATGTTGATTATATCAAATAATTCAAGCTATTTCAAATTTTCTATAGTGCTTCTTCCTGAAGTTATCAAACTACCTAAGAAAATTTAAAGAAAATACTGTGAAAAGTAGAAGCAGATGTACTCTGAGTCAAGAAAACTTGAAGGAATTTTGCTGAACTGCAGAGTTATCTTGAGTTCAGCAAATGAATGTTCTGCATTAGATAAACCAGATCGAACAGTAATTACTCATTTAATAATATTAAAGACATTGCAAAGAGTTGTCAAAGTTTACAGAAGTTTTAAACCCCATCTGAGTGAAATTTTGTTTCTTTGGGGATACACTGTGACAGCTTCTGAACTACTGGATGTTTCTAAAACTGCAGAACATATTACAGGCATCAACTGGAATGTATTGATATTGCAACAAAGTCGTAAACCCGGAGGTGGATAAAGGGAGAGAAAATAAAGTTTTCTGTACGGCTTGAAATGGTTTATAATTGTTCTAAAATTTAAACAATGCAATGGAGTGCACCCACTAACATCTTTCAGCACTTTAATCCTGTCCCTGCCCCTCAGGTAAGGGCGAGAAAGGGATGCTGTAAAAATGCACACAGACAACTATCCCGGCAGGAAAGCAGGAAACCTTCAGAAAGGAAGATGGTGTGAACATGGAAACTCTTACCTCACAGGTCAAGAAGGAGATAATAAGAATGTGTAGAATGTCTTTTGTTGAGGGAAGAATGGAGAAGTCCTGGTGCGGGAGGGGGGGGAAAGGCCTTTGAGGGGACACAGGGACTGGAGGAGATTGCTTTGTAGGAGAACACCCTTATGATTGGATGTCACTAGTCATGGGAAAGGGATGGGAAACAGATCACAGGAAGGAAGAGATAGGGAGCAAGGCAGAGGCAAAAAGTATTGAGGCAAGGAAATGGAGTGCAGCCAGAAGAAGTGTATCAGGGTAAACAGGGAGCCGTGGTACAGAAAAGTAAGGGGGATAAATGGAGCTACTGGGAGAGCAGAAAATGTCAGGCTTTGCAGTGATTCTGGAAAGACATGGAGGTAAGAGGGCAGTGCAAGCATAACAGTGAGAAGAAAAAGAAAAGTACCTCTTTCCATATGAACATGCATGACCACCCCTCTCACCAGGAAGCTGTGCTGCACAGTCATCAAGTGCTTGTATTAATTAATGGGTACAAATGCTGGAACGCATATTACAACTTCCTTTCTTTTTCCCTCCTTAAGGTACCATAACTTCTTGGGTGGTGATTTTTATACTGCCAATAAATAGTGCTTTGAATCCTCTTCTCTACACTTTGACTACACGACCTTTCAAAGAAATGATTCATCAGGTTTGGCATAATTACAGACAAAGAAGATCCAAAAGAGGTAAAGGCAGTCAGAAAACGTATGGTCCATCATTCATTTGGGTAGAGATGTGGCCAATGCATGAAAACACAGCAAAGCTAACAAAGCCTGTGCTTTGTACGGACTCTTCTGATGCTTCAGTGACAACACAGTCAACAAGACTAAATTCATACACGTAAATGCATTTTGAATCTTCATGGTGACATCTGCACTGTTAGTTTCACATCTGTGGGCTTACTGCTTTACAGCAATGAGGAAAATGAAGCAGGTATGACACCTGGGCTCACAGGAACCAAAGCAGGAAGAAAAGGGAGCAGTATGTCTGTTTGGAGATAGAACTGACATAAGAATGATTTTACCATCTCACAACAGTACCTGACATTTTGCCAACTTGTCCTAGATCAGAATGAGAAGTCAGTTGTTTGGGGTTTTTCCTCAGAAGCCAGGAGTGTGGGGAAAAAAAAAAAAAAAAAGAATTGTTATTTAAAACATTTAATCCCCAAACCAGATTGTTTCAACATCATCAGCCTTTGGGGGGGGGGAAAAAGTTACTTTCATTAAACTTGTTTTTAAAAAGTTCCCCATTTCAACAGCTGATTTTTTTAAAGTTTATTGGTTTATTTATCAAGAATTTTTCTCCCCAAAATTTCAGACTGGCTCTATTTAGGCTACATCAGCTCTGAAAACTTTAGGGAGCAACAGCCATAAGAAAAATATTTACATTTCATAAACTGACCAGTTTATTTTATTTGTCAAAGCCAAACAAGTGAAGATTTAGAAATTTAGCAACTGTTTATCTTATATGAAGCTAATCCTGAAATTGTAATGATCATTCTAATTCAGAAAGAAAGAGCAAAAGAAAGAGTGAAGGAAAGAAAGGACAGAAGGAAGGAAGCAAGCCAAAAAAAAAGAAGGAACATGTTTTTCTCACCTGAGCATCCCCCAGCTATAGATGGTTGAAGCTCTCCCTTCAGAAGAGCATCATTCCCTGGAAAGATTGGATTGAGCCTCCCATCTTGAAGCTGCTCCTTTCCTGTTTCTTGAAGGGTCTCACAAGTAGCTCCCCACAGCTTGCAGACTTCATCAAATTTCAGTATTAAGATGTCTGTCTCTGTACATGGAATAACAGAAGATGGCCAAATAGAAGACTGTCATACTTAATAGGTGTCATGACATCTGCGTTTAAATCACCTTGTGCATCTGACTGGATGCATTATGGTTAAAATAATTTAAGCACCACAGCTATTCAGTACACTTGGGGGCATTACTTTACTTCCCAGAATTACAAGAAGAATAAAAAAAAGAAACAATTTGAAATAATCTTCCAGAGGCAGTTCCTTTACATATACGTGTTCTGGAAAAACAGCCAGCAGGGCAAGAAACCAGCGTGGTTGAGTAGGGACATCCTGAGAGACATCAATAAGAAGAGGAAGGTCTATGACCTTTGGAGGAAGGGGCAGGCATCCTGTGTGGAGGAGGCATCCTCCGTCCTGGCTATAGGGAGGAAGAGAGATCGTGCAGGGAAAGAATCAGGAGGGCTAAGGCCCAACTAGAAATGAGATTGGCCAAGTCTGTGAAAGACAATAAAAAAATCTTTCTACAAATATATCAACAGTAAAAGGAGGACTAGGGAGAATCTACTGGAGGCAGAGGGAACAACAGTAACAGGGGATGAAGACAAGGCTGAAGGACTCAATGCCTACTTTGCTTCAGTCTTTAATGGTAAGGAAAGTTGTTCCCTCTGAGCACAACTCCAGGGGTTGGAGGAGCAGAACGAGGTTCCCATGATCCAAGAGGAGGTGGTTAGAGACTTGCTTGCCCAGCTAGATGTCCACAAGTCTATGGGGCCAGATGAAGTCCACCCAAGAGTTTTGAGGGAACTGGTGGATGTGTTTGCCAAACCCCTTTCCATCATCTTCCAGTGGTCCTAGATGACTGGGGAGGTACCACTGGACTGGAGGCTGGCTGATGTCATGCCCATCTAGAAGAGGCAGAAGGCAGATCCAGGGAAATACAGGCCTGTCAGTCTGACCTCAGTACCAGAGCAAGTCATGGAGCAGGTGATCTTGAGTGCTATCACGAAGCACATGCAAGAGAACCAGGTGATCAGCCCCAGTCAACATGGGTTCACAAAAGGCAGGTCTTGCCAAAATAACCTGATCTCCTTCTATGACCAAGTGACTAGACTCTTGGATGAGGGAAAGGCTGTGGATGCAGTCTTCTTGGACTTTAGTAGAGCATTTGATACAGTTTCTCATAGCATTCTGCTTTGGAAACTGTCAGCCTCTGGCCTGGACAGGAGCACTCTCTCCTGGGTGGAAAACTGGTTGGATGGCCGGGCCCAGAGAGTGGTGGTAAATGGTGTTAAATCCAGCTGGAGGCAAGTTACAAGTGGTAATGCTGCGGGGGCAAGTGAACCTGACGACAAATCGATATGATTTCACATGAAGTCATTTATTAAGGGTTAACTCACTGCTTATATAGTCCAAGCAGGCCAAAACATCAGGTGAACATTGATTGGTCACTTCTGCCCTTGCAACAAGTCTTTTTTGGCAACCGCCAAACATAACAACATAACATTGTTGCTAGCTTGAAAACTCCTGCCCCCATCCCCAAGTTACTTCATTACCATAACACAACAAAGTCATTCACCACTTTTGTGCCCCACCCTGCCAGGGCACTTAAAGAAACAATTCCCAACAAAGTGGGGTTCCCCAGGGCTCAGTGCTGGGTCCAGCCCTGCTCAATGTCTTCATCAATGACCTGGATGAAGGCATTGAGGGCACCCTAAGCAAATTTGCAGACAACACTAAGCTGGGTGGAAGTGTCTAAACAAATTTGCAGACAACACTAAGCTGGGTGGAAGTGTCGATCTCCTGGAGGGTAGGGAGGCTCTGCAAAGGGATCTGAACAGGTTGGACCACTGGGCAGAGACCAATGGGATGAGGTTTAACAAGACCAAATGCCAGGTCCTGCACTTGGGGCACAACAACCCTATGCAGTGCTACAGACAGACTGGGAGAAATCTGTCTAGAAAGCTGCCTGGAGGAGGAGAAGGACCTGGGGCTTTGGTCGATAGCTGACTGAACATGAGCCAGCAGTGTGCCCAGGTGGCCAAGAAGGCCAATAGCACCTTGGCCTGATTCAGAAATGGCATGACCAGCAGGTCCAGGGAGGTTATTCTCCCTCTGCTCTACACTGGTAAGACCACACCTCAAATACTGTGTTCAGTTCTGGCCCCCTCCCCACGAGAAGGATGTTGAGGCTCTGGAGCAAGTCCAGAGAAGAGCAACAAAGCTGGTGAAGGGGCTGGAGAACAAGTCTTACGAGAAGCATCTGAGAGAGCTGGGGTTGTTTAGCCTGGAGAAGAGGAGGCTGAGGGAGACCTCGTTGCTCTCTACAACTATCTGAAGGGAGGTTGTAGGGAGGAGGGAGCTGGCCTCTTCTTCCAAGTGACAGGGGACAGGACAAGAGGGAATGGCCTCAAGCTCTGCCAGGGGAGGTTCAGGCTTGAGATAAGAAACAAATTCTTCACTGAAAGGGTCATTGGGCAATGGAAGTTTGCCCAGGGAAGTGGTTGACTTCCCTTCCCTGGAGGTGTTTAAGGTGCAGGTGGATGAGGTACTGAGGGGTATGGTTTAGAGACTGGTGGGAATGGCTGGACTCGATGATCCAGTCTCTTCCAACCTGGTGATTCTATGATTCTATTCTTCCATCCTATTGTTATTTCCAGTTACTACTAGTTCATTTAGTACCATGCTCACAGTCCAATGGCCTAGAAGCCCACAAAGGTAAAAGAAATGTTTCTTTTGCATTAATGATTTGAAGCTTCTTAAAATTAATTTAAAAGATACTTCCAGTGTTTGCATTTAACTTCTTAATGGCATAAGAAGTAGAACTGAAAAGAGGTGTGACTCACATTTCAATTGTTTACAGAATTTTGGATTATCTTGAAATAGATTAAGCATCTTGTTTTCTCTAGTCTATGTTTTATTGAAATAAAAAATCTGCTGAACAAAACAACTTCTTTCTGAGTTGCTTAACATTTTGGGTTGCGGGGTCAAAAACAGCCAAGTGAAATTGCACCACATGGACTGCCTTTACCTGGGGCAATTAAAACTCAATTTAATAGAACTTGCAAATGCTGAGAGGCTAAGCCTTCTCATTGACTACAACTGCTTTTGATGAGATAGATAGGCAAGAATGTCTGTCCTTACCATTACTGCTGTTTTTCCACTTGAGTTGATTATGGATATTTTCAATGTCACTTTTGTTTCGATGAGTAAAACAAGAATATTCATTATTTCTGATTTCTTTTGTAATATCTTTATTGTTTTGATAAGAAAACTACACTTTGTCTTTAAAAAAGTCCTGCTACCAGTAAAAATAAGGCTGACTAATAAATCATAGTACGGCCATGCTCTCCTGCAGCCTCCCATTGCATTTCAGTGTTGCTTCTATCACATTGCTCTGGTTAAGGCAAAGGAGTTTCAGCACAGGTATTTGTAACAGGTTTGCAATCTTTCAGACCAAAAGGCTCTGTTAATAGTAAGCTCTAGTCAGACTAACCAGTAACCGCATAAGGCAAAGACCTAAAATAGGACCAAATACTCAAAAACCTCTAATGCGCTTCCTGAAAGATGGGAGAATACATTTCAGAGGAGCTTATAGATCAAACCAGACCATCCTGTAAGTAAATAATGTTGTTAAACTCCTACCATACAGAGATACACGGTCCGTTATAAGGCACTTTATTACAACAAAAGATAGGATAAATTTGTTTATTACAGCAAAAGTTATGGTAAAATTGTTTGCAGTAATCAAATATCTTGAAAAAAAAAACCCTGCAGTTCTATAGAGATACATTGCAATATTGCTAAAAATAGAACGGTTTGGGATGTGGGACTCAGCTGAAGTTCATAGATAAGCTGCAATTTGCCGTCCTCATCCTCAACACGAATTAAAAAGAGGGCATACAGAAAAACTGCAGTTAGTTCAGTGAGTTTCCCTGGAGCCGGTGGTTCCGCTGGTGACAACTCTGTGAGAGGCAGGCTGACGATGCCCCTCGGCAGGACATCGCTTCCTCGCCGCTCCCGGAGGCACCAGGGTGAGGATTCGGCGTGTGAGGTCGCTCGAGTTGCGGTGGCAGAGCCCGAGTCACGACCGACGTCCCGAAACGGAGTTATCTCGCTTGGTGACTCACACCGCAACATCCCGGCGGGCCGGCGTTCCTGCGCGAGGACCCACACCCAGGCGAACTCGCCGGGGCGGGTCAGCCGCTGGGCTTGAGGGACTCGTATCCCTCCCGGAGCAGGTCCCGCCAGGCCCTCAGGAACCGCGCGTTCTCTGAGCACTTGCTGGCGAGCTCCTCCACCTGCGCCGACACGGCCCACGCCGCCTCCAGCAGCTCCGACAGCGAGCACGCGGCCTGCAGGGGCGACAGAGACGACCGAGTAGCCCAGGCCCGTGAGCCCGCCACCACCACCCCACTCCCCAACCCCGGCCCTCCCCAGACTCACGTCGCCAATCTGCGTCTCCACCGCCTCCAGCCGCTCCCGCGTGCCGGACGGCGAACCCTCGCTCCGGCGCCGGGGTCTGCGGGGCGAGGCGGTGGGAGAGACCACGCTCCCCGC
The DNA here is from genome assembly GCA_013389865.1 of Piaya cayana. Classification (NCBI taxonomy): domain Eukaryota; kingdom Metazoa; phylum Chordata; class Aves; order Cuculiformes; family Coccyzidae; genus Piaya; species Piaya cayana. Next base: position 111,211 of record WAAB01010301.1, read on the forward strand.
GGCTGAAAGCGGCGACGGCTCCGCCTCGGCCATGGCCCGCGCCGCCACGCGACTGCCCGCCCGGCGCTAAGCCCCGCCCACTGTTCGTCGAGCCCCTCCCACCCCTCGCTAAACCCCGCCTGTCATTCGCTAAGTCCCGCCCACCCCGAGCGGAGCCCCGCCCCAGGCACCCGCGGGTGAGGCTTGCGGGCTGGCGCCGCGGTGCACGCCGGGAGCTTTCCTGCGGCTTTCCCCCGCCGTCTCCCGTTTAAAAGTTAGACGAGGGAATCTTTCCGCGCCATGAGGGAAGCCGGGAAGGGGAGGGGGTCTGTCGGCGCGGGGTACTCTGGGAGCTGTAGACCCGCGGGCGGGGCGGGGCCGGGCCGGTAGGGGCGTGCGCAGGCGCGGCCGGCGGGGTCCGCGCGCGGGGGCGGTCGTGGGGAGCGCTTGGTTCGCCGCGATGTTCGGGTCGCTCCGCCCGTCGTTCGGCCCAGGTAACGCGGCGGGTCGCCCCGGGGGAAGGCCGGGGCTGGGGCCGGGGCGGCGGGCGGCGCGAGAGGAGAGCAAAGGTCGCGGCGGGACGGGGACGGCGGAGGGCGGGGAGCGGGTGTCCCGGGAAGCGGAGGGCGGCGCTGGGCGCTGTCTGCGCCAAGGGGTGAGGGAGGGGAGTGGTGTCCGTGACACCGAGCTGAGCGGTGGGTGTGACACAGCACAAGGACGAGGTGTCATCCAGAGGGAGCGGGACAGGCTGGAGAGGCATGTGAACCTCCTCAGGTTCAGCAAGGCCAAGGGCAAGGTCCTGCACCTGGGCCGGTGCCATCCCCAGTCTTAGTACAGGCTGGGGGATGATGTGAGGGAGAGCTGCCCCTCTGTTCCTCTCTTGTGAGACCTCAATCTGGAGTGCTGTGTCCAGTTCTGGAACCCTCAGCATAAGAAGGATATGGAGCTGTTTGAACGGGTCCAGAGGAGGCTACAAAGATGATCAGAGAGGTGGAGCACCTTCCATACGAGGACAGGCTGAGAGAGTTTGGGTTGTTCAGCCTGGAGAAAAGAAGGCTTCAAAGAGACCTTATAGTGACCTTCCAGTACCTGAAGGGGCTACAAGAAAGCTGTACTGTTTATGAGGGCATGTAGTGATAGGACTAGGGGCAGCGGCTATAAATTGGAAGGGGGAAGATTAGACATTAGGAAGAATTTCTTCACCATGATTGTGGTGAGGCACTAGCCCAGGGAAGCTGTGGATGCTCCATCCCTGGGGGTGTTCAAGGATGGGTTGGAATGGGCCTTGGGCAGCCTAATCTGGTGGGAGGTGTTCCTGCCTATGGCGCGGGGGGTTGGAGCTAGATAATCTTTAAGGTTCCTCCTGAGCCAAACTATTCTGTGATTATTTGAATGGTGTGCATGCCTTTACTGTCAGTGTGATTATAGAGAAAACGTGCTGACAGCAGGAGCTGCGGGAGGGTAAGGTTTCAAACCTCTTGGAGGTTGCTTGTAACCCTTCGTGCCAGTGCGTCCTGTCCCAGTGACGCTGGGATGAATGCCTCACCAGTGGTTGCACCTGCCTCTGTGGTTATCTGCCATATTCCAAGCTGAATGTCACTTCTTTTGCATGGGTGTGAAATAATTTATGTTTGTTTACACTGCTGTGTAATATGTAGTATCATCGGTTCCACTCAAATAAAAGTATCTCAAAAATAAAGTTCTGGTGTCATATTTTAGTGTAAAAGTATGTATATAGTTGTTCTCATGTTTATAAAATACACTGCTTGTTCTCAGATCCTGCCCCTTGCAGATAAGGGATAATTAAGAGTCATGAGGTGGTGAAATTATAGCTTTTATGTTATGTTGGTTACCAAGTCCAAAACCGCAGTTGAGAAACCCACATAGGTAATACTACTCTGCCTGTAGAGAATAGTATCCTGACTGTCACTGTGCAGAGTTCTAATGGAGGATGTTTGCCCTGGCCTTGCGCATTGCCATTCTCAACAGAACATTTCAGTCGGGGATGTTGGTCATTTCACTTATGTAGTTTTGTAGAAATGCTCTGCTTTAGATATGATATTTTCCTTCACCCCTGAAATCAGAGTAAGGGAGTCCTTAAAGGAAGGAAAAATATCTGTCAAGGTGCATTAATTCGCAGACCTTTTAATTATAAATAGTCCTGATGCTAACCGTACTAGTTTTTTGTGTACAAATAACACATATCTTCATAATTTATTTGTGAAAGAGGAAAACTGGAACAAGAATACAATATGTGATAGCCCTTCTGAACAGAGTCCTATTTTAATCATTTTAAACTTTCATTTGGTCCATCTGTTTAAAAAGAAATTCTGATTTGTGCTTGCAACAATTGGTATATCTGCAGCAAGGACATCTCTTACTTCAGCCAAAGCTAGAATACTTGAATTTAAGTCTGCGCTTCTGTTGCAGACTTTGACGTTTACTTTAGATGAACTGTCTAGTAGCAGTAGCCCAAATTGTGTGCCTCAACATATGTTGAGATATCAGAAGAGAGGAGCTTGCACGTCCTACCTCTAGAGTTGTTTGGTCACTTTAAATGAAGTCTGCAATAAATCTTTTGAAGTTCAAAATTAAATACGAACTTAAAATGTGTTTCACCTGTGTGCACACATGAAATCCTATGTCAGCTGTCAGAAATGGCTGGACAGTGTACTGAGTGGCATTATATGAAGAACAATTAAAGGAAAAGCTGTTTACTCTTTCTGGTTTCATTGGGGTTTTTTTCTGATATAAAATTATACAGCACATTCTTAAATTGAAAATTTAAAAATCTGTGCTTATGGTTCCTTATGTTCACATCACCCTATAGCCCCTGAGGGGGAGAGCTGTCATATTTGTTTTGCCATTGTGTCTCTGAAAAGTTGAAAAATTCTGATTTGGCAAACTTGTTTCTTATTTTTGCAGCATGTCAGTGCTTTCATGCTCTAAAGTTGATAAAAAGAGACTGCCTTCCATTGCTGCATATTGCAAGATGTGCATCTACTTCCTCTGTGCCTCGCATAACTACACATTATACAATTCACCCTCGGGACAAGGACAAAAGATGGGAAGGTAAACAAAAAAAATGCATTCCTTAAAAACTTGGGGTTTATTGCTATTGCTGCTCAGTTTTGAAGACACTGAAATGTGTTGCTGCTTTTTATAGAAATTCTGTACTCTTAAATACACAATATTCCAAATGAAATTTATGCTTCTTATCTCACTAGGGATGTCTTTAGTGCTATAAAATGGGATCAGGTTAAACTTGATCAGTTATTTAAAGGAAATATATAAGCAGATTTTGCACTAGTGACTATTGCAACAAGATTTAATTATGTCAGGTATACATCTGTCCAATTTTTTTCACGTTTATTTGCCATAAGAGTTTGTGAGAAGATATGATTAACGAATATCTCTGGGTATTCCAGTCACTACATTCAGCAAAGTTAATGACTTCAATTCCAGAAAAGACACTAGTTACTTAGTGTAAAATAGTCACAAGTTCTAACTAAGGGCCCCTCTCCCATCATTCTCTACCTTACCTAGAATTTCACTGAGTGTCTTTGATACAGCTAGCCAACTGGACTCTTTAAGTTTAACATTCTAAAATGATACTTATTTACAGCGCATAGAGATTGATTATGTGGTTTTATGGTATATCTCCTTACAACTTAAAGAGCCAATTTTATATTGGGATGCAAATGTCCTCCTTCCAAGTACTGAAGTGAGGATTCCGTTGAATATTTGGCCTCTTATGCAAAGTAATGCTTCTGGGTACCTGCTAGCCTGTATCACAGAACAAGGTTTAGTGATAGACAAGATGAGGGAAATGGGAGATTGGTTTATGTTATTATCTTTTTTTCTATTAAAGGGGTAAACATGGAAAGATTTGCAGAGGAAGCTGATGTTGTCGTCGTTGGAGCAGGCCCTGCGGGTCTTTCTGCAGCTATTCGACTCAAACAGTTAGCCACTGAACATAGCAAAGAAATTCGTGTTTGTCTAGTGGAAAAGGCATCTCAGATTGGGGCACATACACTGTCTGGTGCTTGTCTTGAGCCAAGGTCCTTAGAAGAACTCTTTCCAGACTGGAAGGAGCGAGGGGTATGTACAAGGATATAAACACTGCAATTAATTGCTAGCTTGTAATGAACTCTGTATCTTATTCATTCTGGTGTAACTTAGTACCTTGGTACCATTGGAACTTAATACCTTTTCAAAATATGTTGATCTAACAAAACAAACCTGCCACATTCGTTGTAGTCTGTTTTCTCTAGCCTGACAATGCAAAACTTTTAAGTCTGCACAGATGTGCTTAGGCCTTTGCTGTTTTATAAAGTAGTCTTATTGCTTATACACAGTATGTCTGGTGCTTCTGGAGATGCACTACACTTAACTGTATTTGTGCAGAATCCAGCCCCCATGCACAAGCATTCTTAGCAATGTCAGAATTGTTGCTTTTGTATAATAGTTCTTCACAGTCTCAGAAAATTGTGTCCAGTACACTGATTTTTGTACAGGCATAGCAGCATAATGGAGGCCTAAGATGCTTTTAGAAGGGAGGACAGCAGGCGTTGAGCTGCCATCTCTGCCAGAACAGCAATCTGACCTGCAGCTGGCTGCCTGCTATCAACCAGGAGCTGCAAGTAGTGGGCCGCCAACTAGTTATTTTGTCTTACAGGGCTAAACATGCAAGTTGAGCTGCCTTCTTTAGAAAGTCCTAGAATATTAATGTAATACAAACCTGTGTCCAAACTATAGAAGTGATTTGCAAGTCCCTGTTCAGTACCTCAATAATTGTGTTAATTCCTGCCTGATGATTGCTTCAACGAAGGTACTTTATCTTATGCCCTGTGATCCATTCCTATAAAGTGCGTTATTGAACCTTTAATTGATTGCCAGTCCCATTGTTTGATTTCATTTAATTTGTTGCTTTTGTTGGATTGGCTAGACAAACATAACTCTCAGTATTGTCTCTATTTTATTTTTTTAGGCTCCGCTTAATACGCCTGTAACTGAAGACAAGTTTGGAATTTTAACAAAGAAATATAGAATTCCAGTGCCTATTCTTCCAGGTAGAGTTTGGTGAAGTGCCAGATAGTCATCTTTCTCAGTGTCTTTTTCAACTTTTTTGTGAGTGAAACAATGTATTTGATTCAATGTAATACAGCAAGTGTACGTTGAATAGCTTCGATTGACAGGATACTTGTAGATAATTGCTGTGATAACACGTGGCATTACAGTGAAGATAGCTGTAGAAGAAAATATGGCATCTGATGTGTACAACTTCTGTTATTTTGTTTAGTGCTCTATGTTTATGTATGTGTTTTTTTGCCTAGGACTTCCAATGGTTAATCATGGAAATTACATAGTACGTCTGGGCCACTTTGTGAGTTGGCTTGGTGAACAAGCAGAAGCTTTAGGTGTTGAGATTTACCCAGGCTATGCAGCAGCTGAGGTAATAATGACATCAGTGTGCATATAAAGGGTGTCTTTTGGAACCCCCTTCACTCCACTTCCAATTTATTTGTACATTCACAACATTCCTTTTGAAAGAAGTGTATTGTGAAAACGTATCAGTGTCTAAATTCCTTGGCCCAGATCTAGCAAAGTGCAAGTGGATCATACAGTATGTTAATAAATTCAGGATCCTCTAGTTTACTGTTAAAAGACTTAGTGCTTAGAAGTTCAGCATGCAAAATTTTTATGAATGGATTGAAATGACAATGATTATTTCTTTAAATATTTCCAAAGGTTCTTTTTCATGAAGATGGTAGTGTGAAAGGGATAGCAACTAATGATGTAGGCATTCAAAAGGATGGAGCACCTAAAGTAAGTAGCTGTCTTCCCCATAACTGGGGGTCTAATTGTGGAAATTGTGATATATCTGCTTCTACCGCTGTTAGTCTTACTGCAGCCTAAGAAAAAGTATTACATTGAATACTTGTCTACTTCCTCTAACTGTATATAAAATAGATGGGTGGCCTGTGAAATCTCTGGTTTCAGAATGTTGTAAACAACTTCAGAGATTAGTAGAAAAAGACTTCACAGAAAGAAGGCTTGTTTGAGGGCAACTTGAAAATACTTCAAGGGTGCTTTAGCATGTGTGAATTCAGGAAACAAAGGAGAAAATTCCAGGAACTCCTGGGAAAAAAGGTAGGAAGGTGAAATGGAAAGCTGTTGTCTGTCTGGTAACTAGCAACTTTGGCTGACTTTTAGTGGAATCCAGAACCTGTACTAAGCAAGTCACTTCCCTGTGCAATGTGTAAGGATAATTTGGCACCTCAAAAGAACTCAGAACAACTTTAACACAGAATTATTTGGCTACAGAAATTCTAGGTCCAAGGAGGGGAGGTTTGTTGTTTTTTTTAAAGAAGTTTCTTACTAACGTAGTTTCAAAGCAGTATTTACTTTCATGTAAAAATGTGAGCTATTCTTCCCATGGTAGACAGAGGATGAGGAAAAAAGTCTCATTCTTGTTTTAAGATAATATAGCCAATGAAGGAGGAAGTGGTGGCATGGAAAAGTAATGTGTTTTTCCACTAGGGTGCTACCTGTCCTCTGTAGGGGATGGGCATGCCTTTGGCTTCTCCAGTAGGAGGTGCAAGTAACACATATGACCCCCATTGGTGCTAAGGGTTAACTGGGCATTTGATTTGATTTTAAAATGGGAAGGAACTATGATTTTTTTTTTTAAGCATCCTCAAAACCTAGATTTTTCTTTTTTCATTTGTTCTATAAGAAAGCACCTATTAACTTCTTTTATGTACATAATTAGTGTGACACTTCTGCAGACTTTTTGAGTATTCAAGTGTTTTAGCAGTCATTTAGGTCAGCTGATACTACCTGCAGTGTATAAAAGTTCAGGTAGATAAATGTAGTTTGTATAACCTTCAAGCAAGAATATCATCAATGTGTTTATACAGAGCCTAATCAAATAGACTGTGGTTAATGAATAGAGTTTCACCTTGCAGTCAGTGCCAATCAAGCAAAAATGCCAGTGATAAAAATACATAGTAAAAAGTTGCACGTTTATTTATGTGTAGGTGCTGGAGAAGGTTAACTGTGAAATACAATTTTGTCACGTTACTGAAATGTTTCAGATTCATTAATTTGTGATATTTACAATGTGGAATAATGGTTAACTGATTTATTTTAAATAAATCTCCTTTAAACTGGACAATGTTAAACTTCGACACAAATCAAGCTTTTTTTCTTTTTTTTTTCTTTTTAAGAAGCTTGAGTATTTTCCCTGCAAGGTTATATTTGTTTAGAATCTTGTATTCTTACATTGCAGATGTAATGTAGTAATGTTCTCATCCAGTGCACTCATGTATGCAGGTGACATGCTTGTACGTTTATTACTATCAATCTAATTGTTGGCATTTTTAATGAGTATTTTTTTATAATTATATTTAATGTTAGGTTAATTTTACTGTATGTTTTAACATGTGAGATTGGTGTAATACTACAGTAACTTTATTCTGAGGTAGTTGGTTCTTTTGAGGCTGGAATGATGCAGGTTTTTCTGATCTAGTGTTTCTGTCTAGCCTCTGTTCTATGTGTGTGCAGGGGAGAATGTTTTATTCTAACATGACTTCATGAACAAAAATTAAAGTGTAAAGCTGTAGGTTAAGATTCTTCTGTCAGGGTTCCTTTGCACCATGTGATTGAGTGGGTGTGATGCAAGTATCCTCTGATCTGGAAAAGGTGGGTTTTTTTCAGTAATGAGAGGTGAGTCACTTTAGTGTTCTTCCACTGGAAACCCTTTACGAGGTTTGCCAGGGTGCATCATAGTTAGATGGAAAAGACAACTGAACTAGACCTGTAGCTTGCACTGGTTTGTAGGTTCTGGACAGTGCCACAAAATAGTGCACAGATCTAACTGCTGGTGAAATACTTTACTTTTGTAGGCTACCTTTGAAAGAGGCTTGGAGCTCCATGCTAAAGTCACAGTCTTCGCTGAAGGTTGTCATGGACATCTAGCCAAACAGCTGTTCAAAAAGTACAATCTCAGGGAGAAATGTCAACCCCAGAGCTATGGCATTGGACTGAAAGAGGTATCACCTGCATAATTTTAACAATTAAGGAAAATACTATGAAGCTATAAGGTAGTTTCTGTTTCCTTTCAAGCTAATTTCTGTAAGACATTAGAATGATAGACTTGGAGTTATACTTCCAGACTTCAGAATCTTTGCTATTCTGAGGTTGATCAGAGAAAATGCTCCCTGAATATTGTGACTGTTTCATTTCACCTGCTTCTTCTCTTGTATCTGTGTTATAACTAGAGGTACCTGTGAAGCCACTCCATTAATGTCTTAATTTGATTTCAAATAAGGTTCAGTTGTAAAATCTGTTTTCACTAATTTTACTAAATGAGAGAGGGATTCATGGTACCTCATTTTAGGGGTTTTTAATATCTGAGGAGTGGAGGGAATGCTTTTTATGGGTTTTCTGTGAATTAATTGGAGAAAGAAGAGCTGAGTCATGGTTCTTGAAACATTTTCTGCATGAACTTTTGTTTTCCCAAAAAATCCCTTCAGTTATCTTATAAAATTTGGCTAGGGATCAAACTTTCTTTATAAAATATTCTATAGTTGGGAGATATTACTTATGAAAAAGAGCTATATTATTTAGAATATGTTCAGAGTTTGACTGTAAAATATTGTTTATTATTTTAAGCAAATTACTTGTTAAGTTGTTAGTTTGTGCTTCTGTAGAGAATAACCACTCTGTAAATGTCCCTGTGTATGACATAGTCTTAGTTACAATTTCTAATACTTATGTCGTGGTTAAAGCAGGGGTTTGCTTCCATATGAGACTCTGTCTGCTTTCACAAATAGTACAGTTGACGCTGATGAGTTGATACCCATACTATGCATGTTTCAGGTTTATGTTTATTTTTACTTTTACTTGTGACTAGCTCTGATCTAGTCCCATGGACTGAATGCCCTTTCGTGACTGGAATGCTTTAGATGGGCTTCTGGAGCCTGTCTTACAGTTTAGTTTCATATGAAAGGAATCCTGATCATGCCTTCCATGGCTGCTGTACAATGTGAACTTAAGACACAGTAAGTGGGAGGAATTGGGAGTCTTGCTCAAAAATGTGCTCCTTAAGCTAAACTGAAACATTAATGTAGTTGGTACTCTCTGTGCTTGAGCTGATCTAATGGTGCTCAGCTGTCTTGCTGGCATTAGACTGCACCTGGTGCATAATTCCCTGCTAAAGAAACATTTTGTGAAATGAGCAGAAAAAGGGAAACATGTTTCCCCTCACTAGGGGAAACATGAAGTCAGTTCTGGGAGTCCACCACACGTCAGATGAGTACACAAGATGTGTAGGAGAGAAAACACAGAAGACTACCTGTTTGACTGCAGATATTTAAATCAACTCGGGCATATTGTTAAGCCTGACCTTGAAAAACTTGTGAGGAAATTGCAGTGATTTGTATGAAAAAAATAGTTTTTTAAAGAAAAAAAGTCAATGTAAGCATTGCATTCCATAGCAGAAATATCTATCAAAGTCACAGATATAAAGGCTCTTACAGCTGAATGAAAATTTTTGAAGTGTCAGTCACGTTTTCTGATGCGCAACATTTGAGGAAAGAAAAGCATTAGGAAAGTCTTAAACAGTAATCCAATGAAAATTTATTAGCTGGTATTTTACTGTTCGAATGTATGCGTTCCTCATAGCAGTAAATTAATTTTCTTCTGTATTTTATTGTGTGATTGTCTTATGTTATTGAAAGGCCATTTTCAATAATTTCAACTAATTTTTTTTTATTGTCTTCATTTCAGTTATGGACTATTGATGAAAAGAAATGGAAACCAGGAAGAGTAGAACATACTGTAGGCTGGCCTTTAGACAGACATACATATGGAGGATCCTTTCTTTATCACTTAAATGAGGGTGAACCTTTAGTTGCACTTGGGTTTGTGGTAAGTGGAGTTGGTTTTTTTCATGCTTGTTTGTTCTTATTCAGATAGGAGTAAATTTTTTGCGTGAAAATACAAGAATTTGTCTTTGACCTTATATACCTCTGTCAGTCTGAGGTGATTCTTGTAGTAAGATTATCTTGCATTTATTTTGGAAATTGATCATTAACTGTATCTACACAGGAAAGTAGATGCAAGCAGTACTCTAAAAGTAGTGAGCTGCCAGAGAAACCAAGGTACTGTTTGTTGCTGACTTGGCTTCTTCGGCGAGATCC
>WAAB01010302.1:0-15786 GCA_013389865.1 Piaya cayana
CCTGTTAGCCTCTAATGCTGTTGTATTGCTCTTTATCTCTTGAGAGCCAACGTGAGCGTTACCATCATGAGCAGCTGGCTTGTTGCTGCTCGGTCTCTGGTCTGTGCTTCCCTGGGACCCTCGCCGGGTCACATCTCTCTGTACAGTGCGGTGGGTGAGAATCAGTTGCTGGCTTTCAAATTTCAGCATGTGCTGATCTGCATCCGCTTCGGTGGCTCCTTAGAGCAAAGGGGTGAATGAACTCGAGGAATTGTCAACAAGGAGGGAGAGCTTTAAAACTTGGGCTCCCTGTGCTGTCCTTGAACAGCAAGTGAGGTCTGGCAGTTGCAGTAGCGCTGAACACCCTGCTAAGCTGATCGCGGCTGCTGCTTTCCTGTTTAAATCCAGCCCTTCTCAGCTTTGCCTCCTGTCATGCTCAGATTTTTCATGTGTGGAAGTAGATCAGCTAAATTAGAATCTTCAGGTCTAGTTCTTGGTTATGAAGCCTGCTAAATGCTTCCAACAACAGCTTTTGATGTAGAAGCTTGGCCCAAGATGCACAGACAGACTTCTTAGCATTTTATTCTAAAACAAGTTCTGCAGAAGATCGTTCTCTCCACTGCTTTGAACTCCAAGTTTTAAACAAATTTGAGATCTTCTAAGAACAAAAGGAGTTTGTTGGGTGAAGGGAGCAAATGGGTTCAGAACTGGAGTTGCTAGATGGAAAAGAAAGGTGACTGACTCAAAGAAGTGTGGCACGTCCACTGGGTTTATAGAGTCATGGAGAAGTGGTTGGATGTCTCTGGTAAAAGGAGGGAGGCATGATAGCAAATACTATCCTGGCACTGGTTTCACAGGATTTGAGGGGCAGGGGAATGATAATGCTGTGCTGCAGGTTGTAGAATCCCCTCTCCTGCCCTTCGTTTCTATAGATTCATAATGCCATGGATCATTTTTTGCCAAGGAAGCTCTCTCCAGGCTTGGTGGGAAAGAGGCTCCCTACTCCTTTCCGGCTTGGATTTCTTTCTCAGCATCTCCATGTTGACTGAGCACAGTCTCTAAATTGCAGTCATCAATCCATAACAGGGAGCTAAACAGCTTTCTGGGCTGTGCTTGCATCAGGGAAGTGGGCAGACGAGGTGCTGAGGGACATGGTTTAGTGTTTGGTAGGAATGGTTGGACTCAATGATCCGGTGGGTCTCTTCCAACCTGGTGATTCTGTGATTCTGCTGCCTCCATGGCATTGGGGTGACCCAAAGGTAGCTGCCCTTCCTCGGATGGCTGCTCATTCTCTTTTCTCAAGGCTCTCCTGTGTGTTTTGCTGTGCTGTTTCCCCATCTGGTCCATATATTACTTCAGTTACTCTTTAAAGCATCAGTTCTGGGTATTCCCATTTATGGATCCTTCGGTAAATGAGGAGCACAAACGCTGTGCCTTCTTCCTGAAATTCAAAGGAAAAAGGGTTGGTGCAATGACAGGCTGGGGTCTGTCACAGGGGAATTCTTGTCTTCAAGTGAACTCTTTCTTGGCCTGTTCATATTCAATCAGCTCGGCACAAATGTCTTTGGATTTCTAATCTGGTCCATTCCCTCTGTGATAAGGTAGGTAGGATGGAGAGTTTTGATGAAGATCTCGGCAAAGGGAAAAGCAGGTGCTTCCTCATGGAGCTGTCAATCCCACTCATGACTTGAGCAGTGAGGCTACATATGAACAAGTGTCCTGAGGCATGAATGAATCACTGGACAAAGCCAGAAGGACATTCCTGTCTGAGTTGTGCAGCTCTGAACTGCAGGATTAGATTCCCTTGCTCTGAAACCTTGGGCGTTGTTGGAGGCAGGACACCAGGCCTCAGGCCAACTACTTGACCCAGTGGCGGAGAAAGGTTGCTGCTGAGGGAGCCTCTTAAATGACGGTATCTCCGGTGATCGTTCCTTTTAGCAGATTTAATTTTGTTCCGAGCTCTGTCTCTTGGATACAGCCTCAGTCTTGTCTGTGTGATGTGTTTCCCGTGGCGTGTGTGTGTTCTCAGAAGTGTCTGGGGCTTTGTGGTTCTTTACGGATTTCTCGTGGGGGAGGTTGATATTGTCTTTCTGAACCCTCTCACATAATTTGGACATCTTCAGCCTTCCTTTTGTCAAGAGGGCTCTGGTGCATCTTAACCTAAATGTAAATCTGTTATAACATCATCATCATATGAGTGTTTATCCTCAATCCTCCCCGTGGCGGTCTTGGCCCTGTCTCACGGTGGATGAGCATGAGGCCAGCTCCTGCCCTCTGGATGTGCCCGTCCGGGGCTTCTGTGGCCTTTGCACTCCTCTTCAGGCATATTTATGACAACTTTACAAGGCGCTGAACAATCGGAGAGCATGGGTGGGGGCTGGACACTCCGAGCGCATCAATCAGTTTCATCCCCCTGAGCCAAAGCCAAAGCAATCTTTATTTTCCCCTGGGTTGAGAGAGAATCAACAGAGGCAAGAGAGAAGAATGGGAAGGAGTGAATGAGGAACCCCCTCTGCCACTGGCTGGCGGTAGCTCATTTAAACAGATGGCTTTGTTTTGATTTGGATTCTCATTTTTTTGTCTCCCCACTAAAGGAGACCTGCCGAGCTCTGTCCAGAAAGGGAGCAATGCAGCCGCCTGTTCCCACACAAGTGGGACGAAAGGCGAGAGGCTTTGAGAACTCCCTGCTTCTTTTCCTCGCCTCCCTCTTTCTCTCTTCCCCCAAGAAATCACAGTTTGATAGAATTCCCCCCTACTCCTCCCGTTGGAAAGAAAGGCAGATGACATTCTTGACATTCTTTGCAGAGAAAAGGGGTTAAATGTCTGAATTTGGGGGTCACCATGTTATACAAATTGCAATCTAATCGTTTTTACAAGAACACACGTGTGCTAAGAAAAGGAGCCATGGACAAGAAAGAAAAGGGGACAGACAACCTTTTTTGTCCTATCTTCTTCTTTTTTTCTTTTTTTTTCCCCCCAAGGTTTTGGACTATTGTCATGTCCTGTCTCTCTCCCCTCCTCACCCCCGAGAGGGAGAACATTGGTTTTATAGTTAAATTGGTTCGTAAAGCAGAAGGGCTTGGTGCCATTTCTGTTTGTTTTCCCAAATAAAAGCCCCAGCAGGGTCTCTTTTGCACCGTTGTGGCTTTATTTGAAGAAAGTGGCTTTTTCCCATAGCCCAGCATGTCAGTTTATCCTCTGAACTTAACCTTACGGGAACCCGAACAACAAAAACTCACAGGGTCCCAGAGCTGGAAAGGTAAAGAAATTGTATCTTTTTATTGGACCATTTAAAGCGTGTGTGGGCCAATTCAGGGAAAGCAGAAGAAAAGAAGGCAAAACTCCCTCTGTCTCCCCCCTCAACACAATCTCAAACCGTCGTTGGTGTCATTCCCCCCTACTGCCTCGAGTCCCTTCAGCTGCGCTGAGGGCTCTGAGCCGTTTCACATTGAGGTGCTCCTTCAAAATTCCTCCAGCTGATCTCACATTTCCCTGCAGGAATTAGTAGCCGTGGCTAAACTTGGCGTAGGATAAATCTATGAAGAATAACTGTGCCAAGGATCGATGATTCCCTGCGTGTACATCAGAGATGTTGTTTGAGCGAGCCCTTCTTAGCCTAAGCTGCTGCGTCCCCTGCAAAGCACCTGGAGGAGAGGACAGCTCAGCTCTTCCCTTTGGTTTTGCTTCGCTCTCCAAATGGGAGGACAGAAGTTGTGCAAATGCTGCGCTCCAGATAAGTGTTTTAAATGGATTTTGTTTCCTCACTCAGCTCACCTATCCCAGTGTTTTGAACTAAGCAAAGTTTTTTTCCGCTTTTTAAAAGGAAGTTTATGCGTCCCACCTGGTTTGTGGTTACTGGGGCTAAAATATTGGTTTAGAGCTCCTCTCAGTTTATGAATAGTCAACTGTGCAATGTCTTCTTCTCTCTGATGAATGATCGTGGCTCACAGATGAGGTTTCCAGAGCGCATGAGCATGTCCCCAGTTTCACACATCTCTGGGTTTGGCAGGTGTTCTGAATTCAGCCATTTCTGAGAACTTGTGTATTTGTATAATACCAATTCCAGTGAATCGGGGTCACCAGAAATTGCAGGTGAGGAGGAAGTTTTGTTTCACCCCAGCTTTTGCGACGTAGTTTGTGTGTATTGGAGAGAGCTGGCCAAGACCTGTGGCAAAGGGGCAGAGCACAGGGAGGAAGGTGCTCGCTTCTTTTGGACTCCAGCTATTAGCAGGGTCTTAGGGAAAACCTGAGCTTTTATGGTCTCACAGATAATCACTCTGGCTTGGGAGGCTGTGTAGAGATTTAACTTTGTGACAGCAGCATCCCATGGATTATCTGAAACTAACCATCAGGGCTCTGCCATAACCGATCTTATTTTATCTTCAAATTGCTGGTGTGAGGAGAAATAGAGCCTTGAGATGTTCTTAAAAGTGGGAAAAAACACCCAAACTCCAAAACTTAAAAGAAACCACCTCGTTTCTGCCATTCCTTGGTATTTCACTTTCCTTCCATGCTAGAAGGCTCCTGTCTTCTGGAGGTGTCGTGGGAGCAGTCTTCATGGCCTCGTTTCTAGCATGGAAGGAAAAGAGTGGAATATGGAGATCCCAAACAAATTGCTTATCTTAAAGGTAATTTTAAGAAGTCCTGTTTTCTGAAGAACAAGGGAATTGATGGAGATCAATGAAACGATTCTGAACAAAATACCTTTAGTTTTTGGCTCATCAGTTTGATAGATTTCCCAGGCACGAGGTCTTTAAGCATCTTGTTCTGTCTGAAAGGAGCCCGGAATCTGGGCTAACACAGCTTTCCTGTCAGCAAAATGGGCTCTGGGTTTGCTCCAGCTCCGTTCCTCATGGGCTGGTACCAGACTTCAGTCTGTTGATCCATATGGGTCACTAAAGACGAGCTGAGGGTTTTCATAGAATCATAGAACAACCAGGTTGGAAGAGACCCACTGGATCATCGAGTCTTGCAAGTATCTGTGCATCTTTCCTGCCTACAGAGAAAAGTGAATCTATTTTTTTACCTTTTTTCTCATGTTCTCCCCCCCTTTTTTTCCTTTTTTTTCTTTTTTTTTTTTTTAAGTTGTTGCCTAGGCTAGAAGGGGAAGGGGAGGGAGGAAGGCTGGTGTGGCTCTGCTGGGCTGCCTGGGTACCAGTGCAGGGAGAAGCCCAGCGAGCGAGGCACCTGTGGGGTGCTCAGTGCTGCCCAGGAAGCTCTGGAGGTGGGAATCCAGACTCTCTGGTTTCTCCTCTCTGTCCCTTTGCTGAAATGTTTCACTTGGAGCCATCACCAGGCTCCATTAAAGATCTCTCTGGCCTGTTCTGCATCTCATGTGTGCCCGAAGGCTCTTGTTTGGACGAGCAGCAGACTCCTCAGAGCTCTGTTGTACATCTTACAGCTCTGGGCCACGCATACAACTTCTAGGATGAAAAAGGTTGTTTGGGAGCCTTGAGAAGAGTTGTGTGCGTGTCCGTCTGTCCTGCTGGCTTTGCGGAACGGCAGATGGAGGGGACCTGTGTGCTCGGAGGGCCAGAGCTCAGAGAGGCTCATCCAGGTCTCGCTCCATGACGGATCTGAGGACCCACCTGCCTGAGCCAAAGCCCGCAGCTCTGGCTCCCGGTGCTCAGACTGCGAATGCTTCAACCTCCCGACCCGCACACAGATGCCGCGTTGCTGCTGGGTGGGTTTGCGAGTAACTCTCCAAGGGTTAATGTGTTGTGGGAAGGTTGCAAAGGGCTGAAGCCTGGAATCCCCTCGATCCCTCGCCTGGAGAAACAAAGTCCAATAAGCCAGCGCCCCTGGATTCGTGTTGGGGGGGATTAATTCATGCACTTGATGTTAAAGCTTGTCCGAGAGGTTTGCCCGGGGGGGCCATCGCTAGGGCTGCCGGGCCTCTCTAAATGGTTGCTAGGGCCCTGGCATCAAGGGCCAATGTAGCTGCCCACAGCCACGGTCACGGAGGGAATTACACAGCCACAAAGAAATTGTTATTCTACATAATCTGCTCTTTGGAGAGTGACTGTGGGGAAACAGGCTGGCCCCAGCATGCCGCCAGCTCTGTGATCATAGAAGCGTGCTGGCTGCAGAGATCGTCCAGGGCTCGCCTTCTGATCTGGGGACACCAGGGCTCGAGGCGCTAAGCTGCTTTATCAGCGATTTCTCTCTCCTGACACAAAGGTGTTTACTTGTTTTAACATCTCCTGGGACTCTATTTCTCCTTTTGTGTGGTCTTTATCCCCCGACGAGGGCTTTAGCCCAGATTACAGACAGAATTAAGGCATTTGGCGATGTGCCTCAGAACTGTGTGATGCTGGATCAAGGAGCAGAAAGTAACAAAATAATGGGGGGAGACGCTGAGAGTGACCCCACGGCGGGATCCGCGCTGTCGGCTTTCAGGGCCACCTCATTGTCCTGAGAACCAAGAGCCTGTTGGAGAAGGGGTGACCCTGCAGCAGGGCTTGGAGAGCAGGTGCCTCGAGGTTTATTGTGTCCAGCGTTTTCGACTTGGAGCATGTGAGGAGGAGGAAAGGGAGGGTTTGCAATAGGTGGCTGATCCAAGCAGGTGGGCAGATTGTCCCCTCTGTTCCCAAGGATTCGCTGGCTGCTGGGGCAGGTGGAGGGGCACTGGTGCCTGCTGGGGGCTGCAGTTTCACGTGGCCCAGGGAAGGGACTCAAGCTCCCTCTCGCAGCCTGTCCGGGTTGGCCCTCACCAGGCACCGTCCCCCTGGGGAGCTGCTGGTTCTGCACATGAACAAGCAGCAGAGTGATAATGGACGTGAAATATCTCACTTATTGATTCACAGAGATCTCGCTCTCATCCTTTCACCAGCTAGTAGGGAATTAAAAAGGAGGAAGAGGCCTTCTTGTCTTCTTCAGCCCCACATAGTGTCTGCAGCATGTGGTGTAACTGGAGGGGGCTGAGAGAGGAGCCGTGGCAGATGTGGTCAGGGGAGTCCAGATTGCCTGTGGGTCTGAACTGTGTGTCAGGGATATGGGAAAGAGCCCAGTGGTGGGATGGGATGGACCAGGAAAGTGGCTGTTGCAAATCGCCTTAGTTCTTCCTCTTACAGTTGTGACTCCTGCTGGTCACAGTGACAGTGGCCAAACCAGCAGCAAAAACTGGGGGGAGAGGGAGGTGAGGAAAACTGCAGGCATTTGCCTTCTGTTTAATCACAGAAGTGAGACTTAGGAGACTTCAGTGGCACCATCTCAGCTCCAACTTGCTAAATCAAGTGTGCTTCTGCTCCAAGTGACTCTTCCCCTGCTGTTTCACTGCAGCGGTCAGCTGGTGACCTGTTTAGGGACCGACTTCCACCACGGAGCTGGAGTCCTTGATGTCTTCTACGAAACGCCCTCCCTTCTCCTCTCATGTGGGTACGACACCTACATCCGCTACTGGGACATACGGACCAGCACCAGGTGAGCCTGTCCTGCTGCCTCCCGGGGTGTGAGGCTCCTGAGTTCTCCTCGCATGGGGTCTGGGAACTCACCTGCAGCTGAATCAGCTCCTTGAGGCAAACGGGCCTCACTCGCAGCGGCCGAGGGGAGGAGGCTGAGCTCAGCTCTGGTTTGTGCTGCCCTTGCAGGAAATGCATCCAGGAGTGGGAAGAGCCCCACGACAGTGCCCTGTACTGCGTAAGGAGCGACAAGAACCACATGATTGCCAGCGGCTCCTCCTACTACGGCGTCGTGCGCATCTGGGACAAGCGGCAGACGCGGTGCCTGCAGGTGAGGGCCGCGCGGCAGCCGGGCTTTGGGGTTGTCCTCTGGCAGCCATGTCCTCGTGTCTCTTTTGGAAGGAGAGACAGAAGCTGCTGGGCCATGTCTGTGACGAGCCTATCACAGGAAACCTAACGTGTATGCAGGGAAAAGCCTGCTGGGATCAGGCGTCTCACCTTTTGGGTCCGTAATGCTGGCTGGGGGCGTTGGGCCCGTTCCTCTTCTTGGAAAGGCTGATTCTCCTGTTTCCTTGCAGAGCTTCCACCTCTCTTCGCCCACCAGCAGCCCTGTTTACTGCCTCCGTTTCAGCACCACCCACCTGTACGCCGCGCTGGCATCAGCCTTGCACGTCCTGGACTTCACGGCCCCGTGAGGGCACCAGCTTCGGGTCCCCCCAGCGCAGCGGAGATGATGCTCGGCTCAGGGAATTGCAGGCCAGGACTGGGGAGAGCGGCCCCTGAGGCCTAATGTCCTCTACTCTTTTTATTTTGAGTAAGTCAGGGTTGGTTTTATTAACTTTGTTCTTGTTTTTCCTTTTTCATTTTTTTCCTGTGGATAAGATTTGAGGGGCAAATTGAACTGGGATGCCCAGTCAGCTCCGTGTGCTGGTCAGGTTGAGATCAGCCGAGCTCTGAGCCGTGTGCAGCAGGTCCAGGCTGTGTGTGGGGTGGGCTGATCCGGTGCAAGGGGAAGGTGCCTGGAGCGGAGCCGCCTTCCATCCCCGCTCGCTGTCCTGGCAGCTGCTTGTGTCGCCCTTCACAGCCAAAAGCAAGAATTGAGCTAAAAGGCAGAGCCAGCCCTGCCTGCAGCGTGTGCCTCCCCGGGCCGGCCAGCGGGTCAGGCTGTGCGCTTGGCAGGGCTGAAATGGTCACATTTTGCTAAATAAAACTCTGAAGGGAAACAAAAGAGGCTCTTATGTTTTGTTTCACGTTCCAAAGGGGCTGTGATGTTACCCGCTGATCGCAGAGGAGGTCGGGCCCATTTTCAGATGTTGTCTACATCATCTCTCCCTCGCCCAGACCCTGTGACACAGGCACTTTGCGTCGGGGGCCACTAAATCCTGCGGCTGTTCTGCTTGGAGCACTTTAGGCTCTGCATGTGAGGAGAGCTTCAGGTCAGCAACTAGGCAGGAGAGATGAGCAGAGTGAGCTGGTGGTTTGGTAGCAGGCGAGGTCTGTTCTTCTCAGGTCCTGGTGTGTTACAAGTTCTTTAAAAAAATGAAGAGGGAGGAATGGAGACATGAAATGCCTTTAGCAGTGTCCCCAGGGAGAGGCTGTGAAGGAACTGGAGTAGCTGTGGGGTGGGAGGAGAGGTTCGTTATGACCCTGGGACTTGGACAATGCTCAGAGCTGGACTGAGTACGCCAGGGCAGGTGAGGAAGCGTCACTGGTGCAGGCAGGGCCTCTCGTGCAGCCATTCCTGCAGTGCTGCTGCTGCCACTTCGACTCTGCAGCCGTGTCGGTGGGTCCTGTGCTCCCAGGCTCTTCCCTGCTGAAGGCTGGAGCAGAGACACAGCCCCAGGGTGGTGCCAGCGCTGGTTGGGAGCAGGACGCGCCTTCACATCTCAGGTGACGATGGGAATAGGGGAGCTGCAGGTGGGGCTCTGCACTGACCCTGAGCTCTGTCAGTCGATGGTGCCCCCCTTGCCTTGGGAGGATGGTGCAGGTGGGGCCTGGAGCCACCCGGAAGGGAGGCTGAGAGTGGGGATGATGCCACTCACACTCTGAGTTATTGTGGTTTGAAAGCAGTTCTTAGGGAAGCCACCCTGAGAGCCTGCGGCCAGCAAACTGGAACGTGGGGCTTATCGGGGTAGGAGCCGTTCAAATACAAACCAGCATGGAAGGATGTGCAGGAATCGAGCAACGGGATGGCTGGTGCAGGGTAGAGGCTGAGGTTGCCCCTGGCTGTGGGGCACGGCCTGTGCCATGAGGGTTGTTTAGAGCCATTTCTCTCCTCACAGAAGGGCTGTGGTGCCACCTGAGCTGGCCAGCGGCCCCCGTCCCCACTTTCCCCATTTGCTATGCAAATGAAGGCGGCTGCATTTCGGTTCCTGCGTCCTGCATGTCACACTGCACGTGGCTGGTGGTGCGGAGGCAGCTGGGTGTCCTCTTCACCCTGTCTCACAGGCCGGGCCTGTGCAGGTCTAAGCGTTGCTGCTGTTTGCAGAGATGCCAGGGTCACCCGAGCGTCCCTCTAACCAGCAGCGAGGCAGAGACTTGCTTCCAAGCGCATCCCAAGCAGGTACGAGGGGCGAGAAGGGGGTGGTTGGTTTCCAACTGTCTGGAGGACGGGGAGGGGGCTGCTGGCTGTGGACGTGCTGCAGCTTCCCACAGCTCCTAGAAGGATCCTAAGAGTCAGGGTACATCAGCAGACCAGGCACAAGAGATCAACTGCTCTGCCATCTCCCAGGGCCTACAAAGATTCCTCCAAACACCTCTGTTAACAGCACTATTTTTTATTAGAAAAGGCAAGATAAATACCGTGACGCTGTGCCAGGGCTGCCCCTCACCTCAGCCTCTTGGCAGCCACTGCCTACTGCGTCTTGCAGTCACCATCCCCATCGTTAGCTGCCTTGATCTTCTTTAGCTCCTTCCGCAGCTGCTCTTCTGCAGCCAGGATCTCCTTTGGCTTCTGGTACTGCGGGGCAGAGAGAAGCGCCCTCAGCCCTCGTGCTCAGCCTCCGCTCCCAGCAGATGGGCCGGGGCCTGGTGCTGCCAGTGCAGCCGGGGCCCTCCAGCCAAGGGAGGCCCTTCTCTGATCAGCCTCTGGAGCCCGTTAGGAGAGGTGGTGCCATCGAGCTAGGGACACCTGCCAAGATCTGGAGTGTCTTTTACAGTGCAAGTAAAACTTTCCACTTAGATGTGTAGCCCTGGCCCCCACCAGCCCCTCTGGAATATCCTGGCAAGCTGTGTCATGCAGATCCCTGGTGTGCTCGCCGCCTGTGCGCTCATACATGTGTGTTAGATATAAAACATGCTGCTTTTGGTTTTTTTTAAAGGCAGACAGAGAAGTAAGAGTTGTGGTTCCTCTGCACTGGCTGCTCTAAAGCATCTGCCTGCCTCTGCCTGCTTCTTGCAGCAAGCGGTGCCCATTTTGCTAGTCTCTCACTTCCACCGTGTGCAGGGAAGTGCATCGTCTCTACACAAAGCAGCAGGTGATTTTTCTTTTTTTAAGACTGCGAGACCTCTGAGTGCAGCAGGTCCTTAGACTCTGAGCACTTATGCTCTGAGGTAAGAGAAGCTCTTTGTCACCAGTGAGAAAATGGGGCACGACAGACGCTCTCCCACCTGTAAGTTACTTTGAGCCGCGAGCAGGGCCCCTCCTGCGGCCGGGGCTCTCCTGGCTCCTCTCAGCAAGCCCAGTATAACCTGAAACTCCTACTGACTGTGTGACAGAGAAATAGACTCATCAGTGACCCTCGGCACATCTCCCTGCTCTGCCTCCTTTCCCCACATGTAAGAACTTCAACTCTGTGGACAGAAAGAGAAGGGCAGAGCGCTGCTCTCCGTGGGTAAAACCTCACCGTGATGATCAGGGTGTTGTTGGCGTGGGTGAAGCTCAGGGCGGCTGCGTCCAAGGGGAGCTGGTATCGGTCCAGGTCAGGAATAGAGAACTTTTTGTAGTACCTACACATGGAGAGGAGACAGAATGAGGAAGGTTCCTGTTCCTCACTAGCAGGGCTGAGCGACAGGCTGCTCTTTACAAGGTGTAGGAGGATAATGGACCTCTCAGGGTTGGCAGGAGGACCCTGTGCCATGTCGTGTGCCTTCTGGCACCCCCAGGCTGGCACAAGCACTGGAAATGAACNGCTAGCAGTGCTGAGCGACAGGCTGCTCTTCTACCAGGTGTACGATGAGGATAACGGACCTCTCAGGGTTGGCAGGAGGACCCTGTGCCATTTCGTGTGCCTTCTGGCACCCCCAGGCTGACACAAGCACTGGAAATGAACCTCCAAACTAGAAACCAGAGCTGGAAAAGCCCTGAAGGACTTCGGTGTGTGAGAGAAAGCTTTTTTTGTCCCTCTAGCTTGTCCTCGAGGAGTGCCAGACTCGGTAAGGGACAAGCTACTCAACCCTNCATCTTTTTTGCTCTGCTTCCCGGATAACATCTTGCTTTGGTGGCGCGGTGGTGGCAACATCCCTGGGCACAGAGCTCCAGGCGTGGCTGCCACCGTCACCTGAGCTCTGCAGCATCTCCACGCAGCCCCCGAGGCGGCTGAGCTGCTCCTCTGCATTCCCAGCTCCCCTAGCTGCTCTTTCCCTGGTCTCTATCCCAGTCTCCTGATGCCATCTCACATACAGGAGAGAACAGAAAGGTTTCTTCCAGCTCCCTCTCCACCCTGTAAAGCTCGGGCTTTGCTCAGTGTGAAGGAGAGGGGCAAGTGTCTCAGAGCTGGGGGGGTTTGAGCTGCCTAAGCAGCTAAGAGATTTCATAGAATCAGAATAACCAGGTTGGAAGGGACCCACTGGATCATCGAGTCCAACCGTTCTCCATCACCTCAGGACAGAGAAATTCTGAGGGGAGACCTCATTGCTCTCTCCAACTGCCTGAAAGGCAGTTGGAGAGAGCGATGAGGTCTCCCCTCAGCCTCCTCTTCTTCAGGATAAACACCCCCAGCTCTCTCAGACGCTCCTCCTCTCCTCCAGCCCCTTCCCCAGCTTCGTTGCTCTTCTCTGCACTCACTCCAGAGCCTCCACATCCTTCTTGAAATGATGCTTCCTAATGCTTTGGGCCCAGAATCTCGTAGACCCGTGTTTGTGGTTGTCCAAGACCTTTCTTGTTCTTCATGGCTTGTCCTGCATCCACTTGTGTCTCTCTGGGGCTGCACTGATGCTCTGCTTGGTGGTCCTGAGGCCCTGTAGAGGCCTGGTTGGGTTCCTGAGCTCTTCCAGCCCTTCTCGTGGGTGATCTCCAAGGAACCAGCCTGGAGCTGGTACTCAGGTGCCCCGAGCAGAGAGGGAACGGCGGCTGCTGCCGTTGTGCCACGAGAGGTTCTTCTCCTTTCCAACTGCGTGTGAGGCTCGGCCTCTCTATCTACCTCTGCCCAAAGTGCAGTTTATTTTGTGAAAACACCTACAAAGAGCAAACGTCTCTCCCGGTGCAGTGGGAGGAATGTACCCGGCTTGTTACCGCAGGGCTCAAACCCTTCAGTGTTGTCACTGCTGTCGGTATTTGGAAAAGGTGGCAGACATGGATAATAAGGGAGATGTCAAAGGTTAAACAGCAGAGATTAGATGAACACAAAGACATGTTAAGGAAGTGTTAACTTCTTACCGATTAGACAAAAAAAAAAAAAAAAGCAGTACACAGAAAAAAAAAAAATCACTGTTTCAACGGGCCTTGGGAGTCATCAATGAAACAGCAGCATTCTGCTGCCCCAGGACTAAGGAGAAGGGAAGAAGAATGGCTTTGGCTGGCCTCAAACTAAAATCTGTGACAAGATCAAAGGAAACCAGATCTGCCTGGCCACCCCCTCCTCCTCCTAACGTTACCGCTGCCTCTCGCTGCAATAATTGAATCAGGTTTGGCGTTTGGGGAGGTGGCTTTCGGGGTTTGTTTTTAGAGTTTAGTTTAATGGATTTATTTTACAGCAAGAGGTTTTAAGCAAATCCCACTTGAGCAGCCCTTGCCGTGGCCAGAGGGAACGGGAGCGACCGGTGGAAGTTAAGAGCTTCTGTCTGGGCTGGGGAGGCAGCTGAGGAGCTTTTCCCCACCGAGGCAGGATTCCCTGCCCTCGCCTCTCACCCCATGGCCAAGGCCAGTACTGCACTGGGCTCCTGGCCCCACAGCCGCAGTGCCTACGATTTTCCTATTGGAAACACACTTTTTGTCAGCCTGTAGGGAAAACTGCTACTGGTATGCTGAGAATTCAGAGCTGAGCTGCTCAGTAGTGACTTGGCAACTGTGCGTCTGGCTGGCGGTCAGCACGGCTCTGCTGCTCAGAGGCAGCGTGGCTGAATTCCAAGGGCTGGAGAGGCTCCGAGGCTTCCTCTCTCTCCCATAGCGATGTGCTCGCTCTCTGTGCGGACTCCAGGCCTTTGTTGCTATCTTGGAATTAGTTGCTGAGTGTTGCCTTGCCCCGGCTGAGACCCAGAACTGACATAAGATACCCTGGAGCCTGTACTAAGTGTTTGGGTGCGGGATCTGCCTCTGCTCCTTGCTGACAGCAAAGTCGTTCCTGTCCCCGATGAGGCTTTCAGCTCAAATTCCCAAAGTTCTCAGCTCTCACATGCAGGCCAAGAGCCACTTCCAGGTCCTTCTATGAGTGAGTAGGTGACAAATGACTGGTTGTGGGGGACTCTACTCTCTTCCTGAGGGTGGGACAAAGAGTCAGGGAGGAGATGGGTGAAGCTCAGTGGTGCCTTATCAGAGAATCGTAGAACAGCCAGGTTGGAAGAGACCCATCAGATCATTGAGTCCAACCATCCCCATCAATCTCTAACCCATGTCCCTCAGCACCTGGTCCACCCATCCCTTAAACCCCTCCAGGGAAGGTGACTCAATGCCCTCCCTGGGCAGCCTCTGACACTGCCCAATCACCCTTTCCATGAAATTTTTTTTCCTAATGTCCAGCCTGAACCTCCCCTGGTGGAGCTTGAGGCCATTCCCTCTCATCCTGTCCCCTGCCCCTTGGCAGAAGAGCCCAGCTCCCTCCTCTGCACAACCTNAGGCAGGCGTTGGACTTAGGCTCACACACTCCCTTCCTGGCCAAACTCCATGGGTAGTGGCTGATGGGAATCTCATTCACCTGTGCTACATAGGAGGTGCTGAGGGGCATGGGTTAGTGATTGATGGGAATGGTTGGACTCGATGATCTGGTGGGTCTCTTCCAACCTGGTTGTTCTATGATTCTGTATGTCTCTACTAAACGGCCCCTCGTCTCCTGTGCGTCCCTCTGTGTGGCTTCAGGCCAGCGCCTTTCCACACTAGAGCTGTAACTGCCTGATGCTTTAGTGGGACAGACTCCCTCTTCCTCCTGTGC
This sequence comes from Piaya cayana, assembly GCA_013389865.1. Classification (NCBI taxonomy): domain Eukaryota; kingdom Metazoa; phylum Chordata; class Aves; order Cuculiformes; family Coccyzidae; genus Piaya; species Piaya cayana. The sequence continues at coordinate 14,684 of WAAB01010302.1, forward strand.
AGCCGCCTCCTGCCTTTGAGCACCAGGTGCGCTGCTGCCGAGCTCAGCCAGCCCGTGGGCTCTGATGTGGGGAAGCCTCGCGGAGCCTCGAGCTGATGCGCTCAGCAGTTCTTGGCCAACAGCACCACCTGCAGCCGCCTGCAAAGAGCGGCTGAGAGAGGGCAGGGGCTGAAGGGAAATCGCATGGATCTGACTGATCCTTCTCCGCTCTGCAGCAAAGACAGGGGAGGGTATGCTGAGAGGGCTCAGCTTCCCATGCTGCTGTATTATCCAAGCTTGTAAACAGCTTTCACTCATGTCTTCCCATTTCTCCTAATACTCGTTCCTTGCTATCTCTTCCCCACTTATCTCACTGAGGCTGTAAAACACTTAAAGCCTTTTCCTTTTTTTTTCCCCTCCCACCTTTTAGTTTCTTTTAGCAGAAAATCCTGGTGCTTCCTTTCTAGGTCCATCCTGCCTTTTGTTTTTGCTGCCTCCAGATCACGATATTGGTGTTGTGGCTGCAGGACAGCTTTACACAGAGATCTGTCTGCCTGGGCACCCAAGACTTTGCTGTACCCGATGGATCCTGTAGCTCGGTGCATCCAGAGATAAAATGACTCAAAGTATCGTGTCAGGGGAGACGATGGGATGGTCCTAGCTTCAAAAGGTCTGCAAGGGTTTTTATTTCTCTGAGGGAGCAGCATTTGACAGGGAAAGATCAGAGCAGACACTGCTGGGAAGGGAAGGGAAGTTTGCGAAGGCCAGAGCAGAGCTTGAAGGGCTCTGCTGTAAATATATCTGGGGCAGCTGGGAATGGAAAAGAGGCAGCTGCGAGGTGTGGCTCCTCAGCCCTTGCATGCTATGGATAGAAGGCAGGAGAGGACAGAAGGCAGGAGAGGGCAGCCCCCCTGTGCCAGCCCACCCCCAGCGCCAGCAGAACTGCCCTTACTGACTTCTTGTTGGTGGTGCGGACGACGCAGCAGCGCTGCTCCTTCTCCACAGAGACGCTGTAGACCTCCTTGGGGTAGGGCAGGTTACGGATTCGCCACTGGAAGCTGGTGAGCGTATCCTTCCTCATGAAGACAGGCTACAGCAAACAAGTACCTTTAGCGAGGCCCTTC
>WAAB01010302.1:16320-28959 GCA_013389865.1 Piaya cayana
CTGAAGCCGCATTGGGGCTGCAGCAGGTGCCACACTGCAGCTGATGTGGCTTTGGACAAGAGCCATAACCAACATTTTGTTTGTTTGCGGTTGCAGAAGCCACCAAAAAGCACATTTCACCCTGGCATGTGGGACAGGCTCAGTGCCTGAAGGGGTGCAATCTCATTTAATCTGTCCAAGCTGTGACAGAAGAACTGCTCGGGAGGGATCCTGAGCTAACGCAAGGCCTGTTGGTGCCACAGCCACCTGAAAGCCCAGGGCTCAAAGTGAACCACGCCTACAAAATACACCCACAGGTGTGATTCTCTCCCAAAAGATTTAGGGGCGATTCCTCTCTTCCCACAAGGTCCCTCTCACCACCCCATCCCTGCAAGAGCAGCCTGGTTGCTACATGCACCACGGTTCCACCCTGACTCACGTCTGCTGGGGGCCAACTGAGAGCACCACTTACTCACTAACTGCCCGGTCTTCACCTCGTACTCTTCAGCCATCTCCTTCCCGTCCTCGAACAAGTAGTGGATCTTCCGCTTCCCTAGAGGCAGAGCAGGGGGTGAGGGCAAATGGAAATGCACCTGGAGCTGGGTTTATGGCCCTGTCCCCCTGCCCGAGGCCCTGTTCCTCGGTGCATGGCTCTGCCTCCCCGCCTGGCGCCCTGTCCCTGGATATATGGCCCTGTTCCCCGACTCGGGGCCCTGTCCCCCCGCCCGGGGCTCTGTCCCTGGATATATGGCCCTGTTCCCCCGCCTAAGGCCTTGCCCCTGGCCGCATGGCCCCGTCCCCCCGCCCGGGGCTCTGTCCCGGCCTCGGGGCCGTGCCTGTCGCGGTTACCGTCCTGCACCAGCGCGGTCTTGCTGGCGGCCCGCAGCCTCTCCAGCCAGCCCGGCACCGCCATGACGGCCGCGCGCTGGTCACCACGGCAACCGCGGCACTTCCGGTCGCCACCGGAAGCGCACCCCGGCCACGGCCCCGGCCTGCCCCTCCCCAGGTGAGCGCTGGGGTCCGCCGCGCGCCCCCTTTTTCTCTTCTCCTTACTCACCCTTTCCCCCCCCCCTTTCCCCCCCCCTTTTCTTCTTGTTTCTCCCCTTTCCTGCCCCTCTTTCCCCTTTCTCCACCCCCTTTCCCCCTTTCCTCCCCATTTCTCCACGTTTTCCCCCTTTCCTTCCGCTTTGTCCCCCTGCTTTCCACTTCCTCCCCTTTTCCCCCTTCTTTCCTCCTCTTCCCCTCGCGTGTCCCCTTCTTTCCCTCTCGCCCCTCGCTTTCCCCACTCCCTCTTCTCCTTTCTCTCCCTTCCCCCCTCCTTTCTCCCCTTTTCCTCCCTCTTTCCTCCCCGTTTCCCCCTCCTTTCCCATTCCTTTCCCTTTCTTCCCTGTTTCTCCCCCTTCCTCCCCGGCCTTCCAAGCCCTGGGCAGGACTCAGGCACCTAGAAGCTTTGTTGCCCTTTTTTCGCTTGTCTAATAGAAATCATTACTGTTTTCAGAGGGGTTTTCTTGGTTAAAATGTTCTGAAAACAAGCATTTTGGTGTGGCTGAACATTGTTTATCGTGGAGAAGAGGAGGCTGAGGGGAGACCTCATTGCTCTCTGCAACTGCCTGAGAGGAGGTTGTGGAGAGGAGGGAGCTGGGCTCTTCTGCCAAGGGACAGGGGACAGGACGAGAGGGAATGGCCTCAAGCTCCACCAGGGGAGGGTCAGGCTGGACAGCAGGAAAAAATATTTCCCAGAAAGGGTGATTGGGCAGTGTCAGAGGCTGCCCAGGGAGGGGGTTGATTCACCTTCCCTGGAGGGGTTTAAGGTGTGGGTGGACGAGGTGCTGAGGGACATGGGTTAGAGATTGATGGGAATGGTTGGACTCGATGATCCGGTGAGTCTCTTCCAACCTGGTGATTCTATGATTAGGCATGTGGCGGGGTTTCTTCTCCCCAAAGCCAAACTCTTCCCTGCAGAGGCAAAACTTGGTCTTCTAGAGGATTGTGTTTAATGCTTGTGTGAGAAAGGTGGCCGTAGGGAGAAGACGTGGCCAGCAGGGACCATGTTTAGCCCTTCTAAGTTCTGCTGGTTTGTCTGTGAGGAGTCTCTGAGCAAAACACGAAGCGCTGCACCCAGGGGAAACCGAGCTGGTGTTGCCTTGATGCTGCAGCCAGGTGGAAGGGGCTGTTGGGATGTTACAGTGATTCAGGGGTTTGTTTGGACTATGGAAAACCAAGCTTCCTGGTAGTTAAAGGTCCAAGGTTCACTATTGCAAGGTTTATGGTGATAAAGCTTTATCTGCACCCATATTGCACTTGGCGACTTCACTAATTTGCTATTTCCAGCTGAAACTGGGTTGGGGAGGAGAGGTGGGTGTTTCTCCTTGTAGCTGCACAAAACACTTGGTGTCAATCAGCTACTTTCTCTCTTCTCATCAGTGATGGGGTTTCAGCCCTGGCAGGAGCGGTGTTTCTCTCTTGGCAACGTGCTTAAGAAACATCTGAGAAATAAAGTTGTTTCTGTTGGCTGAGCAGGAAGGAGCTCTGAAGTCGAATGCTTTCTGTTATAAGAACTCGACTTCGGTGGTTTCTAAGGTATTCAGGCAGGGTCTTACGTGGTTTTTGGTGGTTTCCTACTTTGATTTTTCTGACCTTCTGGGCTGCAATTCTTGTTTCCAGATGCCTCCCTTGGGGCAAGCAGTTTTGGAAGGCAACAACAAAAAAAAGAGCTGCAGCACAGATAAGGAGCAAAATGAGTGAATCTTAAGTTGTTGTGATTGTGTAACGCTGTCCTAAGCAACTTTTCTCATTGCCATTCAGCAGTTGCAGATAAACCTCCCAACAGGCCTATGGAGCCACGAGGGATTGTCAAAGCCTTTCCCAAGAGGAAGAAGGTGAGGGATGAGCCGGGGAAAAGCGTCGCCCCGAAGATCCCAAAAGAGGAAGGAACAGAGATACCTGAGGGTAAGCCCTGTGTGCCCCTGATATAGAATGTAATACTCCTACCACAGTTTGTGAACTACAAGTGCTGTTCCCTCAAAAGATTTTTCTGGCCCCTGGGTGTGTTTTCTGTAGAGAGCGCAGCTAGTTTGCTGTGATACATCCCACAGGTGCCAGGGGAGGTTTAGACTGGGTATTAGGAAATACTGTTTCACAGACGGGGTTATCAGGCTGCTTAGGGAAGCAGTTGAGTCACCATCCCTGGAGGTATTTAAAAGATCATAGAACAACAAGGTTGGAAGAGACCCACCGGATCATCGAGTCCAACCATTCCCATCAATCACTAACCCATGTCCCTCAGCACCTCGTCCACCCGTCCCTTAAACCCCTCCAGGGAAGGTGAATCAACCCCCTCCCTGGGCAGCCTCTGACACTGCCCAATCACCCTTTCCATTAATTTTTTTTTTCCTAATGTCCAGCCTGGTGGAGCTTGAGGCCATTCCCTCTTGTCCTGTCCCGTCCCTTGGCAGAAGAGCCCAGCTCCCTCCTCTCCACAACCTCCTCTCAGGCAGTTGCAGAGAGCAATGAGGTCTCCCCTCAGCCTCCTCTTCTCCAGGCTAAACACCCCCAGCTCTCTCAGCCGCTCCTCTTCTTCTCCAGCCCCTTCCCCAGCTTTGTTGCTCTTCTCTGTACTCGCTCCAGAGCCTCAACATCCTTCTTGTGCTGAGGGGCCCAGCACTGACCCCAGGATTCAAGGAACAGTCTCCCCAGTGCTGAGTGCAGAGGGAGAAGAACCTCCCTGGCCCTGCTGGTCACACTGTTTCTGATGTGTAGGTGTGGTGCTTAAGGACATCATTTAGTGCTGGACTTGGCAGTGTTGGGTTTACAGGTGAACTCAATGATCTTAAAGGCCTTTTCCAACCCAAATGATTCTGCCCCTCAAAGACTGTTGGTGCCATCAAGCCCTGTGTGTGATGTGTAGCCCCGCGGGTTTGTGACTCTGTTTCTCTTGTCACTGAGCTGCTGTCCCTGTGTCTTCCTCAGCAGAGTGGCTGGCACCGGTCACCGCTTACGTGTTGCAGGCCGGCATTGGCCAAGCCAGGGCGGAGATCTTCCACAAGCAGATTGTCCAGAATGGAGGAGCTGTGGAGAACCAGCTCTCCTCAGAGGTGACGCACGTCATCGTGGCCGAGGACATGGACTGCGATCGGGCCTTTCGACTCCTTAAATTAACCAGGCTGCCCTCAGGGCTGCAGCTGGTGAAGGCGTCCTGGCTGGGTGCTTGCATTAGAGACCAGAAGCTGCTCAGTACCGCTGGCTACGGGGTCTTTGTCCCTCGCAGGTACGCAAGTGCCACATTATCATTCCTCCCTACAGCGCTTCTGTCCCAAACTGAACAGCACTAAAATTTGACCTCAGCTCAAAATCTCCGACTGCAACTCCTCGCATCTCCTGTGGGCATGACTCAAAGTCACTTTTCCCCATACAGGCTGTGAAATTTAGTGACTTTGAGACCAGTTGCCATCCAGTGAGGTAGCAAAACACGGAACAGGGCCCAGAAGCGCTAAAAAGAGTCCTGTCACTTGCTACAGGTGCTAAAGGCACCTATTCCTGATCCATCAGTGATAACAAGGAGATTTCTTTTCAGAATGCTGATGATTAAATGCTGTTTCTTACTTGCTGCAGATGAGAAGTAGGGAGAGAGTTGACAACTAGAGGAAATAAGAAATGGAGCAGCTGGCAGCCACAGGTTAGGATCAAAAGGTTTTGGCAAGAGAGTCTTAAGAGTGAGGCAGAAAGGAGTGGAAGCTGCAAGTCAGCAAGGTGGATGGAAGTTGGGGAATTGAGGCAAAACCAGAGTAAATAGTCTGTGATCTGAAAAATGACAATTTATATGGGTTGTTTGCTCTATGCCAAAACCTGCAGAGGGATTTCTTAAACTTCTCAGGCATGAGAAATTGTCCTTCACCTGTGCTAAGGCTTCTGATCCATGGCAGGTACCTGGAGGACGGAGAACTGCAGAAGGAGCCGCAGGAGCAGGTCCTGGGCAGTGAAGAGATTCAGCTCACAGCAGATGAGGGAACAGTGAAACCAAATACTGAAGGACAAGCTGGGGATTCCTCGCAACAAGGCCTGGGCACCCTTGGATGGCAGCAGCTGGCTGAGGTGAGGCCTCCTGCACAGGCCCTTCTCCTTGTGAGCAGCTCCTGCGTGCTGCTGTTCCTGGCTAAGAGCATCCCTGCAGGGATACAATGAAAGATTTTCTCAGGAAAGGGAAGGTGTTTACATTTTTCATTGGGTTGCTGCTGGCCCACTTAGGCTGTGGGCATTGCTACTGCTTCTTTGTCCTGTTTAGGTGTTCAGAGTGGAGAATACACCCGTTAAATTCCTATCCCCATCAGAACATTTCCAGCTGAAGCAGTTCTGGTGCTCTGCTCTGGCCAAGGCTCACTCTGATGATCGTGTTTCCTCTATGTCCTTTTGAGGAATATTCCCTGGCTGAGAATATCTCCCTTGCAGGAAGGTGTCTCTGATATTTCATCCCATTCCTGCCTGAGTCACACTGACCCATTCTCCTCTCCTTGGCAAGCCCTGTGTTCAGACACGTGTGCGGTGGATCAGGTTGCCACTCGAAGGTTGTGGTGATGCGCTTAAAATATCTGAGTGGGGTTATTGGTGACCTCTGCTCTGAGTCAGCTTCTCCAGCCTTTTCTTTCTCTGTGTTTTTGTTCAAGTTTCCTGAATTCTTTATGGGGGTTGGTGTCATTCAAATCTATCTCTAGCAGAATTACCCTGGATCTTATAGGGCAGCAGTTGCCTTGTGATGTTGGCATCTGCTGGCTAGCACAACCCCAAATTTTGTTCCACAAACCCCTGTAGTTGCACCCTAACTGGCAGCCCACGAAGGGCTTTTTGTTGAATACAGGTAGGAGGATCTTTCTTCCCCAGACCCAGTGTCCAGTGGGCTACAGGTAGAGTTGGTTGCTTCCCAACTGCATCACCTCTGCAGTTACTCCATCTTTGCTGTGTCTTGTAACTCTAATTAAGCGGCAATCATTATTAACAAATCCCACATTTAACAGCACAAACGATCATTTCTCCAATTACAGATCCTGTGGTATCTGCCTTGATTTCTGCTCACACTTACTTTGGGGGGTCAGGCATCTGCTGGAGTCTGAAGCCTTATTGCCTTTTTTTTTCTTTTAAATCATCTGAAGCAAAAATTTCCTGTTAGTCTGTGCACAAAACCAATATTTATGGACACTTCAGTACAATCCCTTGTCCAAAGCTTAGGATTATGAGAGTCTGGGGAGGAGAAGAGAACCCACAGGATGCTTTAAAAACAGTACCAACCACTTATAAGACCCAGCTACAACCGTAAAGCTGGAGGTGGAATCCTAGCATAGAAACAGACTCCACTTAAACACAGAGTTGAGCTTGGGTCGGTGTTTTATTTTCCTCTAGGAGATGATGAATGTGCCAGTGGTTCATACTGAACGGGCTGCTGTGGGAGCCTGCGTTTAGATCATAGAATCACCCGGTTGGAAGAGACCTGATGTAAACTCCTGTAAAGAAACCCTGTCACAGGTAGCAGCCACAGGGTGATCCTGGAATTTCTTAGGATCCTGGAATATCTTAGGATCCTGGAATATCTTAGGAGTTAGTAGGACTAGTTGGTTTTGCTTGTAGAGTTGTAGAGTCCATCAGCTGTGTCGGTGAAGCGCAGGAGTCAGGGGTTTATGTGCTTTTTTACCTGTGTGACACTGCTGGCTGAGAGAATGGGAGCTGCATGCTCCAGCTGCAGTTGTTTGCGTTGTGCTTACATAACATGCCTCTTAAATGCTTTTAGGGGGCTTATTAACCAGTCTGAACACTCTGAGGCTTTGCTGCCCTTAGGGGGAACGGTGTCTTAAGGGAGTTGCATTTCAAGGCTAATAAAACTGCTTTAGTCTATCAAGTCCTCGGCCTGACCCAGTTTTCAGAGTTATAAAATAAGATCGCAAAAGGGAAATATCCTGCTTCTCCTGCCTAAAGGCTTCAGTTCTGTATCTTGCTGGAATTGCTTCCAGACCTCCTTAGCCAGCAGAACCAGAGGTTGTAAGGGTGCGGCTCTGACTTGGATGCTCTGCAGAAACTCCTAACAGGACTTAGGTGCTGCCTGTAATAGACTGATCCCAAACAGCCCTTTCAGGGTTACTTCCATGACACGGAGGTCTTGGATTCCTGTGTTTATACATCAGGAGAGAGCGAAGCAGCCTACAAAGCTTCTGTGCAGCTTCCCACTTACATCCCCTTTTGTTCGACACCTGAAGCCAAGGCTCATTGTTCCTTAAGTCCACACAGAGGCATCCTAATGCTGAGGGTATCAGCCAGTGTATACACTGCTTCTTTCTTCTGTCACTGAGGAATGCGGAGTCCTTTGTGTCATTCCTTCCTCCCCTTTTTCTCTTGCAGATAGCCATGGGGAAAATGGAGAGGGGGTTGTGTGTTGTAATTTACTACCCTGTTAAGATTTTGTGTCTGTAACTGAAAACAGAGTTCAGTGCGTGTCTCCTGTGATCTGCATCGTAGGGTGGAAGGCAGAGAGTCTGAATGTGAGAGAAGTGCCGGTGCAGCCACCAGCCCAGCGCAAGGTTTCCCAGTGGGAGCAGGAAGGCAGGATCAGCCCCAGCCAAGGGTTTCAGCGTTGTCACACACCGTGCTGCTGGCAACAGGTGCTCTTTTAACCAGTGTCTCACCTCAGTCAGTTCTCAGCGGCTTGGCTGTAGGAGGTATGTGTCTGCTTGGATCTCAGGTGGACTGCAGCCCTCAGCCTCCTGTGCTTTGTGAGCTGTAGCTTCAAGGGGTGCGTGTAGTGTAGCTTGAGGCATAAACAGCTTCCAGAGGTGGCAATTTGAGTGCTACCTGCCCTGGAAGTTGATTGGTGCTCTGGCTTCTTACTCTAGGGCCTGTGCCAGGGCCACATGTGTGAGATGTGCACTTACTCTCGCATGACCGCTTTTCTACCTCTCCTTACAGAAAGCTTCTGATGATGAAGACAGTGAAGGAGAAGATGCTAGCGTCACCCAGGAAGATCTGGAAGCTTTGATTTCTGGCCGCTACCCTGTGAAACCGTCAGAGGAGACCGGCGTTAGCTCTTCCGCAGTGGCTCAGCCTGCCGGCAAGTGGGTTTGTGCCCGTTCCTCCAACAGCAAGAGGGAGAATCACAACCAGTGTATCACGGAGAAGCTGGAAGTGCTGGCAAAGGCCTATTCTGTCCAGGGAGACAAGTGGAGGGCTCTGGGCTACTCCAAAGCTATCAATGCGCTCAAGAGCTACCACAAACCAGTCACCTCCTACCAGGTAAAACTCCTCCCCAGGGCAGCGGAGGAAGGAGATAGACCCAGCAAGCATCCTAGCTGATAGGAGCCAGATCCCTTTCTCTTTCTGCACATGGAATTGCTTATCATCAATCCCTGGGAATTTGATCCTTTGTGATGATTTTTAAGTGCAAGTTGGATTCATTGCCCAACTGCACTGTTTTCGGATCAGCAAAGTGGGGTCTGAGCCTTGTAGGGTCAGATCTAAGCACTCGTGAGATAAATGTCACCTTCAGGCTCAATGCAGGGACATTGTCACCTTTCTCTTAAGCACGAGCAATTGCCACTATTGGAGATAATATATCAAACTAACAGGATCTGGGTCTGATTGACTGTGACAGTCCAGCCGTTCAGAACTAGTCCTGTAACTTACCAGTCACTGATCAAACGGCTGACCATGTAGTCTGAGTGTGTAGCAGCTCCCCAACTTGTCTGTGACCTTTTCTTTTTCTAGTAGTGGCTCTGGTTTCTTTCTAGGAAGCCTGTAAAATCCCTGGAATTGGGAAGCGGATGGCAGAGAAGATCGTGGAGATCTTGGAGAGTGGGCACCTGCGCAAGCTGGATCACATCAGTGAGAGCGTGCCTGTGCTGGAGTTGTTCTCCAACATCTGGGGCGCGGGAGTCAAGACAGCTCAGATGTGGTACCAGCAGGTAAGTTTAGTGTCTTTTAGAAGAGGCTCTCAGGCTGGGGTTTAAGTCTGCTGCTGAGTGCAGGACAAGTGCTTTCACAAATAGCTTCCAGTTTTCCATATTCATGGATGGGATCTGAATCTGATTTTATAGGAGGAGCTGTGAGGCTGGGTCCCATTGTGAGTGTGATTGAAGAGTTAGTAGTGCACCCGGCTGACACTTGAGTTTGAGTGAGGGGTAGAGCACACACGTGTGATAGGAGGGGGACACACACACTGGCTCTTCTGTTGGCGTCACTCCTTGGAGCTCGTGTCACCCTGCTCACTGCAATGACACTGCTAAGAGCCAGGCTTGAGCCTGGATATCTTGGCCATGAAAGCTCCTGGTGCAGTTGCTGCCCTGCTGGCCCACGCTGGCTCCTGGAGCTGTCAGAGCAGCCGTCGCCTTGCCTGGCACTTGTAAAAATGAGGTTAAAGTAGTTGTGCCAGCCTGAGAAACCCAGGCCACTGGGTGGGTTCCTTCTTTAAAAACCGTTTGTTTCCTGAGCACAGAGCTAGAGAAGCCTGGCTTCTTCCAGTGTTTGGTTTGTGACTGGATTCTTTGCTGTCTTAAAAACATGGTTGTGTTCACACGGTAGGTTTTCCATCATTGGGATATTTTGGATGTCTTATCTGCATCATTGGTTTTCCTTCAAGCTGTAAACACAGCAGCTTAAGAGCAGTGCCCTTCAGTCAGGTTTAGTTAAGATGGAGTAACTGTGGGGTTGAGATTAGAGGGATATGAGGATAGTGGGATTGCCTGAATTCCTTCTTTTAGGAACCAGGCCCTGAGTAATCTCTCCATGTGGTCTTGGAAGCTGCAACTGCCCTGGGCTTGAGGCAGATTAAATACAATCTCCCCGAGCCTTGATTGAAGGTGTTCGGTGGGCAAAGTCTCAGTGGGTGTTTGAATACGTTGCGTGGTCTGCGCTAGGGTTTCCGGACGCTGGATGATATCCGTACCAAGGCGACTCTCACCAGCCAGCAGGCCGTGGGGCTGAAGCACTACGCAGATTTCCTGGAGCGCATGCCTCGGGAGGAAGCTGCAGAAATAGAACAGACCGTGAGTAACTGACCCTGGGCCTTCGGAGTGGAGGACTTGCTGGGACCTGACCAGAGGGTGCGTCAGTGTCCCTTGCTGTTAGGGCTGAGCTCCTCAGCCTCTGCTCTGATCAGTGTCAGCGCGTGGGGGACCCTTTGTGGGCACGAGCGTGCAAGGCGTCTGCTTTGCCACGTAGGAAGGTTCAGTTTGAGTGCTTGGCAAGGAGGAGCGGACCGCACAGGTATCGGTTCTGCCTGCTGCTTTCAATAAGGCTGCATATCGCATGGTGGTGTGAGCAGGTTCTCAGCTCCTCTTTCCTACCTCTCATCTCCTCTGAGATGTCTGCTTTCAGCGGAGGGCCCTGAGCTGTCTCTGTGGTGCTGCTTCTCTCCAGGGAGCCGTGAGCACCCTGTGATCTGGTTGTCAGTGGGAGTACGGAGCGTGGGTATCCCTGCTGGAGCAAAGGGAATGCAGGTTTCAGATGGGTGCTGCCTCTCTAGCACACACCAGCACTCCAGGATTATGGGGTGCTAAGCCAGCGTACCCTAATGTGAGCAGAGCAGAGGGGGAACGCGCCGTCATTGCTGCCCCTGTGCTGTCTGATCACCATGGAAGCAGCAGCCAGCGTGACCCTGTCACTCGGCCACAGGGCCTGGCCACAAAGAATACAGCCCCTCCAGGCTCCCGCTGAGGTGTCAGTCCCCATGTGCCGGATTACCCCTTCTGGTGGTGAGTGGGCCCTTTCCCAGGCAGGCCGGGTGGAGGAGCTGGCTCTTGGGGGTGGGTCTATTGTTATCTTGATGGGATTACCTCGTTCCCCTCCATACACATGAACACACCTCTGATCCAGGCCCAGGAGAGAGAATGAGGGATTAGTCACTTGTCTGTGCTGCCTGTCACAGTGAGATCTGAGGAGCTTTTAGGCTCTCGGGTGGGGCTGGGAGCTTTCTAGAAATCTTCATTTAAAGCCAGAAGGGGGACAAGGACACCAGAGGAGGGCTTGCTCCGCATGAGAAAGACTTGTGGCTTCTTGGAGCACGTTTGGGGCAAAGGTTAATGGGTTTATCTCTTGCTAATGAAGGATGATCCCCGAGAGTGACAAGGGGCCGTGGGCATGGACACTGCCTTCCTGAACCCCAGCTTCTGTGACGGCCTCGTCACTGAGGATTGCTGAGCCCCTAATTATTTGCTGCCAGCAGGGTGATTGGCACAATCAGACCGAGAATACTTTGCTCCTGTCCGAGGACCTGGGAGCCTTTCTTAGGCGTTTAATGAATGAAGCCATCAGAATTAGCGCTGTCTGCACAAAAGAGGAAACGGGAGCCGTGGCCCAGACTGGAGGTGTCTGATTGCTGGCAGCAGCACGTTGGCATCCATTCGGTCTAAAATGTTGGGACATTTGGGTTTTTTTCTGGGTCAGAAAGCCCAGTTTTTCCGCAAAGGCAGAGCTCCTGGCAGGAGCGGACTCCAAGGGACACTTGCAATGGTCCTGCTGTGGAGGCTCTTCTTGAGCCCATTTCTGCTTNTGGGCTCCAAGGGACACTTGCAATTTTCCTGCTGTCTTGGGTCCTGCTGTGGAGACTCTTCTTGAGCCCATTTCTGCTTCTGACACAGGACCTGTGACCGTCTTGTGTTGAATTTATTGTTGATTCTCTTTGTGGGCAGAACTGACGAGCTTTGCCCTCCTAGAATCGTAGAATCATAGAACAACCAGGTTGGAAGAGACCCATCAGATCATCGAGTCCAACCATTCCCACCAATCACTAACCCANCCAGCTCTCTCAGCCGCTCCTCCTGGCCCAAAGGAGAGCAGAAAAACCTCTCCTACTGTCTCAGAAACCACAAGCTCAGAAAGGTTGTGCTGTGCTTTGTCTCCTCAGTATTGCTGCATCTTCCTACCTGTCCCAGTGCAGGTCAGTGCCCCCAGAGCTCATAACTGCTGGTTGATCATTTTATCGTGTGGCAGCTTGCTGGGCAGGACTAAGCGGAGTCCAGGCTGTCTCACCTGCTCCTGACAGCAGGCTGGACTCTTCGGTGGGGCAGTTTGCTGCATCTGCCAAGTCTCGTCTCTGTGGGGAGACCCTGCAGGTACCGGGCAGGCTGCAAGGCTGGCACAGGATCCCGTGCTGTCCTGATGGGGATGAAAAGACTCGTCTCAGACTCCTCACCGCTCTCTCTTTTCTTGGAGGTCAGACAAGCTGCCCTGGCCCTGAAGCCTGGGCTGGTGTGTGTGGCATGCGGCTCCTACCGTCGGGGGAAGCCCACGTGCGGAGATGTGGATGTGCTGATCACGCACCCAGACGGACAGTCTCACCGGGGGGTGTTCAGCAAGCTCATCGACAGCCTCCACAAGAACGGTAAGAGGACTGGGAACTGGCACTTGGTGCTTGAAGCTGTTCTTAGCTTGGCCGAGCCGAGGAGGCAATGAGGTGAATGGTCTTCACTGAAGGGCAAGCCATTGCTTTTCCCAAGGACAGGACTTCTTGTAAATCCTTAAGAGTTTTGGCCCTGCTCCAGCGGCAGTTCTGCATCCAGTGCTGAGGGGAGAGCATTGCTGCAGCTTGATGTGGTTTCTCCTGTGTGTGGCTGTCAGGGCTGAGGCTGGGTTGCCCTTGGGATGATAGAATCATAGAACAACCAGGTTGGAAGAGACCCACCGGATCAT
>WAAB01010303.1:5892-22528 GCA_013389865.1 Piaya cayana
TTCCGCGAAAAATATTTTGCTAATGTCCAGCCTAAACCTCCCCTGGTGGAGCTTGAGGTCATTCCCTCTTGATTTTGTGCCCAGCAGCCCATTTCTAGCCAGCATCCCACAGCCAGGTGGAAGAAGGATTTGACGGGCATTATCCTGGAGGCTGTTAGGTGCCCAGCGGTGGGTTCACGAACACGTGTAGGCGAAGGTGTGCACGGCTCCGGTTATACATAGGCATGTGGGAGCAAGTGCATTCATCGCAGATTATAGAGCCGGGCAGCTCCTGCCCCAGGAATCCCATCCAAGTCAGCATTCCAGGTTGAGCTCAGCCTCTCCTACATGCAGCGTGGGGCAGGAGCGCTGGCGCACACCCACGTCCACCCGCCTGGGGCTGCGCACAAGGTTTGGGTGCCGGCTTTGGGGTGAGACAAAAACCCACCCGTGCCCCGAGGCATCCAGCAGCCCCACCAGAGCCCTCCCTGTGCTGCTCCCCAGCTGGATGAGGAAGGGCATCTCTGAAAGTCTTGGCCTGGCTTTGCTTGGATGCTGATTTACCAGCACCGTGAGCTTGCATAGAGAACACTGGGGACAAGAGCAGGTCCCCAAGCTCTCTGCTTTTCTCCTATCAAGCTCTGAGATCCCCTTGCCCACACTGACATGCCCAGGGGGCTGCAAGGACTTGGTTGAGCCTGGACCTGGCAATGCCCTGGCCCCCCTAGCCCTGAGTTGATTCACTTCATAGAATCATAGAATCACCAGGTTGGAAGAGACCCACTGGATCATTGAGTCCAACCATTCCCATCAATCACTAACCCATGTCCCTCAGCACTTCGTCCACCCATCCCTTAAACCCCTCCAGGGAAGGGGACTCAACCCCCTCCCTGGGCAGCCTGTTTCAGTGCCCAATGATCCTTTCTATGAGAATTTTTTTCCTAATGTTCAGCCTTGGTGACCCTGCAGTGATTCCTGCGGACCCCCACACATGTGGGACCTCAAGGGGGGACAGCGAGAGCCACTGCTGCCTGTCCCAGGGGCCAGTGGTCTCCTGCCACACCAAACACGGCTGGGAGCACTTCATCCCCCTGCGTCCCTGGAGGGATCCCAGCTGCACAAGCCACACACAGAGCCCCTTCCTGCGTCCCCCAACACCTCTCGCTGCTTAAGCCCATTTCATCTCCCCCTAGTCCCCAGTGGGGAGGGGTTGAAAACAGTTTCTGGCTGTGGCTGGCAGAGGGGGAGAGCTGCAGGGTCCCTCCAGGGTCCCATCCTGACCCGAGCAGTGACTTAGTATTTAGCTTTAAATACTTTAGTATTCACCCCTGAATAAGTCAGGACACCCTGGAGATCCTGGCAGTGCCCTGGGAAGGAGCTCACTGCCTTCCTGCGACGCTGGCACGGGGATGTCACAGCACCGGCACAGCGGGGTCCATCCCTCCGTGACCAGAGCTGGAGGAAAGCCTGGAGGCGCACAGCACCTCCCCAGCACCTGCACCCATCCTGCTGCAACACCCAGAGCTTTCCAGCCCCCTTTTTCCACCAGGCTTAGGCTCAGCATCACTTTCCTTTCCCATTCCGTCCATCCCATCCCATCCCATCCCCCGCTGCGTCCAGGACCGAGCAGACGCAGGAACATCTCACTCACCCCAAAGTGCTGATGAAACCATTGACGGAGCCCTCGGCGTACAGGGAGACGATGTCCCCGATGTGCAGGAAACTTGACATCTCATTCATGGTTGCTCTCGACCCAGCGCAGCTTTCGCTTCTTCCCAGAGTCACCTTCCCGCGCCGAAATCCACCATGGGGTGAGTGGAACTTGGGGGGGTGAAAAACCCCTTTTCCGGGGGGTTTTCTTATCCCAGTCTTGCAAAGGGGAGCAGGACGGCAGCGAGAGCCCCACGCACAACTTTTACATGGGCTGTGCAAGAGGGGAGCCAGGGGCTTGCTGCGAGGAGGAGGAGGAGGAGGAAAGAGGAGGTGGGGGGGGGATATGAAGCTCAAGGAGCGGTTTCCATGAGGTCTGTCCGGCTGTCCGTGCGTCTGTCTCTGCACAGCTCTCTACCTGCAGCCAATGGAGAGCGATCAGGAAGTCTTGCTCGAAAAAGCATGCAAATAGTTTTGGCCTGGGAGGAGAAGAAGAAGAAGGAGCGGCCGGGGGAGGAGGAGGAGGAGGAGGAGAGGTCGCGGGGGGGGGGGATGCCCGATCCGAAGTCCCACCCTCCTCCTCCCTTCCCCAGCCTTGGGGTGCGAATCCCTCTGCCTTGGGGTGGTGGTCTTAGTCCTCCCCCCCCCAATCATGGACAACCTCTTGGGGTGCTCAGTCCCTGCACCCTAGCATTGAGGGGGGCCCCCCACCCCTAGCAGGGGCTCTCCAGCTTGCTGTCCTCGCTTGGAACAGCCCTGGATGCTGTTTTGGGAGCGGGGTGTCCATGGGGGGTCATAGGGTGTCCATGGGGGTTAATGGGCATCGTGCAGTGTCAATGAGGGGCATGAGGTGTCAGTGGGGATCGATGGGGGTGATAGGGTGTCAGTGGGGGTCATTGGGCTTTATGGGGGGGCATGGGGTGTCAGAGGGGATTGATGGGGTCATGGGGTGTTGGGGGGGCCTACGGGGGCTGTGCAGTGTCAGTGAGGTTGATGGGGGCATGGGGTGTCAGTGGGGGTCATGCAGTGTTGATGGGGGTCACTGGGCTTTATGGGTGTCTATGGGGGCCATGCAGTGCTGACAAGGGTTGATGGGGCATGGAAGTCAATAGGGGTCATTGGGCTTTATGGGGGGCATGGGGTGTCAGGGGGGTCTACAGGGGCCATGCAGTGTCAGGGAGGTTGATGGGGTCATGGGGGTCAGTGGGGGGCATGCAGTGTTGATGGGGGTCGTTGGGCTTTATGGGGAGGGCATGGGGTGTCAGATGGGGTCATTGGGCTTTATCAGGGTCTATGGGGGCCATGCAGTGTTGATAAGGATTGATGGGGCATGGAAGTCAATAGGGGCCATGCAGTGTCAATGAGGTTGATGGGGGACACAGGTGTCAATAGGGATCAATGGGCTTTATGGGGACCATGGGGTGTCAGTGGGGGTCTATGGGGGCCATGGGGTGCCAGTGGGTGTTTTTCACTGCATCAACAAAGAAAAACAAGGGATACAACAGTCCAGCAGCATGTTGGGATGCACCTGCTGCCCCAGCCCCTCCCACATGTGGCAGAGGGAAACTGAGGCTGCCAGCTCCTGCAACCGGTCCCTGTGCCACCGAGCCCCTCTCCTGCCACCCCAGGACCCCATAGAGATTGGGTCCTGCTCCCACCGGTTGATTCACCCCCCTCCTCCCTTGGCAGCAGGACCAAACACTAGGAGCCACAATCTCTCTCCCTGTCCCCCACTCCTATACCCAAGAGCTGCCCCTGTGCCAGTGCTTCCCCATCCTGGGGCTGGCACAGAGATGGATCCTGCTCACCTGGAGCAGGGAAAGCCCCAGGTGAGGACGAGGTGGAACAGGACCACGTCCTCAGAGCATCTTCTGGACAGCACAAGTGCCCTAGTTCCTCACTTTAATTAAAACTTGCCTGCTGTAAAAACAATATCGGAAGGGGAATTTAAAAAAAAAAAACCCCAGCATGATGCTTTTCTCATTTATTTCCCTCCTGTCCTCTTTTCTCGCAAACAAACACACAGGTTTCAGGAATAAACCTTGCCCTAAATAGTGATTTTTTTTTTTCCACTAGGAAATGGACAGGTCCCCTGGCAGAACAAAGGGGAAAAAAAATTAGTGCAATTCCTCCGGGGGTAGATGTGAATTCAGGTCCATCAGGATTAGCTGTGTTTTCGGCACAGGACAAATTTAGAAACCTTTATCTCAGGGCAACAGAGGGGGGAAAAGAGAAGATCATATGAAGAAAAAAAAAAGAAACTTGCTGCTGTTAAAAGCAAATGAAGGTTTCACAACAGGAGCTCAAAGAAAGCCCCCAAGGAGTCAAAGACCAAAATTTCACGCACAGATCAGGCGCTTTGATCAGAGGCACAAACAGCATCTCAGCTGAGGGGCAGCGTGGGGTGCACATGCTGGTGCTTCCACCAGTCCCACCGGCTGGACTGGGCACCGCATCTCCCAGTCTGGCCCAAAGCAGGTTCCCCATCTCCCTGTGGTCCCCTCAGCTCCAGGGATGCGCTAAACAAACCAATTGCATTAAACAAACAGGGGCCTGGCCTGGTTTCTCCCACCCAGGAGAATGAAGAGCAGCAAGATGAAGCCTCCTGAAGCCTCCTTCCCATCCCAGAAGTCTCCCTTCCCCACGCTGGGGTGGTGGACACCACATCCAGCCCATGCTTGGGGTTGAACGTCTCAGTCGAGGATAGGGAACACAAATTATTTCATGGGTGCACCTCAGCCTACCCTGTAGCCTGCTGGAGATGGTGACACGACATCTTCAGGTCTCCAAATCCTCCCTGGATGGAGCTGGGGTGGATGAAACCCTCCCCATCTCCCAGGTCTGGGAGGGCAACGTGCAGTTCTAGCTCCTTGTGGCTGGGACACAACAATTTCATCCCAGTGGTGGGAAAAATAGGGACCCCCAGCATCACCCACTCAAGGTTTGCCAGCACCCAGGCAACAACATGGGTTTCTAGGAGAACGAAAGCGCATTTCTGAGTTGCTCTCAGCTGCACTCAACACAGCTACGACCACACTGTACCCCCCAGCGCGGCCCACTCTGCACATCCTGACCCGGTACGGGGCCTCTGGGCTGCTCCGAACCCCCAGAGATGTTCTTTGACGGATTTAGACCCCAAAAATACTGTGGGGAGCAGGTGAGCGAGCAGCCCTTGGCCGTGAGGATGCTCGTAGGTACATGCAGCAGGGTGGCCACCTCACTGTGTACCAGTGCTTGCTCCCCCAAGCCCCAGCGAGATGGAGGAGTTAAAAATAAGAGTGTTTCCTTCCTTACCCCCTATTTTAAGCCACGTGATAAGTAAAAACTGGGAGTTTCTGCCTCCTGGAGATGAAGCGGCTGTGGAGAGGCAGCTGGTGAGTCAGGCCAGCAGCAAGTCATCCCATCCCTAAGGCAGAGCCTCAGTCTCTGGCAGGGATGGAGCCACATTCCTTTCACATGTGGAAATTGCTCCTTCGCGGGCAACTGCTCAAACTCTAGGGCCACCTCCCTTCCCAGGCCCCCAGCCTCGTCCACTCCCCTCTACCTGCACACCCTTTCCACGATGACCCTCAGCTCCAAGCTCTTCCCGACGCAGGAGGTCCAAACCATGCTGCAACCCTCCAACAGGTCAGCCAGGATCGGGGTCGAACAGGAACCTAAGAGGAGTTTAAGTTTGTCCAGATGCTTTGGAAGCAAAGACTTCACTGATGGAGAGGATGGTGAGCAGGGATGCTGCCTGGGGCCAGAGCTTGGTACCCAAGCAGCATCCCAACACCCTGCAGAGTCCCCCATCTGGGTCTTGCGTAGGTCTCCTCCAGCTTCCCAGCTGGGAACTCAAGGGTGAATCTACTTGGAAGAAGAAAAGAAAAAAACCCAAAACTATAGACTCCTTTGTTCGAGGAGGAGGAAGGGAGACACTTGGTCCCTTGTGTGGGAGCAGAGCAGGGAGCAGGAAGGCTCTGCCAAAGGACACGCATGAAAGGGGGATTCTTTGGCCAGGAGGCAGCTTTGCCCCCTCGTCACGCTGGCTCTGGGTGTGCTGTGACCCCAGTGCTGCCCACAGACGCGATGCAAAAGCTCTCCAGGCTCTGTACAGCACTTCTCATGCTGCTGTGCCATCCTCCCAGAGGCAGGGTTGGACCAGGACCAACTCCAGACTACAGCTGTCAAAAAAAAAGGGGGTTGTTTCAACCTTGTTTCTCTTTCCGGGTGAGGTTCAGAGCCCAGAGTAACCACCACTGAAAAAAAAAATCAATCATTTGGAGCACAAGATCACACACGCACACAGAATCACCGGGTTGGAAGAGACCCATCGGATCATCGAGTCCAACCATTCCCACCAAACACTAAACCATGTCCCTCAGGACCATCTCTACTCGTGACTTAAACACCTCCAGGGAAGGCGAATCAACCATCTCCCTGGGCAGCATATTCCAATGCCTAATGACCCTTTCCGTAAAAAACTTCCTCCTAATCTCTAGCCTAAATCTCCCCTGGCGGAGCTTGAGGCCATTCCCCCTCGTCCTGTCCCCTGTCACTTGGGAGAAGAGCCCAGCTCCCTCCTCTCCACTGACCAAGGTTAGACTTAAATCTGCTTTGCTTGAGCCATGAACCCAAAACCTTTTGAAAGGCAACTCAAGGTCTGCCAGGGCAGGGCTGAAACCCCCCTCAGGCAACTTCATTAAAGGGCTGGTTCCCTCCTGCCTGTCCCATCTGTGCCTGCGCTCGCGCCTGGCTGTCTCCAACTGTGGCTGCGCCAAGGGTCTCGTGGGAGCAGCCACGGTTCCCCCAAAATAGCTCTCAGACTGGATGACTTTGGCCCACATCCTCAAAGGTATGAAGAGCGCCGGTTATCTCGGAGAACCTGAGCCTCCGTCCCCTGCGCGGGTGGCAGGAGGTGGCCTGGGAAGGAGAAGACGCCGGTGCCCGCGTGGCTCAGACTCGCCCTCCCCGTGCGTGGGAGGATGCCCACGCGCTCATCTCACCCTGGCAAGACGGCGAGCAGGATACCAGGGGAAAATAGAGCAACACAGAGCAATTCCTCATGTCCCACGCTTGCTCCTCAGCCACGTTCCTGCATCCAAGCCCACGGTTGGGTGCGTCCTGCCCTGAGGATGGGCAGGGTGAGCAGTGGGAGCTGAGAACAGGACCCTCTTGCTCTCACCCACCCACCCTCTTTGTCTTCCAAAGAAGGGTTAAGTGATGCTCCCGTCGAAGACACTTTGTACTTGGATTTAAAAATACAGCCGGTGTCCCAGCGGCTCGGCTCCGTGCAAGCTGCAGGTATATTTCCACGCTTGAGCCAATAACCTTCCCCGAGGGAAATTTAGGCTTTTTATGATTAAAAGGGGAAAAAATAATAACGGGGAATTAAATATAGTACAGAAGGAGAGAACAATTAGCGGTTGCCGTTACCGATACCGGGCCAAGTTTAGGACAAACGTCGTGGTTGGGTGGAGAGCAGCAGGGCTGGGGACAGCCGGGTGACACGGGAACGGGGCAGGTGCCTTGGCAAGGGGCACTCCTGGTCCTTGGCAGATGGTTCTCGGGAGCCAGGACCCAGCGTGACCCAGAGCCACAGAGCAGCCTGCCAGGACCGGCCACACCTCACAGGCATCAGGGATTTTTTTTTTTTCTACCTTCACTTTATCAAAAGCAAATGGAAGTGTTTGCACGGGCTTGTAGCTTCCCTAATAAGCAAACAGAGGTTAATTGTGGGGTGGAGCTGCCAGCCTTACCCTCCCTGTGGGCCAGGAGGAGAAGGGGGTGAGGGAAGGGCCCCGTTGCCCATCTCCCATCCCTTCCGGAGCATCACCCAGGAGATCTGGCATCATAGAATCATGGAATCACCATGTTGGAAGAGACCCACTGGATCATCGAGTCCAACCATTCCTATTGCACAACCCTCCCTGGCTCTGCTGGGCACCCGCTGCCCCGCACCTTGCTCATCGCCTTCATGCAGCCACCATGCAAACTCCTCCACAGTTGCTCAACTGTTTTGCTTGGAATCAGCTGATTTGTGCCCACTAGAGTCATGCCCATGTGAGACCATCACTAACGGCTTTGCTGGCTCATCTCCAAGGGCACACGTTGATTTACACCCCAGGCAAAGCCTCCTGTTATGTTCCTGAGCTCTCCCCTTGCTCTTGCCCACCAGGGCAGGCTCCCCACTGAGGGGCAGATATTCAAGAGGAACAGTTGCCTCAGAATCACAGAATTACCAGGTTGGTAAGAGAGTCCAACCATTCCCATCAATCACTAACCCATGTCCCTCAGCACCTCGTCCACACATCCCTTAAAACCCTCCAGGGAAGAGGACTCACCCCCCTCCCTGGGCAGCCTCTCCCACTGCCTAATCACCCTTTCCATGAATTTTTTTTCCTAATGTCCAGCCTGACCCTCCCCTGGTGGAGCTTGAGGCCATTCCCTCTCGTCCTGCCCCCTGTCCTTTGGGAGAAGAGCCCAGCTCCCTCCTCTCCACAACCTCCTTTCATGCAGCTGCAGAGAGCAATGAGGTCTCCCCTCAGCCTCCTCTTCTCCAGGATAAACACCCCCAGCTCTCTCAGCCGCTCCTCCAGAGCAAACCCGAGCACTGCTGGAACCAGATCACACCAACGTGTCTCAGTCCCTGAAGAAATCCAGAGGGATCGGCTGCAACCCACGCTCCAGCACAGAGAGGCCAGCAGCACAGCCTCTTCTTTCAATAGCCCTTGTGGAGATGGATTACCACGCCAAGAAGAATTTCCTCTGCCTCCAAGTGGACCATGCAGGCTCTCTTGCCTGGCTGGCGGTCAGCGCACAGCGATGAATGAACAACACATCTTATCAGAGAGCAGATGGGAAATTCACTCCAGCTACAGCCTGGGACGGGCACCATGCCCACCTCTGCCTGCTGCTGGCAGCAGGATGGGCTCCAGAGCCATCCCGCACCCTCTGAGATGGGGATGGGGATGCTCTGCCAGGCTGGTTTTAATTAAAGTGCACTCCTGCACCCCGTCCAGCTCCTCTTGGTGTGGGTTTGCTCTAGAGGGCACAGAGACACCCAGAAATATCATGGAGAAAAGGGACAGGGCACAGAGAAGCTGGCTTCTCATAGAATAGTTTGAGTTGGAAGGGACCTCAAAGCCCATCCAGTTCCACCCCTGCCATGAGCAGGGCCACCTCCCACTGGATCAGGGGCTCCCAGCCCCATCCAACCTGCCCTTGAACCCCTCCAGGGACGGGGCAGCCACCACTGCTCTGGGCAACCTGGGCCAGGTTCTCCCCACCCTCATCGTAAAGAATTTCTTCCTGATGTCTAATCTCACTCTTTCCCCCTTCAATTTATAACCACTCTCTCTCATCCAATCATTCCAGGCCCTTGTAAAAAGTCCCTTCCCGGTTTTCCAGATGCTCCTTTCAGCACTGGAAGCTGCTCTAAGGTCTCCTTGGAGCCTTCTCTTCTCCAGGCTGAACAACCCCAACTCTCTCAGCCCTCTGATCATCTTCACTGCTCTCTTCTGGGTTCATTCCATCAGTTCCATATCCTTGTTATGCTGGAGATCACAGACCCACCCTGCCCCAGCTTCCCTTTCTCCCTGCAGAGTTTCACATAAAATGGCTGAGCTGAGGTTCTTCCCTCCTCCTCCCCAGCTTTTTGAGACAAGTTAGTGCCAGGCAGCCTAATTACAGTCTTCACTGAGATAACCACATGCTTTCCTGCTGAATGACAGGCTGGGTTACCCGGTGGCTCAGGGCCAGGACCAGCTGCCTCCATCACACCAGTCACCTCCCTGAGGGATGGGGGGGACAAGCAACTCCCCTCGGGCAAAGGAGTGTTGAGAACAGGAGTGTGCAGGCAGCCCTGTCCGTAGGAGCTCAGCCACCACAGCCCACGCTTGCTGTGGGTTTTATGGGCTCCCTTAATGTGACAATGAAAAGAAATGTCCTGTGAGCACAACCGAGCTGCTGCATGGGTGTTACAGCTCTGAGATCAAAGTTGGTGCTCAGGGGGAGCTGGGTGATCATAGAATCATCAGGTTGGAAAACACCTCCTGGATCATCAAGTCCAACCTTTCCTATCTGCCACTAAACTGTGTCCCTGAGCACCTCATCTACACGTATTTTAAATAACTCCGGGAACGGTGACTCCACCACCTCCCTGGGCAACTGTTCCAATGCCCAATGACCCTTTCTTGTGAAAATTTTTTCCTGATATCCAATCTGAACCTCCCCTGGTGCAGTTTGAGGCTATTTCCTCTCATCCTGTCTCCTGTCAGCTGGGAGAAAAGACCAACTCCAACCTCTCTACAACCTCTCAAGTAGTTATAGAGAGCAAGGAGCCCCTGACCCCATAGGAGGTGTCCCTGCCCATGGCTGGGGTGGAACTGGCTGGGCTTTGAGATCCCTTCCTACCCAAACCGTTCCGTGATTCTATGATCCCAGACACAGGCAGCGTGCACAGGGGCGAGTGTGGAGAGCAGAGCTGTGTACAACCACAGCTAAACTCAGCCTGGCGCAGCAGCAAACCCTCAGCTGGAGCACAGGAGGTGCCCAGCTCCAAGGCAGGGTGTATAGAGACAACTCCAAAGGCAGCCAGCACACGATTTACCAGCCCGGGCTGCAAACCATATCTTTCCTTCCATCCCAGGAGAGCTCTGTGTGCTCCCTCTCTCCTTCTGCCTTCACACAAGCCCCACACAAGGTGGGGAAGAGGTTCTTCATCCTCCTTTTGCGCACACCCCAATACAACAAATTCCAAATGCACAGGCTGCTTACCACAGCCCCCCTCCCAGTGTGAGTACTTACAGTGCCCAAGAATCCCAGAGCCCATTGACCTCAGAACTGCATCAACCCAGGAGGAAAGTCCCACCCAAGCCCCATAGGAAACATCTACCTCCTTTTCCCCCCTCTTTTAAAGGCTGCCCGCCCACCACTGCAATTAAAGGGGTGGGCTCACTCCCCTCAGACACCTGGGTGGCCAAAGAATTGAGCTTTCAGCTTCTTTTTGCTTGGAATTAGCTCTGCAAAGAGAGAAAGGAAAGGTGGTGTGATCAGTACCAGATGTATTTTCACCCTGAGAGGGATGGATGTCCCACCTGAGTGGCCACACAAACCCATCCCACCACGCCAGGGGGGTGAAGAGGGCCTGGATGTGAATGCCAGCAGCCATCAGCTTTACAGAAGGTCCAAAAGCTGCTGGGGAGGGAAGAGCCCAAACAGCACCGGGAGGATTGCTAATAACCAGCTCGAGATCCGGCCCCATCCAGTTCCGTAGAAGAACATTTGCTGGGTGTGATCAAGGGAGCGCCGGGCTCGGGAAAGTTGGCTGCTCTGCGCGTTTCTAGCCCGGCACGGCTATAGGCATCGGTCCAGCCCCAGCTCCCACAGCAGGATATGTGCAGGAGCAGCACTGGAGGACCCGGACATCCTCACATCCCAAAGATCAGCGCTCACCTCCTTGAGGATGAGTCACATTTCTTTGCCGGGGTGGTTCGTTAGGCAGCTTCCACCGAGCACGGAGGAATGCATTGAACAAAGACCAAAAAAAAAAAAAGTAAAATCCTTGCTTGTTGTAGAGGGAAGAGTTAGTCACGCTTGTGCTTCACGCTGCTGAGTCACCCGGCAGCCACGGAGCCTGGAAAAGGGACTGGAGAGGGTGGGAGCCGCCGTTCACCGGCTTCACGTGTGAATCAATCAGGAGGTTGTGACGATGCTGTAAAACCAGGACAATCACAAGCTGAGAGGCGAGAGGAATCATCGGGCAGAGTTTATAGCCGTTAAAGAAAAGAAAAAAAAAGGAACCATAGAGGTATTTTATTTGCAGGACCTGAGCTGGCTTTAAAAATTATAGGTAACATTATATCGCGTTTTATATACCATCAACAGACCCCCAAAGCGGTTTTATACCCTGCAGCAGACGCAGCTCCTTCCTACCTCGTTCAGAGAATGCTGGGCCACCAGTTCTGAAGGCATCAGCGTCTCAGCTGCAGAAAGGCAGCTGTAACCAGGCAGCTGATGGCTTGAAAACCCATCCGGGCTGTCCCGGGAGCAGCGCTGGTTCAGTGCCGCTAATGAACAGCCCTCGCCGAGGCAGGAGGCAGGAGACAGTCGCTCCTTTGGACTCTTAAACTGGGACACAAAGCATGTTCGTGCTGGTGAAGTGGAGTTTTCTTTATCGGGGATGCCAACTTACCATCTAGCATTTCATTTTAACACCAACGGCTCTAGTCTCCAGTGACTAATGTTTCCTTTGATCAAACTCGTGGCTTTGATGAGCAAAATGCCCCGATGCGGCTGGGAGGGGGGAGTGGGCAGCATGCGGCCACTCCTGGCTCTGGCCCCGTGCAGGACACTCTAGCTGGAAATACTGCGTTGGATTTCTCCAGTGGGGTCTGGTGATCAGTTGTTCCTCATGCCAGCTAGAAGCATCTCTAGGCTCTACCAGCAGCATATCAGGATTTCCCCAGCTCTCTGCTGCTTCATCCCACTGCACAAGCCCAAGGAATCCTTCTGGGAGGGCGATGGGTGGGTGTGAAGAGAAAATGCAATCATGGAATCGTTAAAATTGGAAAAGGCCTCTAAGCCCATCCAGTCCAACCATCAGCCCAACACCACAGTGCCTACGTAT
This sequence comes from Piaya cayana, assembly GCA_013389865.1. NCBI lineage: Eukaryota > Metazoa > Chordata > Aves > Cuculiformes > Coccyzidae > Piaya > Piaya cayana. The sequence goes on from WAAB01010303.1 coordinate 18,131, forward strand.
AGAATCATAGAATCATTAGGGTTGGAAAAGACAATAGGTGCATCCATAGCCTTCATCTGCAAAGGGATTCAAATCATTCCTGAACGCAAGGCAGGAATTCCATCTGCTTGTAAAAGCAGCCCTTGTAGCTGAGGCAGGAGAACCGCTCAGCCCATGATATGAGACTTTCCTACCCCCGCTGTCTCGGCTGCTGGCCTCCGGAGCTTGAATCATTTCTCTCATTCGAGGCAGAAGTCGGAGGATTTCCTTGAAAATAGAGCCTTTGTTTGGCAAATATTTCTGCCGTCTGGTGCGGGGCTGTGGGTGCTCTTTGTGGATGAAATGAGATGCTCTTTCTCAGCAAGTGCGATACCAGCAGCAGGAGGAAAGGACTTTGGGGCCACCCGGAATCACCAGGGAAGGGTCAATGCCTGTGCAGATGCCCCTCGCAGAGGAAGGGCTCGCTGTGTGTTAGACAACAGGCTGGGTTTTAAAAAAATACCAGGCTACATCCTTAGCGGCTTGGAATTTGGGGCACAGGTTGTGGAGCTGTTCTCTGCTTTTAGAGCACCTGAAATAATGGGATCTCAAGCTGGAGACGATCTCCGAGAACCTCCCAGCCGCCGTCATAATACAAATGGGTCGTAATAAAAAATAAATTAGTGTGAGTCCACAGAAGCCAGCAGAGCTCTCTCCCTCTCGCAGGATCCAGATGAATATTTCATTTAACATATTCTATTCTGTTGGCTCATATCATTGTAATATCTGAGTGTCTCGCATTTGTAATGCAGCTTTACAGCAGCTTTGTGAGACCTGGAAATCTCAGACTGGAAATTATTTCAGGCGCTGGCCATCTATTTCACTCCGTGTTGGTGCAGCAGCAGGAGTCCAGGGCCAGGGCTTTATGGACCTGCTGAAGACGCAGAATAAGCAAAGCAAACCCGCATATCTCAGGTGTCACCAAAGCACAAGCCAATGCAGGAATCACAGATTCATAGAAAGTCCTGAGTTGGAAGGGACCCACAAGGATCATCGAGCTCAACTCCTGTCCCTGCACAGGACACCCCCAACGTTCACACCATGTGGCTGAGGGTGCTGGCCAAAGGCTTCTGGAATGTTCTCAGGCTTGATGCCGTGACTGCTTCCCTGGGGAGCTGTTCTGGTGCTCCACCACCCTCTGCAAGAAGAAACTTCTCCTAATGTTCAACCTAACCCTCTCCTGGCATCTTCCTGCAATACCCTCGGGTTCTGTCAAGGGTCAGCAGAGAGAGAGATCAGCACATGCTCCTCCTTCTGGTGCTCTAGACCATAGAATCATAGAATCACCAGGTTGGAAAAGACCCATTTGGATCATTGAGTCCAACCATTCCTATCAAATACTAAACCATGACGAGGTCTCCCCTCAGTCTCCTCCAGGCTGAACAGACGAAGTGACTTCAACCCTTCCTCATATGCCTTGACTTCTAAACCCTTCACCAACTTCGTGTCCTCCTCTGGACACTCTCCAGTGGCTTCAGATCCTGTGGTGCCTAAAACTGGACCCAGTAATCAAGGTGGGGCTGCACTGATGTGGAGCAGAGCGGGACAATCCTCTCCCTTACCTGGCTGGATTGGATCGAGCCTCCCAGTGTCAATCCCATCCCACCATCCCATCCATCTGCACAGGTGGAAGACTGTAGCACTTTGAGCACTACAGAGCTGGACCATCTTCTTCCATCAACACATGGGAAGACAACAAGGTTTGCAGAGGCTTTTCTATCTCCCGGGGTTTGAGAGCAGCCCCGCTTGCCCTAGCACCATAAGAGTGTTTGTAAACAACGTGCTTAAAATACACCAAGCAGGATGTGGGAGCATCACGTGTGCGCGCAGCTTCTTGTAAAGACGACGGACCTGCCTCTGCCCTCGAAGAGCAGAGCAGAATAACTCACCGAGCTCGTTTCCACCAGCCTGCCCTGAACGTCGCCAAGGACAGCTGAACATTAGGAAAAACATTTTCATGGAAAGGGTCACCGGGCCCTGGAACAGGCTGTGCAGGGACAGGGTTGATTCACCTTCCCTGGAGGGGTTTAAGGGACGGGTGGATCAGGTGCTGAGGGACATGGTTTAGTGATTGATAGGAATGGTTGGACTCGATGATCCAGTGGGTCTCTTCCAACCTGGTGATTCCATGATTCTCTGATAATTCTATGATTCAGCGTAGGCATCTCCACTTTCTGCCTGAGCAGTGGGAAGAGCAGAGGGACAAGGACCACTCTGACCAGTGATGCTTGGATGCTATGGGAACGACTCGCTGCCTCTGCCAGAGCCAATTTAGCAGGCGACACCAGCTGCTTCCCAAAGAGGTGCCCATAACCCTGAAACGAGCAGCTCTGAAATGCCTCAGCCAAGGCAAACCCTTCCTCCTAACACCTCCTAGCCTTGTGCTGGTGCTCGACACATGACCCGGCAGATGGAGATGGCTAATAATACCCACATTTGTGCAGCGCTTTTCTTCAGGAAATCTCAGCCGGTTTTACACAGCAGTCAGGTCTATTTGGAGCTCAAGGCTTCTAAGGATGTGTCAAGGACAGAGAGTCTTGGTACCCAGGAAGGCAACGTGGGAAGGGTTTATTGCCAGGACAGATCTGCTAAACCAGTCTAGCAAGAAAGTAACGATGGCTGCGGTTAATTTGCCATTGTTAGGGTCCAGAGTAAACACCCCAGAGATGATCAGCTAGTTCATCTCCTTCACAGCCCTGCTAGCAGGGTATCCAGCCGAGTTTGGATGCTGCAGCCCCTTTTTGTGATGTGTCCCAGGGACCAGCAGGAGCACGAGGTGGCTGTGAGAGCATCTCATTTTGTGCCAGGTCAGGAGTCCTGTTTGCTCGCAGGAAAACCGAGTTTCTGGTGTTGCAACCAAAGCAGGTGCCAGGCCCTCCGGCAAAGTCCGGGGAGGGAACCAGCACTGAAGGCTGCTCAGAACTAGCCCTGAGCCATGCGGAGGAATGCCTGGGGAGAGCTGCTGTACACTGCAGGCTTTGTCTCGGTCAGGTCGGCTGGGTGTGTGTTTCCTGGCATACAATTCCCAGATTAGCAGGAGCTGGGCTGCCAGCAGCAACTCCGTCCTGGCTGTGAATGAGCCGCCTGGGGCTGGGAACCGCTGCCGAGGTCAGTGGTTCAAGAAGCCGGCACCGGTGAGAAGCTTGGGGTGGAGGCAGGGAATGGGATGAGGCCAGGATGCAGGGTTGAGGTGAGGATATGGGGTTGTGTCACCTCCTCCTGCACACTCCATGGGAGAATAGAGGGGCAGGGGGCACTTCTCCATCCCACAGGGACAGGACCCCCCAACCCCTCTCCGATACTTCTCTGAGAGGTTGGCTTTAGCCCCAAGCATGGACCACTGGCCACACTGATCTTGCTGCCTCTTTGTTGTGGGAGGGGAACAGAGGCAGAGACTTCTTACCACCAAATTAATAAATAAAAACCTTAAAAGCCACCCAGAATAACTAATGTGGAGAACACGGAAAAGCTGAAGGCTGGAAGGGTTGGGAAAGGAAAACAAGTCATTTAAGGCAGAACTATTTAATAAAGGAAAGCGAATAATCAGAGGGAGAAGTGAGGACAACTTATTCACAGCCTGGCTGGGAATGGGGAGCAGAGACGAAGCGTTGGTCTCTGATCCAGGACGAGGGATGATCCATCAGGGGCTGCTTCTCGCCTCTCCCAGGAGCACGGAGGGAGGAGAAGGATGCACCTCAGGGACAGAAGTGGCCCACGCAGAGCGGCTCTGCCTCCCAGCAGCCTTGCTGCCCACTCCCACCTCCTGAGGGGGCTCCCAGTGCTGCCTGGTGCCCCCGAAGAGGCTCTTCCCTCCCTTTACCTGTGTTGGCTGGGCAGTGTGGGACCCTGCACACCTCAAGCATCTCTTGCTAGGAGAGCTGGATCCATTCTTCGTGCGCATGAAGCAAGGCTACTCCAACTCCCACTGGCCTCCAGATCCATTTACTGCCTCAGAGAAGCAGGAGACCAACAATTCCACCCCAGCTGCACCTCTGGGAGACACGCAAGGCAAGTCCTTGCCTTTATCTGCACGTGAAGACTGGGCTTATGGATCAGTGTCTGTTTGCAGACACCAAAAAGAGCTCTTGGGATCAGACCAGCACCCTGGAGCTCGTGGTAGGGAGGTTCAGAGAGAGAAGCATCCCTGTTCAGCTCCGGGTGCTTTCCTAGGCTGCCCATGCATTGCAGAGTGTCCTGGCTGCAGAGAGAGACAAGCACGAAGGGAGGAAAAAAATAACCAAGCAAACAACCTGGTAAAACTCCCGGCCCGCACGGTGCGAGACAAAGAAACCGCCTCCACGCTCCGTTTTCCATTTTGGAGCTTCCCACCCCCTCTGTCGCAGCTACTGAAGACAAGATGGTTTAGTGTGGTTTAGTGTT
>WAAB01010303.1:42766-55329 GCA_013389865.1 Piaya cayana
GGGAATGGCCTCAAGCTCCGCCAGGGGAGATTTAGGCTAGAAATTAGGAAGAAGTTTTTTACAGAAAGGGTCATTGGGCATTGGAATATGCTGCCCAGGGAGGTGGTTGATTCGCCTTCCCTGGGGGTGTTTAAGTCACGAGTGGACGAGGTCCTGAGGGACATGGTTTAGAGTTTGGTGGGAGTGGTTGGACTCGATGATCCGATGGGTCTCTTCCTACCTGGTGATTCTGTGTGATTCCCTCGACTTTTCTTCCCCTTTTCTCTCTCAGAAGACCAGGTGGTGGAGGAGACGGAGGAGGTGTTTCGGAGCTACGCCTTCTACCGCTACCAGCAGGAGAGAGAAGAGAGAGGGGACGAAGTGCCCATGGACCCCGAGATCGTGGAGATCCAGCAGGAGCTGGGCAGGTAAAACTCCCAATACCAGCCGCATCCATCCTGAGCCCCAGCCCTCGGTCCTGCTTACCGGGCTTGCCGGGAAGGCGAACCCATCCATAATGCCGTCTTCCCTCCGGGCAGCACCGGGAGCCAGGTGGGGAGGCGCCTGGCCATCATCGGCGATGACATTAACGAGCGGTATGACGCGGAGTTCCGCAGCATGCTGAAATCCTTGCAGCCCACCAAAGACAACGCCTACGAGTACTTCACCAGAATCGCCTCCAGGTAAGGCCACCGGCTCTCTCGGTGTGGGATGATGGATGCCTTCTCCTGGAGAACGCCACAGAAGGAAAGGCCAGGCAGGGTACAATGCAGTCAGTTAAACCCTTGCCCCCACCCGGAGCAGCTGCTTCCCCAGCTCTGCCCCAGCACATTCAAGCTTCACCCACTGCGTTGAGGTCCCAACAAGCTCACCGTGATGGTGTTTTCTGTGTTTTCTTCCTGTCTGCTCTTGCTCCTGCACACTGTCTGGCCAGTCTTCACATAACAATCGTATCGTAGCCCTTGCACAGATTGTCTGGGGACAGAAAGTTTGGTGGACGCGCCTGGGAAGCGTAATCCATGCAGCAGTAGCAAAGCAAACATCCCAAGTCCCACGAAAGCAGCCCTGGACCTGCTGCTGCTCCTGTTGCCGCTTCATAGCTGGGAAATCCTGACGAGTCAAGCGTTCGGAGACATAAAGCAAACGTAGCTGCAGGCTGTGGGGCTGGGCAGGTACTCGCTGCCCGTGGCGTGGTCTGCACGGAACGGGATCGGGCTAACTCAGGATGGAGGATGCTCCTCCACAGGCTTTCAGAGCCTGCAACCGTCTCGTGTAGGTGATGCGTGCCCAGCTCTCCCGCTCAAAGCAAGGCACCAGGGTGAAGAGCAAGGGCAAACACCTTGACAACTTGGATCAAGGTGGCCATCAAGGGGTTCAGTCCTCACCCCTTTCTGCCTGTAGGGAAACCAAGACGTTAAATGGTTTGCCCAGGGTCACGCAGAACACGTCTAGCAGAGCCAGGGTCTGTGGGTTCCTAGGTCCTGTCACTGCTCTGAGTTCTCCTGGCTCCAGGACAGCCCCATCCCCACGCAGCCTCCGCTCGGTGTTTGTTGTCTAACTGCCTCTCTTCTGTCCTTTTCCTGCTCCCCTGTCCTTGGGAAGCCGCGCTCTGCTGTTTTCACCACTTTGCCAGCCTGAGGCGGTTAACGCGCCGCAAACAGGTAAATTAACCTCTGTCCCTCTCTTTGTGATACCTGTTTCTCTGTTATTCCCTCCTGGGCTCTTAACTTCCCTCTCCCTCTGTGACCTGCACGGTGGCAGCTCCAGAGCCAAAGCCCTGCAGAGAAGTTCCCCTCAGCTGTGCAGACAGGAACCACCAGGACAGGGCACCAGACTAAACCACAAGGCCCAAGTCTACTTTTTTTATTGTGGTTTTTTTTGCCTTTTGTTCCTTCTTTCTTGCCTTACTGGAAACCAGGAAAAACACCTTGAAAAACTAGTCTAGATAAATCGGTGCCAAACCTGCCCACAGCGATGCAGTTTGAGCCCACAGCAACTGAAACCTGGAGCAGGAGGCATGGAGAAGGCACATTTTGGAGCCCCTCCAGCCCTTGCATCAGTCTAAGGAAAGACCAGGTTTTGGTCCTGAAGGGGCTTGTTTGTGCAGGAGCAGGGAAGATGCTGTTCTAACGTGCTTTGTCCCTGGATATAATTAAATTGCCTTACCTCCAGCTATGACTGCAGAAGCAAGGGAGCGGTGGGTTGCAGTTCCTGCTCCTGGCTGCATGTGCTACTGAGCTTGCTGCAGCCTGTGAGCTCGAACCACCACCAGTTCCAGCTTGCCTTGTTTAATATCCTTGCCCATGAAAACATAGGTAGTTCAGGACCGACTCCAGAGGCAGCCGATGCCCTGAATCCAGGTGGAGACCTGAGGGAAAAAGCAGGACAGGCAGGAAGGTAGCAGGTCAGCAACAACCATCGCAAAGCTTCCCCTCTAGCAGTTCAGGGACTGTATTGAATCCTGTGTTCAGTTCTGGGCCCCTCAGCACAAGAAGGATGTTGAGGCTCTGGAGCGAGTCCAGAGAAGAGCAACGAAGCTGGTGAAGGGGCTGGAGAACAGGCCTGATGAGGAACGGCTGAGAGAGCTGGGGGTATTTGGTGATTCTGTGATTCTGTGTAGCTGCGTAGACAGGATCTGCAAACTCCCATTTCCCTAGGACATCCCTAACCCACCTGGCTGAGGCAGCAGTTGTGACCGAGATCGTGCTTGAAAGCACATCCTGGTCATGGGCTCAGCTACAAAATGATTCTGTTGTCTGTGTGGATGCACTTTGAGGACCAGGACAAGCATCCCCAGCTCGGCTTTGCAGCCAGCGTTGCTCTAGAGCCAACACAGGGATGCAGAAATTCAGGAGTTGAGAGCCACGGCGGTGATTTAACGAGACCGTTGGCTTTGTTTCAGCTTGTTTGAGAGCGGCATTAACTGGGGCCGGGTGGTAGCGCTGCTGGGCTTTGGCTACCGCATGGCCATTCACGTCTACCAGCAAGGCATTCCGGGTTTCCTCCGCCGCATCGCGAGCTTCGTCGCCGAGTTCATGCTCCGGAACCGCATCGCCCAGTGGATCGCCCAGCAGGGAGGATGGGTGAGCCGGCAGGGGCCGTCCCGGGGCGGGGATTGAGGGGCGAGGGGAGGTGGAAGGTGCAGCTGGTGGCACCACTCAGGTTGGTGGGGCCGCCTGGGTACGGGCAGATCTAACCCGCTCTGGTTATTCTCTGTTTCCCGGTAGGCGGCCGTGCTCAATCTGGACAATGTTTACATGAAGTACATGCTGGTGGTGGCCGTCCTGGTCGTGGTGGGACACTTAGTGGTACGACGCTTCTTCAGGCACTGACTGATGTGGGGGCGGAGGCTGGAGGGGTCCGACCAAGCTCTCTCTCGAATCTTTGCTCTGCGTTGACGTCTCCCAAGAGAGGGGGGGATTCAAGGAACCTCTGAGAGAGAGAGAGAGAGCAGCTTGGACCTGTGACCCTCCCACCACAGGGCCCACGGTCTCTGCCATCCATGCAAACACCACCAGGAGCTGTGGAGAGAAGCAGTCAGGGGGAGGTTGAACTTTGTTGTGTGTTTTATGCCTCGCTTCGCTGCTAAGGACGGAGCATCGCTGCCACGCTCCTAGCGCGCAGCAGTGAGGCAGAGCAGGCTCTTCTGGTGTCGAGAGTCTGGAGGAACAAACGTGTTGTGATAATGGCAGCATGGGTATGTGTGCAAGCACGTGGGCCTCGTCCTCTCCTTGGGGCTGGTGTAGAGCTCCCCGTTCACTAATGGCTCTAGCCCAGCCCGTGCCTGCGTTTGAGGAGGGGTCGCGGCCCTGATTGCTGCAGTTGTCATCTGTAAGTCAATGGAGGAGCAACCCAGCATTAGACAACCCATATGGGGCTTGTTTTTTACCTCCTCTCTGCTCCTGAGCCCAATTATTTGAGTCTTCTCTTTCCCTTTAACAAGCATCCCTGCCCCTTTCTATAGAAACACGCCGACTGCCTGGCCTCTGACAACCCAGGCTGACATGTGGCAGTGCTGGCAGGCAGGTTTTCCCTGTCCCAGCCTGAGCCTGGAGACCTCTCGCGTGGCTGATGCTGGTGGCTGGGATGCAGCCTCACAGCCCTCAAAGGCTGCGTGCCGGCAGGCTTAGGAAGCACCAGCAGGTTTCCAAACACTAAAGAGCCGGGGGACGACAAACAGATTAATTCAGTCGACTTGGCTGCTGGGAAACGAGCAGCCCGAGTGACACCAGCTGGTCTCCGTTGCTCTCAGTGGGAGGCACTGGAGTTGCATCCCATCCCTACATCAGCTCTCAGCCTCCTGCGCTCTGCGGGGCAGGGTGATGCAGGCATGACCCAGTTGAGGGCAGGGCTGTAGTGTCTGAGCTGCCTGGAGCACACTCCCTCTTCATGTAGTGTCTTTGGGAAGTGACTTGACTTTGTTCCATTCATGACTAATTCTCTAGTGTGATTTTTTAGGGGAGGGAAGCAGGCTCCACTCTGCCATCCCAAACCTTTCTGCAGAGCAGGGGGAGTGACTCAGCATGGACCGTGTGGTTTATCTCTGTTCTTTTTGACTCAGGGTGACTCCGTAAGGCTTGAAGCTGTGACCGGCCCTGTCTGAGCCAAACTCACCCTGTTGCAGCATCTCCTAGAGCAGATCAGCCAGCTGGCTGAGGGAGCCAGAGGGGACTTGGGGGTAGGAAAAGAGCAGTTGTTTGGGCTCCTCTCCTATGGCAGACAGAGCCTGGCCCAGCAGGAGTCGCAGTATTGTAGCCCTAACCAGGCTGAGCCCCCTTGCACCGTGGCTGCAGCGAGGGACTCGCCTGGTATTGCTGCTGCAAAACAGGCTGGGTCACCCCATGGACAGTGGCTCAGACATCCCCAAGGCCCGGGGATCACCAAACCAGGACAGAGCCCAGCTCACCCGCTGTCCCCACCTGCAGGGACCACCCCGAGAGCCCAAGGAGGGCAGAGAGATCGAGAGCAGCCCGTGTGCCCCAGCAGAACAAGGGCATTGCTGACATCTGTCTAACCCATTCTTAAAAACCTCCAGTATTGCCTTCCCGTATCACTGATTCCCACCTTAATCTTCCCGTTCAGATAGGTTTTTTTTTCCCTCAGTGCCAGTCCCTTGCTGCAGTTTAAGCTTGTCGCTACTCATGCTGAGCATCCTTTCTCCTTGCAGCTGCAGAAGCGTAGCAGGACCGGGCAGAATTTTATAACACTTAACTTCCCTCGCATTCCTGCTCCTTTTAATGTAAGAATAGCAAACTTTTCAGTCTATTTCCTTATTTGGGTCTTTCTGTGCTTATCATTTTGACCCTGGCTGTTCCTGCAGCGTCCCTTTCCCTGGTGGGGTGCCCAGCTCTGCTTTACTAGAAATGCATTAAAATATTTGCTCTACTATTCCTCTCCTATATATCTCAGTTGTGGTTGCCGTATTGGTTTTTTACCTGAGCAGCGCAGACCTCCAGGGGATTGTCTGTGCTCAGGTTTTTGCAGCTGTGCTGGCTTCTCCTTGAGCAGCCCAACGCCCGCCTAGGTCGTTCGTCCCCCTGCAAGTGTATTTCTTTGAATTTATCCCCACACAGCTTCATTTGCCACCGTGCCACCCGTCCCCCTTTCTTGAGTGAGAGCTGAAGAGTCTTCTTTGGTGTTAACTGCTCTAACCAACTTAGTATCCATGTAGTTTCTCATCCCCATCCCTTAACTTCTTTTCTGGGTGAAAACACCACCAGATGGAGCCTTTTTGCCATGGTGAAGATGAACTACTAATTGTTATTTTCCCTTCGTAGCCACGTCACTGTCCTCTAGGCTGGTTGTCTGGTTCGGTTGTGTCTCCAGCAGGACTTTTTTCCAGAGGGCCTTGGAAAGAAAGCAGTACATCAGCTTATATTCACTACTTCACTGACACACTCCGAGAACTCTAACAGTCTGGATCTTCTGCCTGTACGAAAGCTTGTAATTTATTCTCATCTTGCAGATAAGGTGTTTCACTTGGCAAACCATATTCAGCTGCAAGGCCAGCAGATGTTAAGTAAAGAATAATTTTTAGCCTTATAGTAGATGACCAGGTCTTAGGGAAATCTGTGATACCAGGGCAGAGAAAGGAACTTCTGAAATAGGTGCTGTAGCAAATGAAAAAAGTCCATTTTATCTGTTTTCTCAGGGGATTTGCAGGGAGGATTGTCTCAGGATCGCGGCGGCGGGTTGTCTCCCTCTGCTCTGACCTCTCCTGGCCTTCTTAACACTGGTGACCGAGGGGGAAAAAGCTTCAGCTGGGTCTGTGAATGGGCAACTGGTCTGTAGGGATGCGTCCTCTCACTGGATGGCAACAGCACTGCAGGCACAGCCTCCTGGGGGCTGAGCTCCCAGGAAAGGGGGGAAAAAACCCTCTTCCAGCTCTCCCTCTTTCCCCAGGTGACCTCAGTATCCATCAGCTGTGGTCTGCACACCCAGAGCTGAGGGTGTGCGCCGTGCTCTGACTCAGAGCGCAGGAAGGTGTTACTGGTTTGTACTGGACTGCTGCTGGGGAGAGTGCTGAAGGCTTTAGGGGGCCAGGAACGGGCTACAGCAGGGTTGGATTGGCTGGGGCCAAAGCAAAGGAAGGTGAGAAGGTTTGACGGCTGATGCTGTTTTTTTAGGGTCCCTCTCTAGAGAGTCGCAGCAGGTATCTACCTCGAAGCCCCACTCAGGAGTTTGGGCTGGGGGCCTGGACACAAGCACCTCAACCACATACAGAAGGTTTTTTGCTCTGGAACTGACAGTGCTAGGAGGTAGGTTAGGGGTTTTTTTAAAAAAAAACAAAAAACATTTCTGTTGAAGCAAGAGCTGTAAATAAAATAATGTTCTCAGAACAGCCCCAGAGTTCCCTTCCAGGGCTGAATCAGCCACTTTATTCTGCAGGGATAAAGCCTTGATGAACTACAATATTTTAACCCTTGACCCAGCCACGTTGTGCCTTGTACAAAGCCCATTTGATGCACTGAATGTCACCTCCCGAGCTACTGTGGTGCTACCGGGGCAGGATTGGCCTCGAGGCTTTGGCTCCTTCCCCTGCTGAGCTAGAGAAACTGGGGTGGGAAGCCCTCAATGGGAAAGTAAAGGCAGAAGATGAGGAGAAGGCTCTGCCACACTGTTCACAAGGAGAAGGTTGTTTATCAAATCATGTGGGTTGGGGGGGGAAGTCCCACCACCACTCAAAGCAAGGCTACCTAAGCATTGCAGGGTCAGGTGGAGGGTTGCTGGGTAAGCATGATGCTTTTCCAGCATCGGAGAATGAAACTGGGGTTGTGTCTGTGAAGATCTGGCTGGCTGTGGTGCCTGCAGCTTAGCTGCACCCACTGGTATTGGTGCCTGCCTGGTCTGCTCACTCCTAGACTGTAAGGGAGAGGAATCTAAGAAAGGCTTGTGCTGTTTCCTTTCTCCACCAAGCCCCAGGAGCGACAGATGGGATGGTTTGGGCATCCCAGGGCTCAGGGAAGGCTGAGATGCTCCCCAGAAGAAGCAAAGAGGTGTGCAGGCTGTCCAGGCAGTGGTGTTGGTCCCCCAGGGCTGGAGGAGCTGAACGTGGATGCAAATTGGGGCAGCTGAGTGCAGCCCATGAGCTCTGCAGCCTGGGTCCTTGTGCTGCTCTGCGCTGGCTCCCTAGAGGGTGCAGGAAAGGCAAGGGGGTGTGTTTTGGTGAGGATTTCTTCGTGCCAGAGGCTACCCAAGGAGAGGCCTTAAGGGCACACAGCACAGGGAGTTGTCCAGACAGAAAACTCTTAGTTCAAGCAGAAGCGTGTGCGCTTGGGAGGGTGGGCAGAGGAATTTCATTCAGAAGGTTGTGATGGGTGCAGAGAGGGAGAGTCTGAAGGAAGAGTCTCATTCACTGAGCCTGCGTGAGAGCTTGTACTCCCACCCTCTCTCGGCTCCTGCCTTCTGAATGCCTGAGCCATAAGTTTCCTTGTCAGAACCACCTCTCCCTTCTAGCTGTCTCTCACGCTGTGAACCAAAGCCTGAGCCCTCCCCGCCAAACACCAGGTGCTGCAGGGGCCAAGGACACCAGTCTCTGCTGCCCCAGAGGCACCAGTCTCTTGGTGGTGAGACTGGTGGCAGCCTTCTGTGAAGCTCTGTGCGATGGGGTTTTACACGTATACTTGAAACCACACTGTCACTCCATTCTGGTTCTTCCTTGCCTTTTCCCACGGTGTCAGAGCGAAAGAAGCTCCTTCCCCAGCTCCCTTTGCCCCTCCAGGAAGCCCCAGCCCTCTCCTAGCACTGCAGGAAGGGCACAGGGCATATGACGGAGCAGTAGAGCGTGCTTTGCACTGACTCGGGAGGGGTGGGACTGGTAAACACCTTTTCTTTCCAGGGGGAGAAGACCGCAGGTTGCCCCAGTAGCAGTGGGGAGGTGGGGAATGAGCTCGGCCCTTTCCCGGTGCAGGTCATCTGTGGACAGCAGGCGAAGGGGCTGCGTGGGACGCGGTGGGCTGCTTTTACCTGAAAGAAAAACATTTCCCTCACAAATATCCTGTTTTAAAATGACATAATATATATGTATTTGAAAATAAAAATGGTACATGCAGTGCAAACTCCCTGTGAATGTGTTGAGGGTTTTCTTTCCGGTGCTGAAAGGGGGTCCCAGGAAAGCTGGGGAGGGGCTCTGGATCAGGGAGGGCAGGGATGGAATGAGGGCGGATGGTTTTTAGCTGAAAGAGGAGAGATTGAGGTGAGGTCTTAGGGAGAAATGTTTTGCTGTGAGGGTGGGGAGGCCCTGGAACAGGTTGCCCAGAGCAGTGGTGGCTGCCCCATCGCTGGAGGGGTTCAAGGCCAGGTTGGATGGGGCTTGGAGCCCCTGATGCAGTGGGAGGTGTCCCTGCCCATGGCAGGGGTGGGACTGGATGGGCTTTGAAGTCCCTTCCAACCCAATCGATGATTCTTCCAGAAGCTGAATCCCTTTGCAGGGTGCTGGGGGTGGCACTTGGTGCGTTATATGGTCTCCCTGCACAAATTTGCACAATCTATTCGCAGTTGCCTCATTGCTTTAGGAATACCAGACCTCAGACTTCTTCTAGCCCGAAGACCTAGATGGGAACAGAAATCTGCTGCTGAAGCTTGTTTTGCCGTCCATGAGAAACAGTGCGTTCACAGCCGATGCTGCAGGGTTGAAGAAGAGCCCGCTGTAGTAATCTGCGGTCTGATCAGCTGCTCAACCTGCTCAGAAGTTAAGGATCTTTGATGTATCCACACCTCCATAGCAGGAAACCACAAAGATAAGAAATTGCAAAGGAAAAAATCCATTAGAGAAACACGACAGGATTCTCCACCACTGTAAAACACTTCAACAAATGAAAGGGAAATGAGTGTTCTTATCAGAAAAAAAATAACACATACAAAGCGAGTAGGTGCTACCGCCTTCCTGCACTGGGATGGCAGCCATGGCTTCTGGTAGCTCGCAGCTCCAGCTGACTGCATGGAGAGCTCACGTTGCAGAGCTGGGGCTTCTGGAGCAGCCCCCGTCCTGGCTAACCTTTCCGAAATACCAGCCCAGGTCCCCAGGCTATGCTGCTTCCAGCTGCTCCCTTTTCACACGCCAAGACAGAGCGTGGGCTCGTACCAAGCTGCCCTCCCTTTCCTGCACTGCTCTCCGTCGCTCAGAGATAAATCTTGCTACTTACCTGCCTTTTCACCCCTCACGGGACCAGCCTGGGTGCCGGCTTCCAGCAACTGTTCCTACTGGCACCACAGAGCTCCAGCAGTGTCTGTAGCTGGGAAAAGAGCCAGGAGATGTTAGAGGGAGAAGATGTTTTAACGTCACTGCGTGGGGTGTAGGGCTGTGTGCCTTGTTAATGAGCACATGTCTCGCTAATAAGCTCAAACACACCCCACTTATGCTAAACTGGCCTCCAATCATCCCTGCTTGCAGCCACCTCTGCTGATGCCTTCCCACCTCCAGCAGTGCCTGGGGCTAGGCGGAAGGTTCACAGAATCACGGAATCACAGAATCACCGGGTTGGAAGAGACCCATCGGATCATCGAGTCCAACCATTCCCACCAAACACTAAACCATGTCCCTCAGGACCTTGTCTACTCGTGACTTAAACACCTCCAGGGAAGGCGAATCAACCCCCTCCCTGGGCAGCATATTCCAATGCCCAATGACCCTTTCTGTAAAAAACTTCCTCCTAATCTCTAGCCTAAATCTCCCCTGCGGAGCATGAGGCCATTCCCCCTCGTCCTGTCCCTTGGGAGAAGAGCCCAGCTCCCTCCTCTCCACAACCTCCCTTCAGGTAGTTGGAGAGAGCAATGAGGTCTCCCCTCAGCCTCCTCTTCTCCAGGCTAAACACCCCCAGCTCTCTCAGCCGTTCCTCATAAGGCCTGTTCTCCAGCCCCTTCACCAGTTTCGTTGCTCTTCTCTGGACTCGCTCCAGAGCCTCAACATCCTTCTTCCCTTGGTTCTCTAGTTGTGCTGGGAGGCACTGAACTCAGGGCAGCTCCCAGTGACTTCAAGGGGGAGGTCAGGAGAGATGCTGCCTCCATCAGTCCTTGCTGATGATGAACATGGACCATCCTTCCAGTTTCTCTGTCCCCATTCTTGCTAAGGATCTGCTGTTCTGGCTGAGAGAAGGAGGAGGTGGGGGGCGCGGTGGTAGGATTGATGGTTGCTGTAGGACTCCCCGGTGGCTTTACTGTTGTGGCTTTGCCTTGTCAGCAGGCAGAGCAGCACAGCCAACATCATTCAGCCAGCTTAGCGATGAATCCAAGTGGCTCCGCAGCTCCCACCCGTCGTTCTGTCCCATCCCGCATCATCACAAACGAGTTTTGTTTATNGGGGAGGTCAGGAGAGATGCTGCCTCCATCAGTCCTTGCTGATGATGAACATGGACCATCCTTCCAGTTTCTCTGTCCCCATTCTTGCTAAGGATCTGCTGTTCTGGCTGAGAGAAGGAGGAGGTGGGGGGCGCGGTGGTAGGATTGATGGTTGCTGTAGGACTCCCCGGTGGCTTTACTGTTGTGGCTTTGCCTTGTCAGCAGGCAGAGCAGCACAGCCAACATCATTCAGCCAGCTTAGCGATGAATCCAAGTGGCTCCGCAGCTCCCACCCGTCGTTCTGTCCCATCCTGTGTCATCACAAACGAGTTTTGTTTATCCAAGGACAGCTCGGTGCCATTCTCCTTCCTGCACCCCGAGTGCCTCCTGGCTTTGCGATTTCTACATCTGAATGCCAGAGAGTTAAAATGAGGGAGGAGAGAGAGATGGAGGGCAAGATATTCCGGGACCAGAAGGTGCCAGAGGGTCTGAACCCAAGCCACGTCCATTTTCTGCAGAATTAATCCCGGAGAATGTGTATGGGAGCCCTGGGAGGAGAGGAGCTGAAGGCTTTGGTTATAAATCGCTGTAGAAAGGGTTAGGGCTCAGGCTTTCCACACAATCAGCCAGTAGCAGATTAAGCATCGGAATCTAAATAAATATTTACCCTCTGGTTCCTGGGCTCTATAAATAGCCTTGTGACACAGTTGCCGCAGTTGGTACTTTGGGATGGCTGCAGTGCGATTGGAGCAAGATGAGAGGATTCCTGAGCACACGATCCTGTGCGTACCTGGCTGACCTGACACCGCACACAAACCCCTGCTGCTCGCTGCCACTGCTGCTCTGTGCAGGTAAAGGTTAAACTTTAACAGGAGATAAACGGCCCTAATTAAAGAGCCTGCTGCTCCTCTAATCCACTTTGCGTCCTGCCCCCAAACCAGATCAAGCTCCTAATTAAATTACCAAAAAAAAATAAATTAAGGCCGCAATATTATTGAAGTATTTGCCTTTGACCACTCAGATAGAGTTGACCCCAAACCAGAATCCAAGACCTGACGGCAATTGAGATCTAGATCTGGTATGTGAGACAATGAACTTATCTCAAAAACCAGGTCAAACACTTAACCACCCAGAGTTTTATGAAACTAAAGGGTTTTCTGATTTCCAGGATAAGAAAATGGAGCGATCAGGAGCTGGGAAACCACAATTGTGTTTAAGAAATAAAGATGATAGAAACAAATCCCTCACTCCCAGGCAGGTTTTCGTTCGTGTGGGATGTGCTTGAAGATTTGCAGCCCCTGGCTAGGATTCAGCACACTCTCGTTAAAATGTCAGGGATACGCTGCCTCCTGAGGGCTTGTTCACACCCATTCATCCCACGCATCGTATTCACCAATATCTGGGATTCCACAAAGGATCTGGCTGCATCCAAATAAATGAATTGAGGGAAATGGACTTTGATCTCCCAGCTAAAAGGGGAGCATGTGCAGCAGTAAAACCCGATGATGGACGTGAACTGGCTCTAGCACCTCCAGCAGCAGGAGTGCTCTTGTGGCAGTGCTGTGACAATAGCTTGCAGTGGGGTTTCTGTCCTGTGAACCGGCAGCCAGAGATGTGGCTTCTTCTCCAATTTATTCCTAATTTCCACATCTCCTTGACTTTCCCCCTTTACAAATCATGGTGGTCTGGGCACAGTCAGGAGAAGACAGCCCTGGAGGTATGTTAGACCATGAGATCATAGAATCATAGAATCAGCAGGTTGGAAAAGACCCATCGGATCATTGAGTCCAACCATTCCCATCAATCAC
>WAAB01010303.1:59883-75393 GCA_013389865.1 Piaya cayana
TGCTGAAAGGGACTCCAGGAAAGCTGGAGAGCGGCTCTGGATCAGGGAGAGCAGGGATGGGACAAGGGGGAACAGTTTTCAACTGCAAGAGTTTGATTGGGATGAAATTTTAGGGAGAAATATTTTGCTATGAGGGTGGGGAGGCCCTGGAACAGGTTACCCAGAGCAGTGGTGGTTGCCCCATCCCTGGAGGGGTTCAAAGCCAGGTTGGATGGGGCTGGGAGCCCCTGATCCAGTGGGAATTGTCCCTGCCCATGGCAACAGCTTAGAACAGGATGGGTTTTGATGTCCCTTCCAACCCAAACTGTCCTATGATTCTTTTTTTAATGACTTTTCATACTGAAAATTAAATGTTTTATTTTGCAATGTCAAGGCTGGCGGGTTTGAGTTGCTCAGAAGATGGCGATTGCGACGAAGGTTCCTCCCCAGCCACCGCGTCCTTGTGGCAGCTCGGCGAGCGCACTCATGCTTCCATCAGTGCCAGACAAACCAGGACGCCTTTATTGCCGATGTAAATCAGAGAAGCTCCGCTGGCTTCCAAGGAACATTGCAGATTTATGCCGGGAGCTGACCCGGCATCTCTATTTTCAAAACTAGGGCAGATTGAAATATGCTGTTTTTCAATAATATATTCAGGTTAACAGGGCTTTTATATTTGAGCAATTAATCTTGCATGGACCGAGAACCTCTTGGGACAACGTGCAAAGGTTGCTAAGAAGAGGAAAACAAACACGGTTGTGTAACTCGGCTCTCTCGTGTCTTTTTCTTTCATAAAAAGACTTTGCAGAGATGGGGCAGCGATCAGGAACCCAGCAGTTACATTCGTTTAATGCAATCGGAAGCGAACCAGGACGCAATATAGAAAGGATTGTACTAAGAGGTAGCGTTACCTCATCTCGCATTACTGTGAAATGATTCAAACCAGAAATATTGAGACATAAATCTGTAGTAAGAGAGGAAAACCAATACAGTGTTAAAGAAAGTCTTTCCGCTTTTCTGCAAGCTTGTTCCCTCCAGCATCATCCGCTCGCGTCCTGGAGGGGAGGCTTGAGGCATGAACACTCGTGTCTCCATGTGTCTGTGCTCATAGAGTATTTAACATCACACAGGATCCCAGTGCTGAGCTCCGGCTGCTGCCACCAAAGCCTCTTGCCCAGCCTGATTCTTGTCTTTCTGCATTCCCTCCTGCCCTCTGTGAGTGCCTCCAACTCAGCCACGACCTGACAAACACCGTAACTGATGCTGCGCAGAAGGCAGGACAAGCAAGGTGCAGCACAGCCTCTTGCTTGGGAAAGACGTCTGCCCAGGCAACGGCATCCAGCCTATTGTCACCCGGTTTGGACAAACAGGTTTCACATGATCCCATTTTTCCATGCGCCCCCATGTCTTCATTTATCCCTTTCTTTGCTCTCAAGCTTGAGCAGGACTAGATGCACGACATGTAGGCCTGTAAATGCATCTGCTGCTTTTTCCTCTTTACTTTTGTTATTCCTCATTCATGCAGCGTCATCCCCAGCTTCACAGATTTACTGAGAACATTGTGACTGATACTTAGTTTTTAATTATTTGAATCATAGAATCATAGAATGGTTTGGGTTGGTAGGGACCTTAAAGATCATCCAGTTCTAACCCGCTGCCATGGTCTGGGACACCTCCCACTGGATCAGGGGCTCCAAGCCCCATCCAACCTGGCCTTGAACCCCTCCAGGGATGGGGCAGATACCACTGCTCTGGGAAACCTGGGCCAGGGCCTCCCCAGCCTCACAGCAAAACATTTCTCCCTAAGATCTCATCTCAATCTCCCCTTCTTTCAGGTTAAAACCATTTCTCCTCATCCTGTCCCTGCCCTCCCTGATCCAGAGTCCCTCCCCAGCTTTCCTGGAGCCCCTTTCAGCACTGGAAGCTGCTCTAAGGTCTCCCTGCAGCCTTCTCTTCTCCACGCTGAACAACCCCAACTCTCTCAGCCTGTCCTCATACAGAAGGTTCTCCAGCCCTTGGATCATCTCTGTGGCCTCCCCTGGACCTGCTCCAACAGCTCCATGTCCTCCCTGTGCGGAGCAATTCAGAAGTGAACACAGGCTTCCAGGTGGGGTCTTCACAAGAGCAGAGCAGAGGGGCAGAATCCCCTCTCTTCCCCCGCTGCTCACACTGCGTTGGATGCAGCCCAGGAGGCAGCTGCCTTTCCGCACATTCTTCCAGCACATTACGCTCTAAAACGTCCCGGGAATACAACTGCTAAACGCTTAGCAAACCAGTAATCACGTTTTCGCGCTCAAGACCGGGGAAGGGAACACCGCGGGCTCAAAACTGTTAAACCGTTCGCTTCCAGAGCGAGTTGCCAAAGCCTGGCGGAGGCCACGCTTACCCGGCAATCTGCGCATTGACCGCGCCGGCTGCGAAGCGGCTGCCTGCAAAGGAAACCCTTCCATCACGCTCAGCGGCGGCATCGTTGCGCGACAGAAGTTGCCGGTCGCAAATAACACCGGATTCCGAAAGGATGTATGCAGGTGGCTGCCGCTTGATTAATGGGTGCAGCATCTGTTATTTCAAAGTGGCACTTACACTACATAAACACACCGCCGCAATAGCAGAGCTTTGATTTATTCGAGCTGAAAATCTGTCCCTTTACACCGTTTTTTTTTTTTTCCCCCCCTTTCGTTCTCATCTCACATAAATAATTTCCTTGCGAGCCCAGTAAAACAGAAGATCTCGTGTTATAACAGTAATAGCACATTCTGCTAGGAAACGGCAATTCCACCCCCGGCCATGAAATTCAGGTAATGACCCGTAACTGAAGTAAATTAGTGTTTAATTTCCCGTCCCTTGCAGACAGCTTTCTAATGGAAATTGATTTCTAGCTTTCTTCTTTTTCATTTAACATGCTTGTGTAATGTCTTTATTTTAGATTCAAGCCGTTTCCAGAGCATTTTAGCCAAAAGGCCAGCGGCCAGGCGGCCGCTGAAAGCATCTGGTGAATGGATGTCGTGTTAAACGGTGCAGGGGCAGGGAAGTCTGCACACATGGACTCGTGTCCTGAACTCACACCCACGGACACGCACTGGGACGGATCCTCGGGCAGAGTCAATCATCAGAGCTCACATCCACCTAGTACACAGAGAAGTCCTAGAACCATAGAATGGTTTGGGTCAGAAGAGGCCTCAAAGCCCATCCAGTCCCACATCTGCCTCAGGCAGGGACACCTCCCACTGGATCAGGGGTTCCAAGCCCCATCCAACCTGGCCTTGAACTCCTCCAGGGATGGGGCAGCCACCACTGCTCTGGGCAACCTGGACCAGGGCCTCCTCACCCTCACAGGAAAACATTTCTTCCTGAGATCTCATCTCCATCTCCCCTCTTGCAGCTGAAAACCATTCCTCCTTGTCCCATCCCTGCACTCTGTGGCCAAGAGCCGCTCTCCAGCTTTCCTGAAGCCCCTTTAAGCACCTTTCAGCGCTCTAAGGTCTCCTTGGAGCCTTCTCTTCTCCAGCCTGAACAACCCCAACTCTCTCACCCTGTCCTCTCCAGCCCTCACATCATCTCCGTGGCCTCCTCTGGACTCACTCCAACAGCTCCATGTCCTCCCCATGCTGAGGGCTCCAGAGCTGGACTCAGGGCTCCAGGTGATGTCTCATAAGAGTAGAGCAGAGGGTCAGAACCCCCTCCCTCGCCTGCTGGTCTCGCTGCTTTGGATGCAGCCTTTGCATCTTCCGTTACCAAGTCCTACCGTTATGGAGCTGATCCCTTATGCGCATTCTCTTATCCAATTGCCACATTAATTTGTGTGACACACTTTAATTACACTTCACATGCCCAATGCACTCCCAGACAGATCAAAGGGTTCTTCTCTGTCCCATGCAGCCACCCTTGGTTCTAGAGGCCAGACGATTGTCCTTAAACCAAGCCCTCAGCCTCAGATGTCACACCTCGGTGTCTCTGGACTCGGCAGCCGGTCCTGGCCCCTGCAGGGTTTCTCAACCACCACCAGGTCCCCTCTAACTCTTGCAGAACTTGGGCTCTCTTGTGTAATCTGATCCAGCCACCACCCCACGCACACACACCCCCTTTTTCCTGCTATTTAGGTAAAACTCAGCTGGCAACTGCTTCATTGTACAGCACCAACAGCATCTGAGCCAGAGCTGGTCTTGGATGTCCAACCCTTTGTCTTTGTGAGGGAGAAACAGGCAAGAAGAGGCGGTAAGATTTTACAGCTCCTACTCCACTAAGTTATAATGTCTGTGAGATAAAATATGGGTTTATAAGTGTTGGGTTGTTTTCAGCCCTCGCTTACTTCTGCAACCTATCAGGTTTGTCTGGCAATTACAAAGGCGTTGGGAGGAGGGAAAAAAATCTACTTTTGCCATTTTCCTTCTTTTTCGGAGTGCTATGGAGGAACTCAGCTGGTGCCGTTTTACACTCTAAAAGCAGGACTAACTGCTATTATTTTTCTCAGCGTTGCGTTGATTTTCTGGTTCCACAGACGCTTTAATAGCGCTATGAATTGTCTGGTAGAGGAATAGTTAGTTAGAGATGGTGTCTGGGGTATTTGTTCCTTACTGATGTGTAAATTGGCTTGCGCTGCTGGCGCGCGGTTCTAAAGACGAATGCTTTGTAGCGTGATGATAATAATGACAATTAGCAGAGGACATAGCAAAGTGGTAATTGTGAATTACAATCCCAAACAGAGATGCCTGCGCAGATCAGAACTCTCCTCGTGTTCCCTTTTTATCTGACCAGCAGTCAGAGTGCCAGGGACATTTCCCTCGGTGGGGGAATTTTCTGTGCCTGTTTCTCTCTCCTTGCATCGCTAAAACCAACGTTTCCCGAGTGCATTTGCTCCGGAGCAGTTTGTGTTTGTGCTGATAGCACAGTGCTGCTCTGCTTCTGCTGAATCCTCTGTGTTAACTCCAGTGAATGCTAATTTGGTTTTAATGCCTTAATGGATTCAAAGGGCAAGTGAATATAGAGATCAAGGGAAAGAGGACAGGAGACAGAGTGGTAATGGCTTTAAACTGAAAGAGGGGAGATTTAGATTAGATAACTGGGAAGAAATGTTTGGCTGTGAGGGTGAGGAGGCCCTGGAACAGGTTGCCCAGAGCAGTGGTGGCTGCCCCATCCCTGGAGGGGTTCAAGGCCAGGTTGGATGGGGCTTGGAGCCCCTGATCCAGCGGGAGGTGTCCCTGCCCTTGGCAGGGGATGGAACTAGATGAGCTTTGAGGTCTCTTCTATGATTCTATGAAGATCGTCAGGTTCAGAGTCCACTTGAGGATAACAGCAGAGGAGGTTTGAGACAAGAGAATAAATGCTAGATCACAGAATCACAGAATCACCGGGTTGGAAGAGACCCATTGGATCATCGAGTCCAACCATTCCCATCAAACACTAAACCATGTCCCTCAGGACCTCGTCTACTCGTGCCTTAAACACCTCCAGGGAAGGCAAATCAACCACCTCCCTGGGCAGCATATTCCAATGCCCAATGACCCTTTCCGTAAAAAACTTCCTCCTAATCTCCAGCCTAAATCTCCCCTGGTGGAACTTGAGGCCATTCCCCTCATCCTGTCCCCTGTCCCTTGGGAGAAGAGCCCAGCTCCCTCCTCTCCACAACCTCCCTTCAGGTAGTTGTAGAGAGCAATGAGGTCTCCCCTCAGCCTAAGATGTTATCCTTATCACAGCTGTTGTGTGTGGGAGCACCACGTAGCTATTAAAGTAAATGCTCCTTCCTCTTACGCAAGAGGAAGACCACGAGCAACCAAGAAACTACTCTTATGCCTCAGCTTTGCAGAGGTGAGGATCCATCTCTGCCTGCGAGGGCTGCAGGGAGGGTTCAGCAAGGTTTGTTGAGCACTTAGAATTTGCCGTGAGGGTGTTGCCTTGTGATAGACTTCATTTAAAATAAAAAACCACGGTGAAAGTTAGATGAAGTTAGTCAGAATAGGAGTTTCTGGACATGATCTGTCTGGTTTTTCATATTCAGAATAGCATGCAGGGGAGAGATAACGGCTCTGCTGGGACGTGTAGCCTCGCGAACGTACGTTAAAGTTTGCACGCTGTCTGGCTGGGGCAGGCAGAGGAGGGATGATAAAAGTGACTGCAGTCTTGTCTTCTGCAAATATAACCACCTCAGCCGAACCCTGCCGCACGGGTATTGCATGAAATGGCGGGGGGGAACCGCTTTGCTGGGTAGATCAAGGGGAAAAATGTAACCGCGATAGAAATAATCACCCCTATTTCAGAGATCGGGAGAGGGGCAGAGGAGAGGCAGCGGCAGAGCTGAACACAATAGTAAATACTTGCCTTCTGCCTCGGAGGCTGCAGGGGAATACGGGCAATTAGAGGAACAGCTTGAAAGATCAAAGTAGGAAAAAATGTCCCGCTAAAGTGATAAATAATTATTGGTTTTGACTTGCAGAAGGCAAAAGGCTATTTCAAGCCACCAGGGAAGGATGTGGGCTTATACTGCTGGTTTTACTGTCCTGCCTCATGTTGGAGGTTTCCTCGGCTGGTTCGTTAATCGAAAAGAAATCCCTCTTTGGTATGAGAAGCTGAAAAAACCTTCGTGGTGTCCATCCCGCAAAGTATTCCCTGTTGCTTGGACTGTCCTGTACACTGGCATGGGGTAAGTGCATGGGGTAAGTTCTGCTTCCTCGTACTGCTGTTTCAGAGAAGGACGTTTCAAACACTCTTAGAATCATAGAACAGACCTCAAAGTCCATACAGTTCCAAGCTGCTGCCACGGGCAGGGACCCCTCCCACTGGATCAGGGGCTCCAAGCCCCATCCAAAATGGCCTTGAACCCCTCCAGGGATGGGGCAGCCACCACTGTTCTAGGCAACCTTGGCCAGTGCTTCACCACCCTCACAGGAAAACTTTTCTTCCTAAAACCTCTGCTCAATCTCCCCTCTTGCAGCTGAAAATTGTTCTCCCTCACCCTCTCCCTGCACTCCCTGATCCCCTGGAGCCCCTTTCAGCACTGGAAGCTGCTCTAAGGTCTCCCCGCAGCCTTCTCCACGCTGAACAACCCCAACTGTCTCAGCCTGTCCCCACCTGGGAGGTGCTCCAGCTCTCAGATCATCGTCCTGGCCCTCCTATTTGCTTTCGGGATAACCCTTGTGCTTGAGTCAGCCGGAGATGTCAGATACACTTATTCCCAGGAGGTGAAGGACAGACTAAGCCAAACTGTGGGCTGAGTTCCTCAGACTCACACTACAGGCAAAGCTTTTGGCCAGGGACACAGCTCATGCTCAGCTTTGTAAATGGGCACTAAAACCAGCCGCTGCCCTGGAGAAATGACATGACCCGTGCTGGTCTGGCACAGGCAATGGGTTTGAGAGCAGCGAGGGACACGGATGCAGCCACCGTGCAAACAAAACTGCCCTGCAAAAAACGAACTTAGATGAGAAGCATTTGTCTGAGGGGTCTACTCACTGCAAATGCTCACGTGTTTCCTTTCTTCACAGTTACGCCTCCTACCTGATATGGAACGACCTGGGTGGCTGCAGCAGCAAAGCCATCATCCCGCTTGGCCTCTACGGGGCTCAGCTGGTCTTGAACTGGGCTTGGCCTCCGCTCTTCTTCGGCGCACGTAACCTGAAGATGGTAACGTATGCTGCCAGCCACTCATCTGCTGGAGGCTTGTTTGCCTGTGTCCCTGCCACTGAGGTTTTAGGGTTGCTTGGAGGTTTTCTGACTAGTTTATGCACCTGTAAAGAGAGCTGCAAGAAGAGCTTTTGCTCAGATCTGGTTCACACTCCACGTGGCTCTAGACAATGGTATCAGCCCCTTGCACCCATCTCCCAGCTCTTGCCATGCAGATAGCTGGCCCGACCAGAGCAGGGCGGGAGATCAGGGATGATAGTCCAGCTGCTGCATCTCCTAGTTAAGGATTCTGGCTTGGAGATAAGACCTTCTGGGAGACACACCCTGCGAGGCAAACATCAAACTTAGCATCCCTGGGCAGAGGATATTAGCTGTGAGTAGCTTATCAAACAAATACAATGCCCTGTGCGCTATTGAGCCTGTTGGAGAATGTGTACGAACACACGGCAGAGGGGGACTTGCAGTATATTCAAAAATAATTACCGGGGTGCCAAGGTGAGATGAGACTTATGTTCCCAGAGTTTTTGCGGCCTGTAGATGAATGGTACATTTAGAATCATGAAACATTTTGTGTTGGAAGGGCCCTCAAAGCCCACCCAGTCCCACCCCTGCTATGGGCAGGGACACCTCCCACTGGATCAGGGGCTCCCAGCCCCATCCAACCTGGCCTTGAACCCCTCCAGGGATGGGGCAGCCACTCCTGCTCCAGGCAACCTGTTCCAGGGCCTCCCCACCCTCACAGCAAAACATTTCTCGTTAAGATCTCATCTCAATCTCCCCTCTTGCAGCTGAAAACCATTCCCCCTCATCCTATCTCTGCCCTCCCTGATCCAGAGCCCCTCCTCAGCTTTCCTGGAGCCCCTTTCAGCACTGGAAGCTGCTCTAAGGTCTCCCTGCAGCCTGAACACCCCCAACTCTCTCAGCTTGTGTTCATACAGAAGGTGCTCTAGCCTCTGTGGCCTCTAGCCCACTGTGGCCTCTTCTGGACTCATTCTAACAGACTTTAGAAAGTTTGTTAGGTAACGATAGCCACTGGCTCTAACACAAGCATGTTTCTGATCTGTCTGCATAGGCATTATCAGCAGAAGCAGGCACTGATCATCACAAACAATTAATAAATCTGTGGAACTTGATGAACAAAAAAAAAAATAACATTAGTCTAGGTTCCTGGTGCGATCCTTTCAGGTCTCACTGGTGAGAGTTTAGAGCCAAGGTCCTGGGGTTTAGAACCACTCCAGGTGACTTCTCAGTGCTGAATCTCCCCCATTCCTATTCCATCTCCCTGCCTTTAGCTGGATGGTTTAAAGTCACGCCAGGGAGAAGTACTGCACGTTCCCAAAAGTGAGCGCCAGAGTCATAGAATCATAGAGTAACCAGGTTGGAAGAGACCCACCGGGTCATCGAGTCATTGTCTTTTTCCTGCTCTCCAGGCCTTGGTTGACATCCTGTGCCTGGACAGCCTGGTGATAGGCATGACGTGCTCCTGGTACCGCATCAACAAGGTCGCGGCGCTGCTGCTGGTGCCGTACCTGGGCTGGCTGGCCATGGCCACCTGCCTCACCATCCGCATCTGGAAGGACAACCCTGAGCAAAAACCAGGAAAGAGAGAATAAGAGAAGAACGGAAGCGAAGGCATTTTGTGAAACTAAACTACGCTGACGTGAATCAAGATCTAATCATTTGGGGGATTTATTCTGGGACAGGTGTGAAAACGCACCTCCTCCTCCCACCTGCATCGTGGTTGTGTACCCCTGTGCTCCTTTAAAGTAACCGTGCATCCTCCACCTGTTTTCTCCAGCACCATCCAGGTTTGGGGGCCACAGCCATGTGAGGATCTTAATGCTATCAGGTCAAATTCCACCAGCCAAACTGGGATCTCATGATACCAGCGTAATTTAGAGTAACGATCCTGGACCCCCCTTGAGCCTCCACCATTCCCCCAGTGAGCAGGACTTGTTCACACGTGGTAAATCCCATCTCCTCTCCTGGAACCGAACAAAAATGCCCTTCTCCCTTGCACACCACTTTTTAAGAACTTACTTGATTTGTTGCTGTTTGTGCTGTTGCTTCATTTTCATCTATCACCTGGTTTGTGCTTCGTACCATTAAATTTTTTTATCTGTCAGCTCCCAAGCAAGCAGTAATCTGTCTTGTTCTGCTGGGGAGACCGGGCACTTTGACTTCTATTTGTGGAGTATCGCACTTCTTGAGTTTCACACTCCGAGATAAAGCAGCGATGATTAGAATGCAAATGCTTCTCCCAAGGGGAAATTTCTCTTTTCCAGCTCCCGGTGCTATGTCTCACCAAGAAAAGAAAAACTAACATCAGTGCCTTTGAAAAAAAAAAATACTTTAAATGTTTTTTTTTTCCTTTAAGTACAGAAACACAAGAACCTTCGTCAAATTTTAAAACTTGCTCACGTTGCCTTGAAGGTTGTAATTACAACTGGTAAAAAAGCCTCATGGCAAGTCTGTGAGGTGCGGTACAGGCACTTTATCTCATAGTCTTCCCATTCCTGAATGCTATTAATAAGGAAAGGTTCAAACACAAGTTATTCTAGAGAAGCCTAGAATCATTAAAGCTGGAAAAGACCTCTAAGATCTAATGGATGATGAGAAATGGGACAAAGCCATGACAGAATCAGACACAAAAGGCGCACAGAGTAGCCTTCCCCATCCTTTATTCTGGCTCTTGCCTTTGGTAAATCCAAACATTGGCTGTTGCTGCCTGCAGAGAACATTTGCTATTATTTTTTAATTGGTAGAAGCACCATACGTGAAGGGATGTGGGAGATGAGTCTTCTTCCAGCTGACTGCAGATTAGGATGCACGATAACACTGGCAAGGGGAGGGTGGGTAAGAGGGCTCAGCTCAGGATGTAAAATAAATCGTATTTGCTTTTAATAAAAACAAGCCGTTTCTACGTGGAGAATAAATAAATCCAAGTTGTTCTTGTTTTACTGGTTTGGCTCGAGGTTTGCAAAAGCTCAAGGCATCCCTTCTGGAGTCCATGGCTTGTGCTGCAGGTCCAAAAGGGAAGAGGTCTGGCAGCCAGACTCTTTCCTAGGTGCGTGATAGGAGTAAATAATAGAATAATAAAATCATGGAAGGGTTTGGGTTGGAAGGGATCTTGAAGCCCATCCAGTTCCACACCCCCGCCATGGATCGTGTTGCTCCAAGCCCCATCCAACCTGGCCTTGAACCCCTCCAGGGATGGGGCACCCACCACTGCTCTGGGCAACCTGGCCAGGGCCTCCCCACCCTCACAGGAAAACATTTCTCCCTAAGATTTCACCTCAGCCCTTCCTCTTTCAAATTAAAACCACTTCCCTTTGTCCTGTCCCTGCCCTCCCTGATCCAGAGCCCCTCCCCAGCTTTCCTGGAGCCCCTTTCAGCACTGGAAGCTGCTCTAAGGTCTCCCAGCCGTCTTCTCCAGGCTGAGCAACCCCAACTCTCTCAGCCTGTCCTCATACAGCCTCATACAGGAGGTGCTCCAGCCATGGGCTGTGTGGGTTTTGAGCCTAAAGATCCTAAAGGTTCCTCCAGCCCCTGCAGAGCAGAGCCATCCTTGGCAATGCCTCCCTGTGACAGGCTGCTCCGTTCTGTGTATCCACAACATCAAGGTAAGGAGGCAAATCCTTGGCTTTGGGGTCCTTCCTGAGTCACCTCAAGCCTGATTTTCAGAGGCGCCGAGTGTTCCTAGGTCCTGTTAATGGCAAAGATAGATCCTCAGCATGACTGAAAGCCAAGAGAAACAGACACCGGTAGCTGAGGGCAGCTGAAACTTGTTAGCACCTTTTTAAAATCTGGCCATACATCCTGTTGTGTCATTTTGATCCCACCTATTATTTGCCCCTTCCGGCTCCGGGACATCTTCGTACGGGGCTGCTGCAAGCACGTGGCTGTGATGTCCTGAGTAAAAGCCGTGTGAGAACAGGCCACTGAACAGATGTGTCTGTCAGCAGGAGCAGGATCGTAAACCATGAGCACCGCAAGCAGCACCAGAAAGATCATAAGCTACTTTAAATGAAACCAACCTAAAAGCTGTATATTTCTGGGCTTAATACGGCCGTGTGTTACCACTGAGCTTATTTAGAGGGATGCCTCGTCTCCGTCTCCCAGAAAACCACATGCCAGAGAGTAGGAAGATGTAAATTATTTCTTCCTAAAAGGGAGCTGATATCTGAGCTGGAGATTTAATTCGGTGGAGTTCAGGATGATTTAAGGCAGCTGCTGAGCATCATTACTGCTGCCCCTTCCTAGTCAGCACGGGGAAGCCAGAAGGAATAGGGATGAGCAGAGCCACCTAGTGAAGCCGGGAGGGATAAAGCAAAATCCTTACAATGATTCCTGCTTTTGAAAAGAAATATTATTTAAATATCAAATTTGTGTTGGTAAGTGACTGTGCTTCAAAGCTGTGACATTTAATAACATTTCCTAGCATAAATATACAGACGCGCTTTTGATCAGCTTTTGTAAATTAGATCTCTTCCCCCTTCTTATCATTTTTTTCTGCAGGTAAAGGAAAATCTGGAATTAAGACTATTGATTTCTTCTGATCTTTTCGTGTTTACCTCTCCATTTTCCTAGCTGCTGCGACTCGCTGACTTGTTCTTGTCTTCATTTCAGTTCCTTTTCCTTCCAGCAGGCAGCAAAAATATCAAATGTACCTACACAAAACATACATAACGGCTTGAAATCAATTGACAGAGATAAATTCACCAAAGCACACTCTTCTATTAATATTTAAAGCATCATTTAGTATATTTGCTATTTAAACATATAGACTAAAACCCTTTGCAAAAAAATAACTTAAATGACATTCCAAAGTCAGTCATCTAGAAAATTTCTTAGTTATCCTGGGCAGTGCAGACCAAAATCAGCCCCTGACCTTGTGAATCGAGAGCAGCCCTGGTGGTCCCATTAGTGCTGTGGAACAGGGTTTGTGCTCCTCTTTGTGCAACAGCTGGAAGAAGCATGTGGCCTCACAGCTTTTCTCTGGATCCGTCCCTGTGTTACAAACAGACCAAAAGGATTTATAGAATGGTTTGGGTCAGAAGAGACCTCAAAGATCATCCAGTCCCACCCTCTACCATGGGCACGGACACCTCCCACTGGATCAGGGGCTCCAAGACCCATCCAACCTGGCCTTGAACCCCTCCAGGGATGGGGCAGCCACCACTGCTCTGGGCAACCTGTTCCAGGGCCTCCCCACCCTCACAGCAAAACATTTATTCCCAAGATCTCATCTCAATCTCCCCTCTTTCAGGTTAAAACTGTTCTCCCTCATCCTATTCCAGCCTCCCCTGATCTAGAGCCCCTCCTCAGCTTTCCTGGAGCCCCTTTCAGCACTGGAAGCTGCTCTAAGGTCTCCTTGGAGCCTTCTCTTCTCCAGGCTGAACAACCCCAACTCTCTCAGCCTGTCCTCACACAGGAGTTGCTCCAGTCCTCGGATCATCTCTGTGGCCTCCTCTGGACTTGCTGCAACAGATCCATGTCCTCCAGAACTGGACCCAGGGCTCCAGGTGAGGTCTCACGAGAGCAGAGTAGAGGGGCAGAGTTGAAAAAAACAAGAGAGAGATGCGCTAGAAATCCAGAGCACCAATCTGACTTGTTAAAACCAGTGAAATTTTGCCTCTGAGTAAGAAAGAGAATTTCACTTGAGGTCTGTGGGGCACGAGCTCAGGCCTCTCCTCCCTACCACACCCCATCTTCCTGAGGGATCCTTCTCCCCCTGGGGATCCAGAAGTCCTGGGAAGTTTGGCTTATGCCGGCATTAACGAGGCGGCAGACAGGCTGGATCCCCTTAGCAGGCACGCAAGGTGCTTGTCCATAAATTCGCTTGTGGAATGGACATGATCTCCCAGCTGGTGTCAGGAACGTTCACAACCCACGACGGGATGCGTTGCGGTCTACAAGAGTCAAGCAGTGACTCAGACAAAGGCTGCGCATTGGCGAGAGCTTTCAGGAGGTTGTGGCATTTAGAGAGAGGAGCCACCTCTCAGATCAGTGTGTCTAACGATGATCCCTCTCTTTGGACTTCAGCCAGTCTTTCCAAAAAGATGTGTTTGATATTAAACTGATCCTCAGGCTTGATCTTAGCCCCAAGGGCGTATTCCCAGCTGCTGGATACGCAGTATTTTTTTGTGTAAACAAAAATCCTCCTGCCTTTCAGGCCAGCCCCTTTGCCTAAGCCTTGTCTCATTCAATAATTTACCAAGTGTTCCAGAAAACACTCTGGCTTCGCGAGTAAGGAACTTTAATTGATTTGCTGATGTCTGGAGCTATGTTAAAATACAGAGGGAAATGCCAGAGAGGATTTGCTGCTCTGCGTGTGTAAACTTCAGAGAGCTGACGACGAGCCAGCAGTTCTCCCCACCGCCCCTTCGTTAGCGCGAGGCGGTGTGGGATATGAATTCCTGTGGGTTTGGAGCACCTACAGCCTGGCTGGGGCTGACCTTCCCCTTGAACTGCTCCCAGTAAAGCCGCAGCAGAAGCCCAGCAGGAAGGAGGTTGTGCTGCTTGGATCTGTCACAAACTTCCGAAGCGGCTTTGAATTAATCGGACAACCAGCAGCGCCTACCAACAAAACAGATATCTGGGCTCTGCGGCAGCGCGGTACTGAGTGTGTGAGGGTTTGGGAGACCCAGGCTTCAGCTGTGAAGGTGAAGCATGCAAGGAGGTGAGAGCATCGCTTATCTCTGCCTCCACCACAGCTCCATTTATCTCTGGTGCAGTGGGGAGCTACCACCCCAAGCAGAGGGTTGTGGGCACCGTCCAGATCAAACCTCTGGGGCTCCGCACACCTAACTCAGTGCTTCCTGCTCCTTCTTTTAACTCTCAGTATTGTGGTCCTGCAGCAGGAGAAGAGGGGCAGGTGAGAGCCTACAGGGGCCGAGGGAAGGAAAGCTGCCCCTGCACATCACTGTCAGAGCGTTTATTTATTTATCACGTAACGGTAGTTACAGCTGGAAAAAGCAGGAGGGGGATTGCTGCCAGACAATGTATCTAGGGAGATGTTTTGTTAGTGCCACCAGCTGTCCCCTTGGAATAGAGAGCAAGTCTGAGCCGTGACTCACACAGCCAGGTCTTATTTCACTCTCGCTTCTCTCCAAAAACGTTCCTCCAGCCTGAGAACGCAATAAAAGCCTCCTTTTCCTAGCAAGGACTTTTGCAGTCAGGTCTCCTCTATTGTCCCTCCTGTGACTGGGAAATGGCAACAGCCAATTAAACTCAGGCAAGTAATTCCTGCTGCAATTAGAGGAACAGCATGCGAGCTGCCTGAGAAACAGGTCGGGGGAAGACACTGAAGTCTATGTGAGATCCCTGTTTAAGATAGGGGAAAAGTCAATAGGCTTCAGTCAGTTGATCAGAGATGCCTCTGAAATCGATGGAGAAACTCTTCTGGATCAGAACTTACCGTTCAATGCTCCAGCAAAGCCAGAAAGCTTCTCCCCCAACAGGCTGCCTTCTTAAACCTTGCCTTTGCTGGCAGTGCAGATAGGTCTTCAAATCTTACTGCAGCTTTGATGTCTTTGAGGTCTACTCCTTCCCACTACTTTCTCTGCCTCTGTTCAGGCATTCTGGTCTCAGTACCCTGACACATTGAAGCCAGATCTGTTAAAACACCAGGAGAGAAACTGCCAGATGTTTCAGGACACATCTGCCAAGGGATGAACAGCCTCCGACAGGAAAGCTTGGGTCACAGAAT
This sequence comes from Piaya cayana, assembly GCA_013389865.1. NCBI lineage: Eukaryota > Metazoa > Chordata > Aves > Cuculiformes > Coccyzidae > Piaya > Piaya cayana. The sequence continues at coordinate 75,191 of WAAB01010303.1, forward strand.
CACAGAATCACAGAATCACCGGGTTGGAAGAGACCCACTGGATCATCGAGTCCAACCACTCCCACAAAACACTAAACCATGTCCCTCAGGACCTCGTCTACTCGTGACTTAAACACCTCCAGGGAAGGCGAATCAACCACCTCCCTGGGCAGCCTCTGCCACTGCCCAAGGACCCTTTCTGTAAAAAACTTCCTCCTAATCTC
>WAAB01010303.1:75580-91842 GCA_013389865.1 Piaya cayana
CCCCTTGTCCTGTCCCCTGACACCTGGGAGAAGAGCCCAGCTCCCTCCTCTCCACAACCTCCCCTCAGGTAGTTGCAGAGAGCAATGAGGTCTCCCCTCAGCCTCCTCTTCTCCAGGCTAAACACCCCCAGCTCTCTCAGCCGCTCCTCATCAGGCCTGTTCTTGAGCCCCTTCACCAGTTTCGTTGCTCTTCTCTGGACACTCTCTAGAGCGTCAACATCCTTCTTGTGGTGGGTCTGTGCCACTGAGATGGAGTCAGCTCTGTGTCTGATCCCATGGCTGTGGTGCGGGGTTGTGGTCACTCTGTTGGAGGTTTCCTCACACAAGGGAAGCAGCTGCTGAAGAAGATTGCTTATAAGGGAAGAGTTTGCACCAACCAGCTGCATCCAGTGTGCTGGGAACAAGAAAAGGCCACGGGGCTCTGCTGGAAATGAGCATTGTTCAGCTCTTGCCATGGGGGAGCAAGCAGGGAGAAGCGGGGGGCTTATTTTCTTTCTCCCTATGCAAGACCTGACGTGTGCAGATCTCTCCTGCATCTTCTGTGGCTGAACAGCAATTCTGCTGTGCAGGTCTCTGCAAGCAGAACAATATTCATGGTCATAAACCATTAAATCAGTGGAGAGAGGGGCAGGGTGGCGGGAAGCCTCAATGAAAGGCACTGGTTGGCAAGCACAGTGGTTTTAGTTCACCTAAGTGCCATTGGGAGGTCCTTACGTGAGGGAAGTCACATCCCAGGCACCTCTCGGCGCCTGTGCCCCAGCCGAAGGAGCTGACGGAAAAAAAGTTTCCATCATTGGCTTTAGTTCTTCAGCCCATGAACGTGTGTGCACCTTGAGAGAGGAAGGGTCGCTTAAAACCAACCAACCAAAATGGATCAAAGCTTTTATCCCTATGGCTGCAACGCAGAATATTAGTTTGACAGCGACTTGGTGGTGTCCCTTTATATTTTTGGCGCAAGCAGACGCTGCAGGGGGGGTGGCTCATGACTATTTAGTGCACTGCCCTAGATGGAGCTGTGAAGCAGCTGGGGAAGGGCTGGAAAGAGGCAGAGTCTCAGTGCTACATTCCCGAGATTAGATTAGAGCCTGGCCCTGGCAGAGGGGCCGGTGAAAGCTAAAGGCTGCAGGAAAGATGGGACCCTGGCCATCAAGAGCTTCCAAAAATAAAGAGAAGTGGGTCAGAGGGACTGCAGAGGGGCTGGAAGGCTTCTTTAAACTATAAGGGTAAGAAGGAAACAAGCTGTCACTCATTAAGAGAGGATTCCCATCCCCAAAAACGCTGCCTGAAATGTCAGAGGTGAGAGTAATTGGACAGGGGAGCTGGAATTTGAGCACAGTTACCGTGCAAGAGGAAAAACACTACACCTGCCTTCCAGGAAAGAATTTTAAGCTTAAAAATAAATAAAAGCCTGCCCCATGAAAATGGAAGATACACGTTGCGCGGATAGGATGTCTTAGGACTTGTCAAATCCTTGATCGTGCCGTTGTCACAGTCCTCTCCGTGCCAGCTGTGTCAGTCATCAAATAAACAACGTCTCATCACTAGCAAACAGTGTGGGAGGACGGGGGGCGGGGGGGGGGGGTGTGCTCTGTCCNATCACAGGGCGGTTTGGGTCAGCAGGGACCTTTAAGATCATCCAGTGCCAACCCCACCGCCGTGAGCAGGGACAGCTCCCACTATAATAAATTATCTGCCCAAGGGATTTATTTCCCTTAGGGATAGCGCAGGCTCCTCTAAAGTCTTTAAAGAGCTGACTAAAACTGCCACAGAGACCGAATTCAGCCTGAAACCAGGTACACACACCCATTTGATTTCCACAGAACACAGTTTATCCTCCTCAAACTGTTTTTCACTAAGTACAGAACGAATACTCAATATTCCTACTTATCCGAATCTTGATGACGGTGCATTCTGAATCGAGTATAGAACCCAAGATGCTGAAGATTTGATTTCCAATGTGCCTTAGCTAAAACATGAGCTCTGCACAGCCACACGTTTGCCATTTACTTTCACCCACGCGGCATAGCAGGATTAATCTCTTTGGAAAAGAGTCCCCGGGTTTTCCTTAGGCTTGGCTCACATGGGATTTATGTAAAATTTGAATTATTTAAATTTAGGGTGAGAAATTGAAAGAATTCCACATAATTCTGAAGGAAAAAAAAAGGGAAGAGAGAACTCCCCCAACCCAAACACAAAACTTTTCAGAGGTGACGTGAAAGCCGCATTACCCACCCCACCACCCTTTTAAGTTACCAGAGCGGCTTCAAGAAACCCACTTGATGCAGTGCCAAGCAAACCAAACACTCCAGGCTCGTGCCAATAAAAATTTTAGAGTCCTTCTCATTTTTCTTTGTATGAAAGGCAGACTCCACATCCACATTATCTCAGGCAATTCCCATTAAGTACCTTCCCAGGATGCGTCCAGCATTCTGTCCTCGACACGCTGCTGACACCAGTCCCACTGCTCCTAGAATCATAGAATCACCGGGTTGGAAGAGACCCATCGGATCATCGAGTCCAACCATTCCTGTCTGTCCCATTCTTTGGCTCCAGTGCAATCATTCATTCATTCAATATCTGCATCTTCTGCAGCAGCAAAGGTGAAAAAAAAAATGAGAAACACTGCAAGAATCGCTAAACCAAGAGGTTTTTCAAATACTTATTCTCACCTAGCTCTGTGATCAGTCCCAGTGTGCTGGGCACTTCTCAAATTTTCAGGTGAAGGAGATTAAAAACATGGAACCCTGAGCAGATGCTCAGCAGGTCCAGGGAGGTTCTTCTCCCTCTGTACTCGGCACTGGTGAGACCGCTCCTTGAATCCTGTGTTCAGTTCTGGGCCCCTCAGCACAAGAAGGATGTTGAGGCTCTGGAGAGAGTCCAGAGAAGAGCAACAAAGCTGGTGAAGGGGCTGGAGAACAGGCCTNCGATGGGCTTTTCCAACCTGGTGATTCTGTGATTCTGTGATTCTGTGATTCTGTGACATGTACTTGGAGCTGCCCTGCACCAGAATACTGCCCCACTCTCAAACATCAGATTGACTAGAAAAATCTAGGAGAAGGTCGTGGCTTGCATTAACAGCGGTTAATTAACATCAATTTAAACAGGCAAGACTTCACCCTGCTCAGCTCTTGTTTTCTGTGTCTCTGCGTGGATGAATAGGGTGGAAGGAAAGGTCTCCTGCTCTTTCACAAGCTCCTGCTGCAAGGCTCCGGGTGGCCCACGAGGCCAAACCCACCAAGAAAAGGGATTTTTCAGTAAACCGAATGGGGACTGCCCCTTTCCCCTCTGGCTGAAGCCAAACCACTGGTCCTTCAAGGTCAGCGGGATAATAAACTGGCAAAAGAAGGGAGATGGAAAAGCTGCCAACTCCGCATCTTGCCAGCTTTCTGTCACACTAACGGATAAATAGACCCTCGTGCTTCCAGGATTTTCCATCCATTGCTTAACCCGCCCACAGCGAAGTCGTCACTTAATATGAAATTAAAAGGGGAGCAAGAGGGATTGTTCAAAAGTCCTAGAGAAAGCAAGGGAAGGAGGTGACACCCGAGAGCCCTAGGTCACCCTACCCCATCCAGCCTCTATCACTGCTGCTTTGTTCCATATTTAGCTCCCGACAACTGTGCTGAGTGCAGGAACTCCCAGCTCTGTTTTTCCCTCCTCCTCCTACCGTCTCCTCTCCCTTAGAGCACTCAGAAATCGCTTTCTTTTTCCCAGTGTCCGTAACTTAATATATTCCCTTATACTTAAGAAGATGGCAGAAAAGCAGGAGGAACCCAGCAACGCCCAGAACGGCGAACCCGACAACGCAGAGGAGGGCGAGGAGAAAAAGAAGAAGAAGTTGAAGCGGGAAGACCTGCCGCCATTTGAAATCGTGACGGGGTAAGAGTTAGAGATAAATATGAGGGTGCGAGAGAGTGGAAAGCGCGGGTGGTCACAGGTCTCTCCCTCAGCTCTTAGGTTGGGTAATTAAAGACGGCATCTGCAGCCAGTGCTCTTCTGAATGTTCCCAAGTGATGTAAGAACGGCTTTTGGGGGGTTTTGTTAAGAGTTTTGCTGAGCTTTATAGAGGATGGATTCACGCCAAGCAGGCAGACGACTCTGTTTCTTTTCTACAAGTGGATCTGTTTCTGTAGCATTGACTGATCCCCTTACAGCGCAAGCAGTCCCACTGCCTGCGATGGGATGGTTTGCCTGATGATACCGGGGTGGAAAGTATTGGCCCTTGATGAGCACTGAACATTGATTTCTCGGTGTGATCAATGGCTCTTGTCTGAAAGTTTCTCTGTCTGTGGATTAGAAAAAAAAAATGCCCCTGCTATGGCTGATTTGCTTTATGGACCTACGGGACAGATTTTTCAAGAGAGCTGAAAGTCCACATTTTCAAGGTTCTCCTCACCCGCAGCTGGAACCTGACTTTCAAAAAAGCCCGACTCGCAGAAAGCTAGGAAAACAACAGGCAGTTGTCGAGTCAACAAAGCAGCGAGCAGCTCCTTTTGCTCCAGTGAGCCTGGCTTTTGAAAAAGGCAGATAAAACAGAGATCTACTAGGAAGCTGAACTCTGTCAGACATAATTGATGGCTGCAACTAGAAAAAAAAACTTTGTAACCTGCTATCTCCAAGCACTTCAAAATGCTCGCTGCAACGGCAGCGAGAAGCCCTGTGTCATTCTTCCCTTAGCAGTCACCAAAGCAGCGCTCCCACCACGTCAACTAAACCCATGATTTCCTCCTGAAAGTAAAGCTCAGGCCAGGCTCTAAAATCCCACTTGGAATCCTTCTGCCTGTGATGTGGTCACTGGTAAGAAAGATTCTGCAAAGAAAATTGGGTTGGCATGTCTAAAAGGGATGCATGAGGCGGGACAGCAGTTGAAATGACAAAGGTGCTGCAGAATTTGACAAGGCTCCTCACTCTGGAAAGGCTGCAGCAGGAATGTGAGGGGTGATGTGTGCTTGCAGGGAAGGGTAACGACAGGAAAACTTAACCTGCTGAGGTTTCGGAGCGAGCTGCGCCGAGCAGAGGTACCAGAGGAAGAGCAGCTATGGATGCAGGGAAGCCTCAGGTAACGCTTTCTAGGGGCCAGTTAAGGTCTGTACTGGGGCATTTACATACCTTAAGCTGATTTTCACTTTCTGTATCCTGATACCAAGCAGGGTAGAAGTTTAAGGCTCTGCAACAGAAGCATTCAGACATTTAGTGAGGGCCCATAGTGCTGTGAGTATCCACACTGTCCTCATCCCATGCTTATAAACACCTGGTGAATCCCTGCAGGAATCATAGAATCATATTCAGGTTGGAAGAGACCCACCGGATCATCAAGTCCAACCATTCCTATCAAAGACTAAACCGTGTCCCTTAGCACCTCATCCAGACATCTAATGCGCTGGCTAGTAAAGGTGAGAACGAGGAAGTACAGCAGAAATCCTGAAGGGCCCTGAAAGAGGTACAAAAAAAGTCCAGCAATTTTTACATTGGTTCTAAGAACTATCCTGTGAGTTCAGCCTGAGCCTCGCCCCACTGCGATCACTGTTTGGATTTCTCTAATTGTTTACAAGTTTTCAGCCAGTAAAGTCAGTTATGTGAATTACGAGGGAACACATAACTGCGATGCTAGAAGCACTTAAATTCAATTACATTGCATTTCAGTTTTAGCCCTTGGATTAGGGACTTCTTAAGACACACAGAGCCAAGTTTTCAAGCTGTTGCTTATAACTCCGAGGAGCCCGGTTTACACAAAAAGGACTGGGAACCTATTCACTCTGTTTAAGAACATTAACCTCTTTTGTGTCAACATTTGGCTCAAGCAGTCCTGGATAAATACAAACCCCATCTGTGTGCATTTCTTGACGTTTAAGTAGACTCGTTTATTTACTCTTTGCCCAGGGTGTAAAGGAGGCTCCTCCTACCAGGGAGAAATTCTTTGTTCTTGTTACTGTTGATAATTACAGGCTTCCTGTCTTCAATGAACATGTTTATTTGTGAATAGATGTCAAAGAGCAAGCAAGGGGACGCGCTTTTATCAGCTCAAATAGCCTCAGACAATTGTATTAATAATCACTGAACAAATATTTAAATCTAAAGTATATCTCATAGACACATAGAATCACCGGGTTGGAAGAGACCCATCGGATCATCTAGTCCAACCATTCCTATCAAACACTAAATCATGTCCCTCAGCACCTCATCTACTCGTACCTTAAACACCTCCAGGGAAGGCGAATCAACCACTTCCCTGGGCAGCATATTCCAGTGCCTAATGACCCTTTCCGTAAAAAACTTCCTCCTAATCTCTAGCCTAAATCTCCTACCACTTTACAGCATCTTTTAGATAATCCCACATTTTTATTCTCTCAGCAGAAGCCCTCACTCTCCGTGCCCACCCAGCACCCTGTGGTGCTGGGGTCGAGCCAGGCAGCCTCTCTATCCCTCCATCCTAAATTAAAAGTGCATTATTGGTTCTGCCCAGTACCATTCCTACAGACTGAGGCTTCTGCCTCAAAGCTTCAACCTTTTTCATCTTGATATGATCTAACAGACGGCAAAACACTTTGCTACCTGGGACAAGCCCCTCAATAAAGTAGGTTTGAGGCATTTAGACAATCCCTAAAGTTCACCAGTTAGTGAGGATCTTCAAAGAAATAGAAGAAAGATGATTTCAACTTTTCTCTTCCAAGCTGTGCGACCTCCTGCATCCTCCTGTTGGAGAGTGTGATGAGTAAGAGCATTGTGAGAGTTCAGTGCCTGTAAACAATTTTTAAAAGAACCTTTCATGTACATGAAACTTACCTGCAAGTGTTACACTGAATATGATGTCTTCACTGGAGAAGTAAATGGCAAGAAAAGGTGACTAATTGCAAAAAAAACAAAACTAAACCCAGAAAAACATTTAGCCTAGTCACTGAAATATCTGATATCTGTGTGTTCTAATAGATTATGAAAACACATTCAAGATAGCACAAATTTTACGTTCAGCGTTTATAGCAGTACAGGTTCCTGTATAAGAAATTATGAGATTGGAACTCGTACCTCCTAGGCATATTTTGTTAGCATCATCTTTCCTCAATATTGGAACAAAGGAAAAAAAGGGTAAAGTAGAACTAATATTAACATTTTATACACCACCTGTCATTCAAATACGGGAATATTGGCTCGATAGGAATTTGTCGTTGACTCAGAAACTGTTCAAAGCTGAACTTGAGCTTCCAAAGAGGTTGGTTTATTCTGTCGTGTCAGTTCATGCACCTTTTTCAGGGGTATGTTTTGATGCTCAGTTGTTTGCGAAGAGTTTTCATTTGCCCAAATAAACACCACAATTAGGATACTTCACTCTGCAACTAGTTACGAGGGTCACCAGCCAAGCACGCTGTAACTCAGAGGTGAGATTTATGCAGGGTACAGCACTGAAGTATGCGCGGCCGCGTTAAGGGACTAACGATTTGTTCTTGCCCAGTCATTCGCTGCTTAATCACTTGCTACGGGGCTTTCCAGTTACTCACAGGACTGGAGACACCTTGCCCAAGCCCCCAGTGCTGGGCAGAGCCGCATAGCAAGGGCTCAGCCAAGTCCTGTCAGAAGAGAAGTTTACAACTTGCACTTGTGCTGAGATGGCCTCCCAGCTCTGGTTTCCATGGGATTATGCTGATCCTCACTAAGTGACACACACAGCTCGCTGGCTGCCTGTGTATCCATGATCAGATTTTCCAAGCGCAGTCAGCCGCTTACAGGCTGGGAAATTCCCTTAGCTTTTTTTTCTTTTATATTGTTTATCAGAAACTTATTAATTAAGCTGACACACATTCCATGTTGCTAAGAGGAGAGATTTAGGTGAGCATCCCAGATAATCCTAGTTAGATACTGAGATGATAAGCAATAAAATCCATCTAGAAGGCCTGATTAAATACACCTCCGAGTCAATGCGTCCTGGAGGAGATGGCTGCTGTTTGAACAGTCCATCAAAACATGCAGACTCAATCTCACCGCTGATGGAACCGCTTCTCAGTCGAGAGAGATAAATCAGGCACAAGTGACTCTGATGCGCCCCATTTAAATTCATGACATTCCTTTAAAACAACTTATTGTAGCCTTACAAACCTGGCTGGGAAACAAGGCAGTAGGTGGCTTGTGCCAGACCCAACGTAGCTGGACTCCAAAGAAATCATTAATTAAGGATTCGTTAACCAAAGAACCACTCATTATCTAGGATATAAAAGCAGGAAAAGTGCTATTCTCTGAAGCATTTTTTTTTGTTTCAAAGAACAAGAGAAAGGCATTCAGGGAATATGAGGCACAATGCTAAATTGGAGTCTGATCGTACTCTTTAATAAATCAGTGAAAGTCTCACAACTGATGTTAAAGAAAACGAGACTCACTTAAACAGGTAACTTTAAATCCCTACTGTAAGGGAGCAGAGGTCAAGATGCTAAGAAAAGGAAGTTAAAATAATCCCTCTGGGTAGTTTAGGACTTGTGCTGGTTTCCCTCACGTAGGCTTGTGCGAACTCTCCAAGCAAACCAGGGAACCGCAGACTAAACCATACCCAAACAGCATGATTTATCTGCTCATTAATCAAAATAAAAGTCTGCGTCTACGCTACTGCTTCCCATCCCTCATTAATACACTGCCAGCTGAAACAGTAGCAGCATGGAAGGCTCCCAGACGGGCTTTTCTAGCATTTAAGTCCTGTCTTGTGCAGATCTCCTCTAAGTGGAACGGAACAATGTAAGGGTTTCACTCTATCATTTAAGCAGCAGCTGAAATTCTGCTTCTAATAAAATTTTTAAAGGCGAACTTGTTCTCTAAGATCCGGCTGTCACGAATCGGTATGTGAAAAGAATTGCAGCGGTCCCGGACTGACAGCAACAATGGATATTCCAGTGTAGATGCTATTCCCTGAATGAATTCATACATCCTTTTGCATTTGGAAGACTAACGATGTGCCTCTCTCTCCATGCAAAGCACAACGGTGCCAGCCCAGCCACATCAGCTCTCCCACCATTTGGCTGGTGCGGCACACGGATATTCCAAGTGAAGTTGTTCATCTGTAAAAATCGCACTGCTGGGAAATCCAAACCAGAAGTGGGAACTGTAACTCCAGGCCTTTTACTGCAAAACTGTGTAGCTGGCCCAAACAGACCCTTGATACCACTGTAGTGTCATATAAAATTAAATAGAGAGAGTGCCCTTTTATGTTATAACGTTCTCAAAAGCCAAAAATGCCACAGGACTTTGGCAGCAAGGAAGTTCCTGGCTGCGCTGAGACTAGCATGGAATATACACACAGCAAAGAGGAATTGCTGAAACTTTGTAAATGGAGTTAAAACATTTGTGGAAAATTGTATTTAAACTTTTAAAATGACACAACCAAAGCAGCTTGACAATAGCTGCAATTTGCTGAGTGAAGTATTTAGAGAGCGCACCACTTCCAATTCTTTTCCAAGCAAAAAGCCATTTGTTTACAGTACATAACATAATATTTGCAGCCAGTTATTGCATGAAGAACTACCAAATGTCCGTTCCCTGGCCTGTCTGCTCAGACACTCTCATTCCAGTCCCTCTGGTCCGCACAGAATACCGTGCTATTCGGGGGTTTCGTGGAGTCCTAGCAAAGCCTTATCTGTTGCACACACCCTAGGAAGACATCTGCTAACTTTAAGAGGCATCAGATGAAGTTCTTCATGAACAGCCGTGATTCCTGCCCTGCCACAATCTCCCTGTGGTCCGTACTGGCACGTCCCACAAGCCAACGGACAGTACGGTCACCTGTGGTTCCCACATTACTAAACGATCTTGATTCTCCTCCCTCTTTTCCATACCCCTCCCTTCCAGTCTTTTCCGAGACAGCTTGTGCCACGTTGCATCACACGTTTTTCCTTCCTCTCAGCACAACGATGCTTTGCCGCTTACTCCGACAGCCTCACGGCTTTCCCCAATTAAAATTTCTGTGAGTGTTAGAATCTCTCCCGCCCTTTGCTCAGGACACCCCCTGGAGAGACCTGACATTATCATCTGACTGTAGATGAGACAGGGATGGATAAAACACTCGCTGTTTTACAGCGACTCATTATCATCTCGATGGGAATAGCAAGGTTATAGGTCTACCTAGAGCTCAGACGAGACGAATACAATGTGCCAGAAGATTACCAGTGTCTAATAAATGAAATGTTGTGTTACTGCTTTGCATTATTTCACATTGGCTACTCTTCACTCCCATCCTGAATAGCACTTAGCAAGGAAGCCTGTGCCTACAGGAAAGCTGGGGAGGGGCTCTTGATCAGGGAGTGCAGGGATAGGACAAGGGGGAACGGTTTACAGCTGCAAGAGGGGAGATGGAGATGAGATTTTAAGAAGAAATGTTTTCCCGTGAGGGTGGAGAAGTCCTGTCGCAGGCTCCCCAGAGCAGTGGTGGCTGCCCCATCCCTGGAGGGGTTCAAGGCCAGGTTGGATGGGACTTGGAGCCCTTGATCCAGTGGGAGGTGTCCCTGCTCCTGGTAGGAGGTTGGAACTGGTTGAGCTTTGAGAGCCCTTACAGCCCAAATCTATGATTCAATGATGCAGCTTTCCTTTTTCACCTCTTTAGTCAGCAACACGTAAAAGCAACACACAGAATTCTACAGGACTAAACTTCCCTAAATAACAGCAGACGACTTTCTTCGGGTAAGAGAGGACTGCAAACACATTACTCACTGCAATGATTCACTTTGGATGATGCTCATTTAGAAACCCAGATGGGAAGAGGTGCAGAACATTTTTAAAAAGTAATCTGAAGTTTATCAGTAGGATCTCTGAGACAGATATCAAATTTCAGTGGGAAAAACACTTTTTCACAGTGAAGTTAGATTTGATCTCAGATATTTTATTAAACCAAAGTCACAAAATAATCCTGCGGACTATTAGTATTCAATTCGTACAGGAAAAGTAAAACTGGAACATGTAAAAACTGCAACTTGTCAATCAGGCTTCTACTCAGAGGAAACCAGACTGCAAAAGCACCAGGGATAAAACATTAATTAGCAATGCTAGAGTTATCACCCTAACAATTTAGGAAAATAGATCCTACAGATTCATAGTGCAACACCACACTGAAAGAATTATATTAATGGCCTAGAAAATAATAAAACAGTTTAATCTACAGGTGTGTTAAGACTGGGAAAATGCCAACTGCTGTCCAATCAGAAAAACATCGCAGAAGAAAGTTCCCTTTCAAATACAATAGAGACATCAGAAATTCCCAGTGTAAGTTTGTTAAAATTAAGGGGAAAACACTAGGTAGTGAGAACAGGCTTGGAAGCTTTACCATGGGGTAAAATTACAGCTAATTGTTGTATCTTGTAATTGTTGTATCTTGTAATTGTTGATGTATTGTTATCCTCCTACTAAAAGGCATCTCCTTTTAATGCACAGAGAAATTCAGCCATCATAGACACAGCAACTTCCCTCAGATCAAGCAGGAACTTTATTCATATAGGATATATTATTATTATCTGACTCTGAGATGCTTCTCTCCTCTCTCCCTCTCTACAGGGAGCGCCTCCCAGCCATATTTTTCAAATTCCAGTTCAGGAACGTGGAATACAGCTCAGGCAGGAACAAAACCTTCCTGTGTTACGTTCTCGAGACCCAAGGCAGAGAGTCAGTGACTTCTCGGGGTTACCTGGAAGACGAGCACGCAGCCGCCCACGCAGAAATGGCTTTCTTCAACACCATCTTACCCAAGTGTGAATCCAGCCTCCGCTACAACGTCACCTGGTACGTCTCCTCCAGCCCCTGTGTGACCTGTGCCGACCGGATTACCGAGACCCTCAAGAAGAACAAGAACCTGCGCCTGACAATCATGGTAGGGCGCCTCTTCATGTGGGAAGAGCCAGAAATGCAGGCTGCCCTGAAAAAAATGAAGTCAGCTGGCTGCAAGCTGAGGATTATGAAGCCTCAAGACTTTGAGTATGTCTGGCAGAACTTTGTGGAGCAGGAGGAAGGAGAGGAAGCAAAGGCTTTCGTGCCATGGGAGGACATTCAAGAGAACTTCCAGTATTACGAGGAAAAGCTGCTTGAGATTTTGCAATGAAGCTCACGTGAGTGGGGATTTCCTCCTGGTCACTTATGTCCTTGTATTTCAGGCTCCTTTTTCTGGTTGTTAAAGGCACAACCCAGAGCCAATTTCAGTTACTGTTACTCTCATGTGTACCTGGCTGGGTTTGCCTGCCCCTGACTAGTGAAAATAATCCTTACCCTTCAAGGGGAGCAACACTGCAGCAGGCTCCTCTGCAGCAGACCCACAAGGGACTTAGAGCTAAAGGTAAACAACTCTATGAATAAAGAATAAAAATGTACAAGGGTCACTAGGTGCAGTAAGAACACCTCATTGTTCCCCACATGCATGATACTCAGGACATGTGTAAACACTAAGAATGTAGAGAAAAGGAGATTTTCCCACTCCCTAAAGCCTAGCCCTCTAGGAAAAAACAACCATTGAAGGAGTTATCATTGCAGAATTCCCTTATTTTTTTTTAGGGAGTACTAAAGAGTCTTCTATTTAGGTCACAGAATGAGGTATTTGAAGCTTGTAACATCTCTCTCCTTCCCTCCCCAGGACCAATTCAGAAAATGTCTATTAAGAGAGATGTGACAGACCTTGACATCTGGGACACTCCCGTTTTCTGTAGCTTTGATTCCATCTGGATGAGCACCAGCTCCTGGAAGACTAGACCCTGAGGGACTACAACACAGAACTTTGGTGTTTGGGATGTTTTTGGTTTATTTTGTTTACCCCCCCCAAAACAAACCAATGCCGATACCGCCCCTGCTGATAGGGAAAGAGAAGGTGATGTACTGTGTGGTTCAAGCCCTGAATAAAGAGGATCACAGTGGACCTACAGGAAAGACTGCAGGCCTCACAAACTGGGATTACGTTACGAGAAAAGATCTTAGAACAAAGCTGCCAATTAGGTAAATCCATTCAGAAAGTCCATACTTCATAAATGGTGAAAAGAAAGGGGGTTGAGATGAAAACAAACAAACAAACAAACAAACAAACAAACAAACAAACAGGTTTTCTTTCTCTGTCCTCCTCAGTAATCAGAGCTGTGATTCAAATTAGGGCTAACTTGTTTATTCTAAATTATGATGTGAGTCCAAAGTACTTGATTTCAAATACATCAAATACCTTCTCCCCCTGTTCAACAACATTTGCAATATAAAACTGCGAAAGAAAGTGAAATAAAACTGGAAGTCACTGCAAAACCTATAGCTCTGTTTATTCCTTCTTCTCTATTTGCAAGAGGTCCTAAATTTAATCTGACAAGTGAGACATCCTGGGACAGCTACTGATGAAATATTTCATCGCTGAAGTGCAGCACGATGAGAAGGGAGAATTACTATATGCCAGAAAAATTTCTAGAGTACATACAAGTGCGGGAGACAGAGAATACGGGCATACTGCTTTCCACACAAACCAAGGCGCAGACCAGACAGGGTCACAGGGATGCTCAGCAGCTACAAGTGTCCCGGTTTAGCCCCAGCTGGAAAACAAGCACCACACAGCCATTTGCTCATTCCTTCTCCGTGAGCGAAGAGACAGGATGAGGGGGAACAGCTTTCAGCTGNAGCTTGTGAGCTGGGATAAAGGCAGGGAATAAACACACACAAGGCAAGTGCAGTTGCCCACCACACAGACAAGAACGTCCAGCCTGTTCCTGAGCAGCAATCCCACACTCCCTGGCCAGCTTCCCTGTTATATGGTGGCACATGGCACCCAGCTCTCCATCTTGGTTTCTCTCACCCTGTCACAAGCTGGACTGGCGCTAGAATCACACACATAAAACTGCTGACCGCACCATCTCTTACCTCTGTCAGCCACACTAAATCCTGGCATAAATTTTCAGAGCAGATAAAAACAAGTGGCAGTGAGAACACCTTTGCGGAACCACTGTGCCTTTCATCTCTCTGCCACTAGATTTAAGAAACAAACATAAATAAGTGTAAGGACTAAATCAACGGGCAGTCTTCATGTCCACTCCTGATGAGCTCAGCAATTCCAAGTCCTTACTTCTCTTACTGAGTTTATTTTTTTTTCCAGTCATGTATTTAGCTACAGTAATCATCCACCAAAAACATGTTTGCAAAGGATGGTCAACAGAAAGATTAATAATATGAAACTCAGAAACTTGTTTTACAGATCTGCATCAGCAAAGAAACCACAAAATACAACCCACAATGTAGAGAACAGAAAATGCTCCACCTGTTCAGCACACAGTGAAAACCAATTATATTATGCTACAAACTTCAAGTTATACTCCATCTTTTAGATTTATTCAACGTATCTGGCATTTTTCTGGGCATTCGGTACAAGAGAAGTCAAGAAGATTTATTATTATGGGAGGGTGGGGAAAGCCAAACACGAAGAAGTGTAGAGAACACAATATTCTTCAGTAACGGAACCAAACTTTGAAAAAAATCAAGCATTTACCAATGATCCGACGAACTCAGTGTTACTGGAAGTCACAGAATACCGGTGACATCAAATACCAACCTACACAGAAGAGCTGAACTACAAATGCAAAAAGAAATATGAGAAACAAACCTTGAATTCCATACTGACATTTAAAGCACATCTGTCATTCAGATGCGTGGATTCTCAACCACCAGGTTCTGCAGCCTATACCAATTATGCAGTATAAAACGCATTATCCACCTCCAGCTTCTTCCTTCAAACTCCAGCTTTCCTCTGGAAAACAGCCACGACACAGGCAGAGTGCGTTTATCAAAAAGGACCATGTTCTAATCTGACAGCAGGGTACTGAAGAACTATTTATTTAATCGTTACAGCATGATTCTTCCTGAGTACAATCTCATAATAAAAAAATTGTATGTGCTGCCTGGAAGGCGGAAACAAAATGTTTAATCCTATAACAAACCGAGTCAGTGAACCGTATGCCACATAGGAACATTGCAGAACTTCAAAAAACAAACAGTGACAGGGCCGTGCAGCTCACCGTTATCAACCATACTGACAAACCAACAAACTCCTAGGCTAGAGACAGCTCCAGTTTCACTGTGCACAGGAACCGTCGCTTCAAGGAGCTGCAGTGCAGTCAGCTGCTCCGTGGAGAACCAGTGACATCTGGTGGCTCGCTGGGATAAACTGGTAATTGCCAGTGGGTTACCGCAACACTCTGCTGCCTCAACAGCTTCCCTGAACGCTACATCCCAAATTAGCAGCTCAGGAGTGGTTTTCGTTGTCCTTGTAGTTAAAAGCCCACCACCACAGCCAACACAAGAGTGAGCGAGCTATGCTCAGACAAAGAATGTGCTCAGCATGCAGTTTCCCCCCCCCTCGTCGGTTCACGGGTTCCCAGGGAAACGGGGCTCTCTTCAAACTCTTTAGCTCACAGAGTGTAGACCGTGATATTTATATCTGTGCCTTCAAATACTTCCTCAAGTATCGCTGAAACTTTATTCCAATCCAGGCGATCAAGTCCACATCCGATCCTGAAAAATAAGACATCAACGCAGCGGTAAGGGCCTCTTGTGGAGCACTCGATGAACAACCAGCCCTTCAGGCAGCTACAATTTTATGTGGCACTACCTCAGCACGCCATAAATCCACATAATACAGCTGAAGTAAGGAGAGAACCAAGGCTGTATGTTTTCCTTACATTTAAGCACTGGGAAATTCGAGTTTCATTTACACGATTGAACAGAAGAGGTGAACAGAAGTGGATACTCAAACTCTTATTTCACGGTAGGTATCACCTCTCTAATATCCTTCCATACCATAAACGCTCAAGTATTTACACCGTAGCGGCTAATTTCCTTACCTAGGCATGGAAATGTCAGTGACTCCATTATTCAGGCAGTGAGCTTTCATGGCTTCTAAACTCTTTCGCATATCCTCATACGTCGGTTTGTGAGAAACTTTCTTCTTGGTAATCTAAGTATGAACAGAAAAGGTCAGTTCTGCCTTTGATGTGACCACTGGAAGGTAGGGAGGCTCTGCAAAGGGATCTGAACAGACTGGACCGCTGGGCTGAGTCTAACGGCATGAGGTTTAACACGGCCAAATGCCGGGTCCTGCACTTGGGGCACAACAACCCTGAGCAGAGATACAGACTGGGAGAAGTCTGTCTGGAGAGCTGCCAGGAGTAGAGGGACCTGGGGGTGTTGGTCGACAGCTGACTGAACATGAGCCAGCAGTGTGCCAGGTGGCCAAGAAGGCCAATGGCATCTTGGCTTGTATCAGAAAAGGTGTGACCAGCAGGGCCAGGGAGGTT
>WAAB01010303.1:91898-108138 GCA_013389865.1 Piaya cayana
CTAGAGATTAGGGGGAAGTTTTTAATGGAAAGGGTCATTGGGCATTGGAATATGCTGCCCAGGGAGATGGTTGATTCGCCTTCCCTGGAGGTGTTTAAGGCATAAGTATACAAGGTGCTGAGGAACATGGGTTAGTGTTTGATGGGAATGGTTGGATTCGATGATCCGATGGGTCTCTTCCAACCTGGTGATTCTATGATTCTATGATTCACTGTAAACCTGCCTGTTGTTAAAAATCACATTTCACTACACTCTGGAACTCCACTCCTAGACTTGCTACTGTGAAGGGGATAAAACCCAAGTTTCACAACTCAAACCAGAATTTGGCAGTTCTGCTAATTCAAGTTTAAATATAGATATACAAGAGAGCTCTCCTCAGCTAGGAGTATTTGAACACTGCATCTCACAGCTTGCGTAGAGGAACATACACAAACCCCTCACAATTATTACAGTGCTCATCAATTTATCTAACACTTTAGTTACAGGGAAGTGCTGAGAGACATCCCACTCTTACCAGGTAGTAAATGTATCGGTCCTCTCTTTGGAGAACTGCCACCTCGCCAGTCTTCTTTTCTAAAGCGTCGAAATAAAAAAGGTATTTTTAAAACAGTTACCCTCCCCTACATAACACCCCCTGTGCCCAAAGTAGCTTGGAATACCCTTTCTGCTGGAAATCAAGGTTTTTCCCTTCAGCTCCTGCATGCCCACCCCACGGTTACCACTCACGTTGATCCAACAGCTCTTGCACTCCTCCAAACTTTTTCTTAAAAAGAACAGCGATGCCTGCACCCATGCGACAGTCCTCGCTGATGCAATGAGCCAGCGCATCCGTCTTGGGGCACGAGAAAAGGTCCCCCTTAACACACTTGATCTGGAAAACAACACAAACAGAAGGGGAAACGATGGTAAGCTCAGAACGCAGACAGAGATAACGCAGTACTCGGATAGCAGGGAATCTGACAAGCCTGGGCAGTAAAGTGTGTAGACACCCAGTATAAAAGGCAATTCAAAACGAAACAAGTTGGCATGAATAATGAACCTGACATACACATAACAAGCTTTTCTACAAGACCAGTTATGAGTATCACGTGCCAGCTCAAGAGACCTAAGAAAGGAAAGTTATGTAATAGCACAACTGTATTAGCACACCTCTTCAACATGCTCTCTGTATCTGTGCTGGATATCTCCCAACGTTTAATTAGTTCTGTGTGGTGTACAGCATCTGCATCACTGATACAAGCACAAAACCTCAAGAAATACAGCAGTATCAGCCACTTTCTTCAACAAAGTTAGAGAGGGTAGCAAGCTCCCATGTTATTAAGCTTCTGATAACATGAAAGCCACTTCACAGAGACCACATCACAGCAGCAGCCCACATAAACCACTTTCTACGCACTCTTTCCTCCTGATCCGTGGAAGAGTGGGAAGCCATGGTAACATGTGCTATGTTGAAGACGCCTCCAGCTGGAAAGATGACAGAGAGAAACAAAGTTATTAGGAATCCCAAACTGGGCAATAACCTGGTGTGCCAGAAGGTGCAAGCCTAAGCCTGCTTTAAGGGACAAGCTGGGACAACCAGGGCAGCCTGTGGGGAAGTCACAGAATGGTTCGGGTTGGAAAGGACCTTAAAGATCATCTAGTTCTAACCTCCCACTGGATCAGGCTGCCCAGGGCCCATCCAACCTGGCCTTGAACATCTCTAAGAATGGGGTAGTCAGCACTTCTCTGGGCAACGTGTGTCAGCACCTCATCATTCTCATGGTGAAGAAATTCTTCCTTATGTATAGCCTAAATCTAACCCCCTCCAGTTTATACCTACTGCCCCTCATCCTATCACTACAAGCCTTTGTGACAAGTCCCTCCCCAGCCTTCTTGTAGTCCCCAAGATGCAAGGGAGAAGGTGTACTTCTAAAACGAGTGGTACAAGCTTTCCCTCCTGCAGCTTCACAAGGTGCCAGAAGGCCCCCGCCCAGGGTCACCTCACAGCTAGCGTCCCCAGGCCTTCCCTCCTTATCATCATCACCCCTTCCCGTTCAGGATCCACACCGGCAGAAGCGGTGGGAAGAACGATCCGCCGAGCCGGTGCTCGCAGCACCAAGAGCCTCCCCAGCGCTGCCGACATCACCCAGCCCAGCCCAACCCTCCTCGGGCTCCGCCACTGTACCCTCAGCGTCACACCAACATGGCCGCCACCCCCTTTAGCGTCACACCAACATGGCAGCCTCTACGCGCCGCTCTAGACAGCCCGGAGGCCTCACCCTCTCTATGGTACCCGCCCAGAACATTCCTCCCGCCGAACCAGCCCCGCGCATAGGCAAAGCGCTCTGACGAAGGGGGCGGGGCTTCGACAGGCGCACGCGCATTGCGTGAGGCGCCCGCCCCCAGAGTCGCGCGCGCGGCTCTTCCCGCAGGCGCAGAAGCCGCGGGCGGGAGGGGGCGCGGGTGGGCGTGGCCCGGCGGGGAGGAGGGGCGCGGACGGCGGGGGCGCGGACGGCGTCGTGCGCACGCGCCGCGCGCCCCCACGCCCCCTCGCTCTCCTTTGTTCGGGGTTGGGCGCCATTTTGCGCGGCGGCTGAGGGGAGGCGCTGATTGGGTTTCGGGTACCGGTGGCGGAGCCAATCAGCGCGGGACCCGAACCGGGGGAGCGAGGCACGGTGAGTGCGAGCAGCCAATATGGAGCCCCCGAGCGCCGGCCCCAACGCCGGGATTGGCGGGGCCGAGTGACCAGTCAGGAGGCCGCGCGCGGGGACGGGCCAGGACGGGCGCCGGGGGCTGGCGGGGGGACGGGAGCGGCAGGGCGCACCGGGAACGGCGTGGGCCCTGAGGGGGGAGGCGGGGGGCGCAGGCAGGACGTACCGGTAGTGGTAGGGTCGGGGTGGGCGGAGGAGCGCGACCGGGAACAGCGGGGGCTCCGGGCAGGGAGCGGCGGGGACTCTGGGATTGAGGCGGGGTGGGGGGGCACCGGGACCGCCTTGAATCGGTGTGGGCTCCGGGCTGGGGTGGGTGAGCGGGGGCAGTCAAGGCGTACTGGTAACTGTAGGGTCGGGAAACGGCGGGGCTGGGGGCTCTGGACGGGGGGTGTAAGCGGGACACGCCGGTAGTGGCGGGGCTGGGGGTGGATGGTTGCAGGGGGTGGGCTTTGGGGAGCTACCGGGAACAGCGGAGGCTCCGGGCGTAGCGGGTTGCAGGCAGGACATACTGATAGTGGAGGGGAGCGACCGGGAACGGCGGGGGCTCGGGGCAGGAGGGGTGTGGGCGGGGAGACTCGGGCTAGGGGGCGGGCAGAGAACGGTGGGAACACCGGAGGAGTAACGGTGGCAGAAGGGCTGGAGGAATGGGACCCCCTGAGGTGCGAATGGGAACTCTGGGGGCTCCGAGCGGGGCGGATGAAGGGTCACACCGGGAGTTGCAGGTGGGGATGCCGGGAGGAGCGGGGATGGGCGTGGGGGGGAGGAGGGGGAGGCGCAGCCCTGGTCCGTAGCGCTCGGTAGGGATGGGGGCCGGTAGAGCCCCGCCCTGGAGCCGGGGGGAAGTGCGGCTGGAAGCCTCCCGCCCCCTCCTCCTCTCTTTGCCCGTAGCTCCCTCCTCCTCCTGATGCTGCCGGTGTGAACGTGTCTGGAACGCCGGCAGCCACCTGCTCTTGGCCAGTGTCGGCCATGGTGTGGCCAGCAGGAGCAGGGAAGGGATCGACGCCCTGGCAAGGCCACATCTCAAATCCTGGGTTCAGTTTTGGGCCCCTCACTCCCAAGAAGGACATTGAGGGGCTGGAGGGCATCTGGAGAAGGGGAACAGAGTTGAGGACAGGGCTGGAGCCCAGGGCTTCTGGGAGCAGCTGGAGGCTCTGGGGCTGTTTAACCTGGAGAAGAAGAGGCTAAGGGGAGACCTCCTCACTCTGCAGCTCCCAGAAAGGAGGTGGTGGTGAGGTGGGTGCTGGTCTCTTCTCCCAAGTGATAGGATGAGAGGACATGGCCTCAAGTTGTGCCAGCGGCGGTTTAGACTGAGTGTTAGGAACAGTTTCTTCACTGAAAGGGTTCTCAGGCACTGGCAGAGGCTGCCCAAGGCAGTCTTTGAGTCTCCATCCCTGGAGGGGTTTAAAAGATGGGTTGATAAGATGCACAGGGATGTGGTTTAGTGGTGGACAGACGTGGTTGGACTCAATAATCTCAAAGGTCTTTCCCAGCCAAAAAATTCTACAATTCCTCCATGAGGGGAGCCCACCCTGGGGCACCTTGTGTTCTTTCTTCCCCAGGAACTGTTGGGCATGATGCTGAGAAAGCTCCCATGTCCAAGCCTTTCTGCAGTGAAATAAAACTATCCCTGGTTTAACTTTGTGCCTGGAGTGTTGGATAAAGAGGTCGGAAACAAATTTGGATGCCACGTGTTCGGCTGTGTTGAGCAGTGGGAGATACAATTGTGGCCTGGCCATGCTGCTGTTGTCTTAAATCCCGCCTTTGCCTGAGAGGAGCTGACCTGTAGCCCCCTGCACCCTTAGTGATGTTGATTCAGGGTGCAGTGCTTCTTAAAATGATGCTTGCAAGCTGGCTATGGTCCTAGCGTGCTTTATCACCCTGGTTTGCTCTAACATAGCTTATTTTCATGGGAAGTGTTGATGCCGCCTCTATAGTATGTGGATATATGCAGGAACATGTGCTGAAAGAACCAGAGCACAAAGTCATTCCCAGTGCAGACAAGGGCATAGTGAGGAGGAGCTGCCTGTCTGGTCAGCTGCGGGAGGAGCGAGCCACTGGACCGCATCACCCTGCTTTAAAATATACCTGCTGTGCCAGAACAGTGGTGCTTGGCCTTTTAGAGAAGGGAATAATCCCTTGGAGAACTGTGGTCCTGCACGTGGCTGATCTCTGTACATTTAGCCAGTCACACCTTGAGCAGAGTTGGGATTGGAGTGCTGCTAAACCTCATCCAGTTGCACAGGGCTTTGAGCACCCTGATCCAGTGGGAGGTGTCCCTGCACATGGCAGGAGGGTGGAACTGGATGGGCTTTAAGGTCCCTTCGGACCCAAACCATTCCATGATTCTACAAAGCATTAAGCAGAAAGGTAAACAGGACAGGGGTCTGTGAGGAGGCATTCCCGACTAGGATTATGCCTACGCTTGACTACTGGTTGTATTAAGGAAACCAGGGATCCTCTGGCAGGTATGGTTTACTGGCATACTGTGCTTGCTGTTGAAAACCTTCCCTGGAGAGTGACACGTGGGAGCTGTTTTTGAACGAGCCCACAGGCATTTAGGGCAGAAATTAAGTACACAGTGCAAAATGGAAATGAGAACCTTGGTTGACAGCATCATCTTTAGAATAAGTATCTTTTACTCTGGCAGGCTGTAAAAAAAGTATTAGTAAATGGGCCAAGGGTGGAGTTAAAATTGCTGAAAAAACCTAATGCCAGATTGGAGGAGGCTGAGAGGAGACCTCATTGCTCTCTCCAGCTACCTGAAAGGAGGTTGTAGAGAGGAGGGAGCTGGGCTCTTCTCTCAAGGGACAGGGGACAGGATGAGAGGAAATGGCCTCAAGCTCTGCCAGGGGAAATTTAGGCTAGAGATTAGGAGGAAGTTTTTCATGGAAAGGGTCATTGAGCATTGGAATAGGCTGCCCAGGGAGGTGGTTGAGTCCCCTTCCCTGGAGGGGTTTAAGGCATGGGTAGACGAGGTGCCGAGGGACATGGTTTAGTGTTTGATAGGAACGGTTGGACTCGATCCAGTGGGTCTCTTCCAACCTGATGATTCTATGATTGGCTTTGTGATCTCCAGGGTTAGTGTCATTCCATCCTTATTTGAACAAAAGATCTCATAGGGACTGAGAAGGCTTTCAGGTTATTATCACAGTGTTAATGGCACTGTAATCATCGCTCCTGTGGTCTGTCCTGATAGGGACTGGTAAATTGTTTTCGTAGGTAGGCAACATTTGGTGTTAATGTGCAAGAAAACCACAGAATGTAAAATCACTGTGTGTTTTCTTAGGTCACAGTGAGGAGTCGCTTGATGAAAAAGTGAAGGGTTCTTCAGAGAAATGCAAAACACCAAAGTACAAGTGGGAAGTGCGAGGGGTGTCCTTACAGCAGTAACCACAGCAACAGTTACAGTTGTGACTAAATTTTGTGTGTATCTGGGGTTTTGTTGCTTTAGGCTTCAAAGTTACAGGCTGCTTTTCCACTGTTCTAGCGGGTACTCTTTTGTAGCATAAATCAAATACCTCATTAAAAGCAGCAGTAAGGATTCTTCTCTTGTTGATGAGCTGAAGAGATGTGAGTAAGAAGGAGGTAGTGGAACCAACTATTTTGTTTCAACAGCCTGTTCTTCATATCTATAGGCGAGGGTTCAAGAAATGAGAGACAGTGAAAGGATGGCAGCAGTGAGAAGACTGCTGGCTATTTGCAAGTATGTGAAAGCTGGGAGGGAAGAAAGTGATACGAGAAGGGAGTGTGGTGTTGCTGGGGAGGGAGAAACAGATCCGCTTTGCTTTGTGGAATTCTTGAAATGTTGTTTGGTTTTGCACCTAAACTCTGTATTTCGTGAGGTTTTCTTACCGGTAACACCTCTCTCCACCACTAATATGCAGTGTAGGCAACTGGGTAGCCCAGAGAATGCAGACTGGAGGGGGAAAACGAAGAGAGAGGCTGCTCAGTTCACTGCAGATAGTGACAACATTGAGTTTGAGATACTGAGAAGCAAAAAGTCGAGTTACATGTTCTTGAAATTACAATCCTCATTTTGTTACTCAGTGAGAGTGAGGTGACATTGCAAAAGAAGCAGGTCTTTGATTAAAGAGCAGCTCTCACTGTGTGCTTCTGACCCCAGCGTCGGCAGATGGCTTGCTTTTCACCTGCGGTAAGATAACGCTGATCTCCAAACCTAGGGACAATAACAACATGCTTTTCTAACTTGTCCTGCCAGATACACAGCCTGAGGTGTGCCTTTTGCCGTCTCGGAGCCCGAGCGCTATGGAGCAGTACACAGCCAACAGTAACAGTTCCACAGAGCAGATCGTCGTGCAGGCTGGGCAGATTCAGCAGCAGGTATGGAAGGTGGTGAGGGGGGGAGCTGGCTTTGCCAGGGCCAGTGGACCAAACTGTGCTCTTCAGAGTTCCACAGAACCAGCAAAATGCTTCATGATACTGTCTGGGTATGGGCTTACCTGACTCGTGCTTGATCAGTGATCTAACTTGGCTTGAAGTGGCAGTAAATATGTTATTATAATAATACTTATAAAGGTAATGAAGTTGCAGGTATACAAGTTATCAGATTTCAGCACAGATGGGAGTTTGCAAACTGACAGTGACGTAATGAAAACAACAAATCCTGTCTGAAAATATATGAAACAGAATATTAATCCAAATAGTCACACAGGGAAAAATGTAGATTCTGCCCGAAATTGAAACAGGTTTTGTTCAAGGCCATAGAGACCTCTCCAGCTTTCTGGAAAAAAAGTATTTTATTGAGATCGTTTGGTTTAGAACTACGGGTTGACCAAAATGAACACACAGTGCAGGTACTGCAACAAAAGGTGTAGCTTTGAGTTAATTGATCCATTCCAGAAAGAAGTTTTTAACTCAATTTATAATGTGCAGATGAGCAGGGCTGGGATTTTGAAGGTTGTATAGATTTTTGTTGCTGTTAAACTTCACCCATTCAGACCCAGTAATGCATTTTCCAATGAGCTGTGCTGCTGCTGAGGTTTTGTCACACCTTATGCTTGTTCTGGTTCAAGGCAGGAGGAGTTTCTTAATCTGCCGTGCGAATGAACGAGCCAGTGTGTTATGTTTCAGAGAGGTTTGCTTGGCTTTGTCATCAGCCTGTGGGAGGGTTTGGTAGCAGGACCAGCTTCTTCCATTGAATTCAATTGAAATTGGCTTTTTCAGTAAGAACAAGATTGTACTGGAGATTGAAAAATTAATATATTGAGAGTTACCAAAAATACCTGCTTCTGACAAGTAACCAAAGTTATATTTGGTTTTCTTGACACTTAATAAGTAAAAAGGAGGTAAAAATGTACCTTGGCTTCTTTTGTTTTTACTACCTGATTTTAAAGCCTGTTTAACATGAAGTATTTTTCTAAAATCAATGTTTTTCATACACCTGTTGTACGGTTTTAGTAGAGAGATGTCCTTCACCTCCCAGAATGCTAACACAGTTGATGCAGATTATTTTTGGGACTCTTACTAAAGAGGCTAAAGATAGACAAGGCTTGTAGATTTAACTGCTCTTGCAACCTCTCGAGGTTGTCCTTCAAGGTCAGTGGTGGGAAGATGTTGATGCAGGGGTGCCTGAGTTGGAGCTTAGGCTTCAGTCATCTGTGCTGCTGTTCTGCTCAGGAAGGAATCCATAGCCTTTGTTGTCACTAACCAGTCTGAACAAGTCTGGAGCCCCTTCAAAGTGAGAAATCTGGGAAGGAAACTGCAACTTGTGGTTTGTACTTGAAGTACTTGAAACCTTCCAGTACTGAAAGGGGCTCCAGGAAAGCTGGGGAGGGGCTCTTGATCAGGGAAGGCAGGAATAGGGTGAGGGGGAACGGTTTTCAGCTGAAAGAGGGAAGATTGAGATGAGATTTAGGAAGAAATGTTTTCCTGTGAGGGTGGGGAGGCCCTGGTCCAGGTCACCCAGAGCAGTGGTGGCTGCCCCATCCCTGGAGATGTTCAGGGCTGGGTTTGATGGGGCTTGGAGCCCCTGATCCAGTGGGATATGTCCCTGCTCATGGCAAAGGATTGGAACTGGGTGAGCTTTGAGGTTCCTTCCAACCCAAACCATTCCACGATTCCATGAGGCATTAAGCAGAAAGGTAGCAGTGTTAACCACCAAAGCTGTGATGTTAAATTTTGCAGAATTCTCTCTCATGTTCTTTTCTAAGTAATTTTTTTGTTTGGGATTCTGAAGCCTGTCAGTATCATGCAGTTTTGTTGGTTGCATCCTTAGGTTTGCCTAACGTATTCACACTCCTTATGTTCCAAGAGCAGTCTATATGAATTATAAATTCACCCTCTTCCAGCAAAGTGTCGTTGTCTCTTGTCAGAGCTGTGCGTTGCCATGTTTCAAGCTATTCCTGTTCCTATTCCCAGCAGCAGGGTGGTGTCACTGCTGTCCAGCTGCAGACTGAGGCCCAGGTGGCATCCGCCTCAGGCCAGCAAGTCCAGACCCTCCAGGTAGTGGTGATCTCTCTGATTGTGTTTGTGAGCACTGCATGACTCTCACCATTGCCTCATATCTAATGCTGTGTTTTTTCCAGGGTTTGAAATGGGAACAGGAAAATTTGTTAGTGGTAACATCTGCGCTTTATGCCAGCAATCAGGTTTTCTGTGAGGAGTATGGGATTATAGCTTTTCATTGGATCTGTGGTGTATGCCAGAAACCCTGATGCATTCAGGAATTCCTACTACTGTAACTCTGAAAGTGAATGTGGGACTTGAAAAAACACTAGGATGAGGAAATAGTGGTCAAGAGATTTGAGATAAGAGATTAACCCGAAGATTTCCTCTAGTTTCAAATGGACTGTATTTCTGACATTCACTGTGATAGTTTCCGAGTCTTCACTACATGAAAGAAAGGTAGGGAGGTGGTGGATGACCCACCAGCTTAAAGAGTGAAACTTTCCCATCTGTGATTAAAAAGCGGACAGTGTTGGCCTCTGTGGGACTGAGAGATCCGATTTCTTATTTATGTCTGAACAACAAAAGGAAACCCCAAAGTTTCCATCCTAACAGTAAATACATCACAAATTGGAAAGAAAGAAAGAAAAGCAAGGTTATTTCAAACCCTATTGTGTTTCAGTGTGAAATGTCATATATTAGCTCATGTAGGAGGCCGCTAAAGGAGTTGGTAAACCCAGCAGTAGCAGTTCAGTAGCACATTGTTCACTCAGTATTTTGGTTTTCTTTGCTTTTTAATCCTTCAGAGGAGCAGAGGTCCAAGAGGCTGGGGGGGAGTCTTGCCATTGAACACAGCATTTTTTATGTTCAGAGTTAAAATACAAAAGCTGGCTGACCTGAATCGCCTGGGTCACTTTGGCCTGGTTGTTTTTGTGTGTGTCCCTCTTTTCTTTTTTATTTTTTTTTTCCTGCCTTGCTCTCGTATATTAAAAAGAACCCTGGAATGTGTCATTTTTCTTTCTGCTTATTGGCTGTCGTACTGCTGGCTGTGCTGCTTTATGGCTGCCAGGAGCATGCTTATCTCTCTCTCTCTTTGTTGTAATTCAAAACAAATATGACCAAATTATGCTGGGGCCTTGAAAGTGATAGTTAAGAAGACTGAGGAGCAGAACAGTGCCTACAGCTGATCTGAGAAGTCACAGTATTCTCTGCAGGGTGTTGATCACAGAGGTACAGTTGTGATTGTTTCATAGATGAGTTGCTGTTCACTCACATTTGAACTGTGCAAAGTAGGTACTTGGCGTGATGGTTGGACTTGATGATCTCAGAGGTCTTTTCCAACCTCAGCGATTCTATGACTTGGCACAAGGCGGCTTACAGCAGATTTATAAATTTGGCATAAGAAACAGTCTCTGGATTCCTAGACCAGGTCCATGTCTGGTCACCAGGAAAAAGACCAATGAAAAGAAAAGGAGAAACCTCTCTGTTTAAACATCCTGCTAAGCACTCAAACTACCCAAAATATAGTTTTGAAAATACAATTCCTCTGTGGCTTAAATGTGAAATTAGTCTTATCATTAAGGTAATCACTCATTACCATGCTCTGGGTTGTTGAGAAACAAGAACAACTCAACATGATAAAAAGTCTCTGAGTTCTCGGGGTTTTCTACCTGCAGATTTCTAGAATGTGCAGTATTGAATGCTCACTCTGTAAACACTGTAGGTAGGTCAGTGTGTGCTGAAAATCTATTCAGGCTGGTTTCGTACAGTCAGTCCAGCAGCACTGGTCGCTGCTGCTCTTTTTCTTTCACTCCTCCTTACTGAACTAGGTTTTGTGTTGTTACATTTATAATTTTGCTTAATAACCATGAAAAGGTTCTCTAAGAACGTCACACATGGTGTATCAGCTAGGAAACAGAAACATAAGCCTCTAATTGGGGAGAGCTGAAGCTACCTCAGAGTCTCTATCAGAATAGATCAATAATAGCTTATTGAGAGCTTTTTTCTCATTAGAAACCCCAATTAAAGATTAACACTAGTGATGTTGGGTAATGATGTTTCTTTTATTACACTTTGCTCTCGGACTGTGCATGAAGATTGTTACTGTGTCTGGAAAATTTAGCCGTGCTTTTCATGCTTTATTGCAATTAGACTTGGAAGTTTTGGTTAGACTGCAACAGAAAAAAGATAATTTACTGAAGCCAGCAGCCCATCATGGAAAAAGCTTTTGAAATTAAAGTATTTGATGCTGATTATGAATCCAGGTTAGTGACTTGCTCAGTTTCTCTGGTCACCACATGAAAATAGGTAAGCGTTTAGTGTCACTTCAGTTTCTGGCTCCGTGTCACCAGATTTTTTCATTGTTGTGTGTGTTTTTCTCCTCTTTCCCAGGTCCAGGGCCAGCCCCTGATGGTGCAAGTAAGCGGAGGGCAGCTGATCACCTCCACGGGCCAGCCAATCATGGTGCAGGCTGTGCCCGGGGGTCAGGGCCAGACAATCATGCAGGTTCCGGTGTCTGGAACGCAGGGGCTGCAGCAGGTGAGATAACCCTCATTTTATTTAAGATTATTTGCAGCAAGTGAACTGTAATGTT
Organism: Piaya cayana; assembly: GCA_013389865.1. Lineage (NCBI taxonomy): Eukaryota > Metazoa > Chordata > Aves > Cuculiformes > Coccyzidae > Piaya > Piaya cayana. The sequence continues at coordinate 103,587 of WAAB01010303.1, forward strand.
CTCGCCTTGTCAGATAAGATGTTTGCTTAAGCATTCTCAAAATAAACTAGGTAAAGACTTTTATTTGCCACTTAGGAGTCTAGCACTGAGCTTTGTGCTCAGGATACAATGAAAATTGTGTTTGCATTTGATTTTTGTGTTTATGGGATGGTGCAAACCTTTGAAATGAAGTCTGTTAAAATACAGTTGGAGTAGGTTTTGGGTGTTACTTTTATCCTAACTGGCCTCTGTAGTATAGATGATCTGGTGCCTACTCAGTGTGTGGCGCAGGAAGAGGGTTGGTTTTTTTTTTTTGTTTAAGAAAACTTCTTGAAAACAACCTTTGTGCTTGAGTTCATCTAATGTGGGATGTCTAGAGGTGAATTCAAACATTTCGATTGCACAGAAGGTAATACTGTAGAAAGTACAGGAGAAATTATTTTGAAACATTTGTTTAAAAGGCAGTCTAAAAATTCAAACTAGTACTCAAGAATGTGTTTCTGAAAAGCAAGAAGAGCTCTAACTGTGGTGTGATGGAGGTGGTGTAGTGAATTGAGAATGGGATTAGGGATGCAGTTCAGCGCAGTCCAGGAAGCCACGTGATGTTTTGGTGTTCTGGGAAGTTTATTTAGTGTTTATTTTAAAATTCTTTTATTGAAAGACAATATATTTTGTGCTAGGTTCTTTACCTAGTCTGCTGGAGTAAAATCTATAACTAGGTTTTTAAGAACAATCTTTGAACCATATTCCAGTTCCTCTTTTTTTAATCTAAGAAAGGTTCCACACCGGTGGACCGACAACTTAGCAAACCTGGAGGCAACTTTTTGTATATCCAGAAGTCCTTCTGTATGCTGGATAATTAACGAACTGCAGATACCTCAAATCTTAGGCCTCTTTCACCTGAGTGTTGTTAATCCTAGTTTGATGTGAATAATTTATCTCTTTGGAATGTTTCATTGTGTAAGCAGAGAAGTGCTTGGGTGTGATGATGCCAGCACGCCCTGTTTCCTTCTTGTGCGTGACTGTGACTGCTGCGTCACAGACAGGAATCAATGAGATCTCTTCCTTTTAAAATGGAAAAAAGAGAAGAATTGCTGCTTTCTTTTTCTTTGCAACAGTCAATCATCCTCAGCGATGCTTTGGTAATGCTGAGGCCAAGGAGGGAGAAATAAGAGGCATAGTTAATGTTCCTTTCTGACTCTTTCTTCCACAGATTCAGTTGGTCCAGCCAGGTCAGATTCAGATTCAAGGTGGGCAGGCTGTGCAGGTACAGGGGCAGCAGGGCCAGACCCAGCAGATCATTATACAGCAGCCCCAGACTGCAGTTACTGCTGGCCAGACACAGGTAACTGCACCAGCATGGAAGGGTTTTCTGGAGAGACAGAGAAGGAGAAACTTGAAAAATGACTTAAGGGAAAAAAAAAAAAAAAGGAGGAATTATTAATACTGAGGAGTTTTCATACCTAACTCTGGGGCAGACTAGATAGATTGCATGTCTCTATCCATTGTGTTTCTGTATTTTATTGGTTCGTGGGTTTTGTCTCTTTGTTGAAGTTTGAAATGCTGAAGTACTGCTAATTCCATACTTGTACCACTTTCTGAAGTGCTTTAGTCATACCCAGGTTTTCTGCCGATCCTTTTGTTCAGGAGCAGAATTAAATTTCTGTGCAGAATGGTTCTTCATTTCACATTGACAGACAGGAAACCTAGATCGAGTTTCCTTCAGTATTAAATATAAGACTGTAAGAAATAGGTGTTTTAGGTATTTTCTCTACTGCTCAGTTGGTTTGTGCTCCATCCTATTTCTTGATGCTGGTAACAAAGCGAAAGAAATAGATGCCTGAACCCCCTTAAGCACATTGTGTTAAAGCAGGAATTGTAAAACTTGAGAAAACACCAGTTTGTGAAGTTCTGTGTTCTCTGTTTTGTTTAGACGCAGCAGCAAATAGCAGTTCAAGGCCAACAGGTAGCACAAGCCACTGAGGGCCAGACCATAGTCTATCAGCCGGTTAACGCTGATGGAACCATTCTGCAACAAGGTATGAACTTGATGGTTTCTAGATGTTTCGATATTGTAGAAGGATGAGTGAATAAGAACCAGAAGTGGGACTAATGGTGTTCCCTTCTTTCTGTGTGCGTGTTTTTTGGTTGTTTTGTTTTTCTTTTGTGTTTTATTTTCTTAAAGTTACAGTCCCTGTTACAGGCATGATCACCATCCCTGCAGCCAGCCTGGCTGGAGCCCAAATTGTCCAGACAGGAGCCAACACCAATACCACCAGCAGCGGCCAAGGGACGGTCACAGTGACGCTGCCAGTTGCTGGGAACGTTGTCAATTCAGGTGGAATGGTTATGGTATGTATTGAACTTTGCACTAATGGGGGAGCTCTAAGGTGCCCAAAGTGCTGTGTGAGACTGGTGTCACCTTAGCACCCTCAGTCTTCTTGGTAACTGCCACTGGTTCAAAGGTTTTCTGTTCTGATGGTGTGTGTGTGATTGTGATCTCAGTCTTCTGTACTTTCTCTCTCCTGGAGCGGATCCCTGAGATCAGACATCTAGGAACTGAAATTCAAGATCAGCTGTTAACCGATAGGCAGAGTTTTGAAAAGATTGACTCGATATTTGCTTTTCTTGAGGATCCCTCAGTATTTGTTTCAGTGACTTGGCAGAGGCCTTTTTTAACCAGTTCTGGTTTCTTTGCAGCGAGGCCTTTTGACTTGACTGTTATCGTTCATCCCCAGTAGGTGTCAGCAGCTCTATGAGCTGCATTTGCTGAAGAAGTGTCCTGAAACTACGATATCAATCAAATAAGTGATATCCAAAAAGAAAGGGAAGCAGTGGGCATGTCCTGTGTGCTGTGTTGCACAAGAAGCAGTAAAGTGGTTATAGAATTGTGTATTGTGATGAAATTTACGTTTCTCAGAAGAAACACAGACAGAATTGCTGTGTAATTGGTTTGTTTCAATCTGCTCTGCAGTTTGGGAATGACTTTATTACTCTTTTTGGTTTTGTTTCCTGCAGTTTCTGAACTAAACCCAAACACTTGCCATTTTAACTCGTAGTAATTACTTTTTGCCTTCACTTTGCATTCTGAGCTGCAAGAACCTTACTCTTCTCTGTACAGATGGTACCTGGGGCTGGATCAGTCCCAGCTATCCAGAGAATACCCTTGCCGGGAGCAGAAATGCTGGAAGAGGAGCCCCTTTATGTTAATGCCAAGCAGTATCATCGGATCCTGAAGAGGAGGCAGGCACGGGCTAAGCTGGAAGCAGAGGGAAAAATTCCCAAAGAAAGAAGGGTGAGACTACAACTCGGATCTAATACAGGGTTGCTGCAACCACCTCCGTGCTGGAAAATGAGGACTTAAACTGTTCTTGAGTTATTAGTTGTTGTTGTTTTTCATAAGCAACATCAGAGTAAATTTTTAAGCTTGATGGTCATCCTGCTTCCTTTCATGCTTTAAACTGCTGTGTGCAAATAGATGTTTATTGTTGGGTTTTCATGTCTGGGGAATGGTGGGAACTGGTGAGGCTTTTCTAGCAGTCAGGAATGTCCCCTACTGGAAGAACTGCACCAGAAATAGGGGGCTGGTCTCTCATCGCCTCCTTCGTATCGTTGCAGAAATACTTGCATGAATCCCGGCATCGTCACGCCATGGCCAGGAAGCGGGGAGAAGGAGGACGTTTCTTCTCACCAAAGGAGAAGGACAGCCCTCACATGCAGGCGAGTAGAATTTTGTGTGTGTGTTGGACAAGTGTCACATTCAGCCCTTCCGAATGAGCCTTAGAGGTGTCTTTGTGCTGCTTTGTTTGTTCTGTATGGGGCTGGGCTGCTTGCCCTTGTCCTTCTGCCTTTGAATTAGTTTCAAGCATTGTAAAGAAACCTCTTGTCTCATTTCTTGTGGAGAGCGAGTGTCTGTTTGCCTTGAGTAATGAAATTATAGGGTTATTGATAGAAATGTATTCTCTTCCTTTTGCCACTAGACAATACTTATATTACTCCTTAAGAATTGCAGTCTCTGCAGCCATTCTGGTTGCATACCAGAGGTATTTTTTATATTATGCATTAAAGGTAGAAACACTTTATCTTACATGTGATGAAAGATTTAAAATATTGGTTTTCTGATTCTTAGCTGCCTGTTGATTTACATAACATGTGTAAGGACAAATTTTCAAAGAAAGGGGCACAATAGAGTAGAATTTAGCAAATTTTGGTGTTGATTAGTGCTTTAAAGCAGTCATATAGCTTGAGTGGGAGATATTTCTTATTCTGAAGTGGAATCCTGAAATTCCAGACCACTGGTGGGTCTGCTCTGTTACCAGAAACATCTTTAGCCTGGAGAAGAGGAGGCTGAGAGGAGACCTCATTGCTCTCTAACTACCTGAAAGGAGGTTGTGGAGAGGAGGGAGCTGGGCTCTTCTCCCAAGGGACAGGGGACAGGACGAGGGGGAATGGCCTCAAGCTCTGCCAGGGGAGATTTAGGCTAGAGATTAGGAGGAAGTTTTTTACGAAAAGGGTCATTGGGCATTGGAATATGCTGCCCAGGGAGGTGGTTGATTCGCCTTCCCTGGAGGTG
>WAAB01010304.1:3561-22309 GCA_013389865.1 Piaya cayana
CCTGCTGGTCACACTGTTTCTGATCCAAGCCAAGATGCCATTGGCCTTCTTGGCCACCTGGGCACACTGCTGGCTCATGTTCAGTCGCTGTCAACCAACACCCCCAGGTCCCTCTCCTCCTGGCAGCTCTCCAGACAGACTTCTCCCAGTCTGTAGCTCTGCATAGGGTTGTTGTGCCCGAGTGAGTCCTCCTGCATGTTTCATCTGTTGCATGTCAAAAGTTAGGAAACTGTTAGTTCATTAAACTACAGTATCAGGAAAACCAGCAAGAAATATTTTTTAAAAAATGGTAGCTGAAATTAGAACCCCTTAAGATAATTGTCAGCAGGAGCTGTTAGTTTCTGAGTGGTTTTGAAAATCAGATCTTCTAGGTATCTCGCTCCCGTCTTCTGGGTTTTTTGGTGGGGGTGTTATCTGGTCTTTGTCTCGTCGCTTATCTCAAGCTTTACCCCAACCACAAGTTTCTCTGAAACTTTGTCTGCTGCCATGAAAAATGTGAACTGAGTTCACACAATAGTAAAAGTGCCTGGGGTCCGCTTAGTTGCCACTAACAATGGCAACTAACAGACTGTCCTGTGGAACAGCAGAATAAGAAGTGCATTCACCGCACTGTGCATCATGCTCCAGACAAGTATACTAGGAACCGTGGTGTTTTTAAACCTCTTGGCATCATTTAATTAACATGCTTTTAAGGATTATTTGGTGGCAGTTGTAGGGAGATATATATAATAAATCTTTGAACAAGTGCTATCAGAAGTAAGAGCTAAGTGGCATTTAAAATACATTAGAAAAATGTGATCACTAATAAGTTTTAAAATACACCCTCTTTTTCTAGTCTAAGCTGGGTCTCGTGAATGGAAAAACAAGAAGAGCTAACAAAATGATCCGACGGAGTGGCAGGGTTTGTTTACTAGTCCGTATTTGAATGGGATTCATGCTTCATCTGATTGACAGTCATTGCAAATTCTTTGGCTTTTTAAGACTTAAGGCGCCACAGTCTTGGGTGAACTTTAGTTCAGAATGGAGTTGTTTACAAAACCTAAGTAGTTGTTGCAGAATCATGTGCTGTGTTTCACTTCTCTGTTTGGAAACGGTGTGGATCTGCAGTATAAATGGTGATTTGTTGAGTTCAATCATATTCTGTCTACTATTCTGTCTGGGATCTTCACCACCCTGGCATCCAGAAGTGGACGAGGTGGCTGAATTGGCTTCCCAGTGCTCACCGTGTTCAAATGTCTTCCCACAGTGCGGCGTGAATGCTCCAGTGTTTCATCAAAATCAGATTAAGCTGGTCCAAAAGGGACAATTTTCCCAATTTTCCTCCATTTGCAGCACATCTAACCAGAATGTGTGCACTTAAACCATCAATATTTCCATGCAAGTCAGCCTTCTAATCATTCTTGTTTTGCTATTCCGAATATTCCTCAGTCAAGATCTCTCCCTTAGGGAGGTCAAGACGTAATTCAGTTGTATCTGTATCAGAACGTTGTGCAGCAAACATGCCTTTGAATGTGCAATTATAAATTGCTTTGGTCTGTTTTCTTATCCTGTCTTACATTTTCAGAAACTCACATGTAATTTGATGAACGCTGTCATTCTTTAAATTTCTTCAGCATTACAGATCCCAAGGGACTTCCCTCTCATTAGATGCCATTTTTGCATATTTGCTTTCTCCACAAGTGCTAGTGTGCAGTACAACAAATCAAATCTCGCGTCGTTATTTTTGTATTTGCTTATGTTCCATCCTGTTTTTCTTTGCAGTGAGGTTAAGAGTTCCTCCCAATTTACTATCAACTCCGTATGACATCTAAACGCTATTGATTTCTACCTCTGAGCTAACCAACAATTTGGTACAGATTAGTATAAAAATTATTCAGATCTTGGAAGCACAACTTTGCAGCTGAGCAAAAGCCACTCGAGTAAGAAGCTTCTGAGCACTTAGGCAGGGCTGCAGTGCAACCTTTCACTCCGCACTTCCCATGCAGCCACGTGGCACTTGCAATCCCTGCATCGTTCGTGCTCAGAAAGCACCACTTCTGGTGTCTTCTGTCTTATTTTATCTACGGACAGCCTAGTGCTTTCTAACACTGGAAGACAGCTCATTTAACTGCTACTCTATCGGTATCACTAAAAATATATTTCTGTCAGCAGAAGGGTCAATTATATGAACAGCCCTTCCTTTGAAGATATGCTGGAAACATGCTGCTTCCATCCCTCACCAGAGGTGAATCATGAAAAGAGGGATTTGCCACGAACTCAACCCTTGAAAGCGGTATGAAAGAGTTACCCCTCTCTCTAGGCTCTACTTCCCAACCCACCTCTGAGAAGCAGCGTGTACCCTGCCTCACACTTCTTAAGTAATTCTAGAGTTACCACTAAGCCTGCGTTACCCTGAGCTGAAAAATCAGCATCTTTTCTGGTGGTTATTTTAGGCATGATAAACGTTGATGCTCTCAGTGCCTCTGGAGGAGTGAGGGGCCAGGAGAGGGGTTGGGACTCTGCATTGTAAGTGGGTCACCAGCCCTATTCCTTCCTTCTCAGAAGTAGTTGGATCCCTTGCACGGACTTTGGAGTTGGAAAACCTGATGTCAGAAGCTCAGGGACCACGTTCATAATTAATTAACCTTTGTCTCATGCCATGTATCTGTTTGGGTACAGCTGTACTATTGGCTGATGCTGTGTTGTGGTTACACATGTACGGCTGATACGTCTTATCCATTCTTCAAAACACAGGTTGGCATGACCTACAGCTTTCAGGCTAAATTATCATAGTGCTTCTTTCCAGCTGTAGAACCCTTGCAAAAATATATAAATGTTATTCACTGCTAGCTTTACATGTGATGCTGCGAAAGAAAAGAAATAGACCTTTATCTACTCAAAACCTGTGCAAGGTAAAGCCTCCTTCCCTTGTTCTCCTCTGAAACTTTTTGTAATGCTCTTTCTCTCACTGTATCAGCCTCTACTGTTGAATCAGATGTATTTCACTCCTCCAGGTTTCTTTCCTATATTCCCAAGCGAGTGAGAGATAAAAAGGAAAATAGCAACTTCATGTCAGTGTTCACATTAAAAAAAATACAAAATTAAGTGATGAAGCTCACCCTTTTTAGCAAAATTAACTGATCTCATATTGGGCCAGCATAGCTCCTTCTTCCTGACAGTTTATTACTTCTAATCATATGAATCAGAGCTCATTCTAGTGTGATTTTGATGAAGTCTGCAAAAGAGAGTACGCTCATCTCCTCCGATGCTCTGGATATTGAAAAAGATATTTTTTTTTTCCCGGTAAGATAGATTCTTTACTTATTAGAAGAGTGTTAACTTTTGATGTAACTCACCCTGTAGATTCCTGACACCTTGCTGAGAAACCCTGTCCTTGAAAGTTACCGTAGTGCACAGCGATCAGAACTTCCCAGTGATGTTTTGTTAGCATTCGCTAGCAACGTCTTGGCAGAGGGTGACCTCTACTACTGTCTCTAAACATTTTCAATTTACAGGCTCAAGAATTTTTTGCTGTCTTTGCCTCTCATTCTTTTGAAGAGGTCAGCCCTTTTAGAAATTTGCCGCGAGAAAGAAGTGGAAAATGCCCTGTGTACTTAAACAGCTTAATAAGAATGGAGCCACGATGAAGACGCAACATACAATTCATTTTAATATCTATAGAAGAAATTCTCATTGTTTTAAGTGTACACAAGCAGCTGCTGTCATTTGGCTATGAGCAGATGTTAGACCTCCGAAAGCTTTGCTGATAATTAAAATACTAACAGTTAGTGTTTTACCCCAGCTGCAGGTTCTGTTTACTGTAAATTTGATTTTAATGGTGCCTCTGTGCAGTTATTGAATAGAGGTTTGTTTTCTACTATACATACAAAAGTGTCTAAAATGAAGACAAATGGTTATTTCCTGTAATTTACTCTGGAAAGATATGAATATACACTGTAGCCTAGCTGAATTTATGAATGAAATACAGATAGGACTGTCACGTTGGAAACGGTGGTTTCTGCTGTCTTAACTAACAGAAAGAACTGAGGCAACTTACTATTTCTAGTTATTCCTGAGCATTCCCCCTTAAAAACCGCTGTGCTTTTCAAATGGATTGAGACGTGCCCTCAAGCAAAGAACAGGTGCTCCTTTTTTACTGAATGGGTGTATAAATCAGAATTAATAAACACAGGATATCACAATACTCGTATCCGATAGGGGTGCAGAAGAAGATAATTTCTGCTTGATCATTTAATAATGTGACGCTTTATTTTATGTATTCCTTACAAGTGTCTGTTCTCTTTAGCGCGTGTATGTACATCAAACGTTCGGGAAGGGTAGCCACTTTCGGAATTGTTAATCCCACGGGCCTGATTATGCAAACACAATGCATAATGCAAGCTACCATGTTTAGTCCCTTTGAGACTATTGAGGCTAACTATGGCAGTAAGCAGCACTCTTGATAAATAAATGCTTAGGAGACCAGGATCTAAATGTATATGTTCTTGAAAACTAAACCTCTTGCTTAGGTAATAATGACAAAAAGGGTTTCTTTTACTTTTTTGGACAAAGCAGTTATTGTATGGGACTAGACCTATTTCAGAATTCCAGATCATTTTGCTTATGGGCAGATCTTGTGGGTTTTCTTTTTTCCTGATTATCTCATATTATCATTCATATTATTTTTCATAATATCTTCTGTCATTCTGTCTGCCTAGGAAACAGAATTCTCTGTTTGACCAAGCATGACCAGTACCTCTTAAAATAAGGATCCTGATTTAGAGTGTTAAAAATGCCCTTCCCCTTTGCGCTGCAGGGGTTAAAACAGCAAAAGTGCATCCATGTAAGATCAATGTCAATTGTTCCCAAACTGAGTTCTGGAGTAGCCTTTGAAACTGGACTGCCAAGAAACGTCTAGGCTGGCTATCCTCACCTCCAGCTGCTAAATTGCACTGAAAGAATTGGCTAAAATCACAGAATCACCGGGTTGGAAGAGACCCACTGGATCATCAAGTCCAACCATTCCCACCAAACACTAAACCATGTCCCTCAGGACCTCGTCCACTCATAACTTAAACACCTCCAGGGAAGGTGAATCAACCACCTCCCTGGGCAGCATATTCCAATGCCCAATGACCCTTTCCATAGAAAGCTTCCTCCTAATCTCTAGCCTAAATCTCCCCTGGCGAAGCTTGAGGCCATTCCCCCTCGTCCTGTCCCCTGTCACATGGGAGAAGAGGCCAGCTCCCTCCTCTCCACAACCTCCTTTCAGGTAGTTGTAGAGAGCAATGAGGTCTCCTCTCAGCCTCCTCTTCTCCAGGCTAAACAACCCCAGCTCTCTCAGCCGCTCCTCATAAGGCCTGTTCTCGAGCCCCTTCACCAGTTTCGTTGCTCTTCTCTGGACTCTCTCCAGAGCCTCAACATCCTTCTTATGGTGAGGGGCCCAGAACTGCACACAGTATTCAAGGAGCGGTCTCACCAGTGCTGAGTACAGAGGGAGAATAACTCCAAATACATTCCTAATGCTTTTTTCCCCGTATAGGTTATTGCTCTGTATGTCACAGTGAGGGTTTTGCTCACACATACAAGGTTAGGAAATGAGAAGACAAGCCTGCATGGTGGCAAGGAGGCAATGAGGATAAGTAATCTACAAGAAAATTGATTACTGCACAGGTTAGACAGGTGTAAAAATCTGCGTGTTTAGATGTTTGCCATAATCAGTGGGAGTTTCAATATGTATATTTTTTATTTGCATAGCTCCTGTAACACTGGGCTCTGTGGCGTTCATTTTTGTGACCTTGAGTGCAGGAAAAGAGAAACTGAAATTTTTCACAGAGAAGGCCTTTTCCCAAAGGTTAATTGGACACTGGAGAGAAACTAAACCAAACCGAACAAACTGCCTAAACATCCAAACCGAATGGCTCAGCTATTTTATTTTGGTGGTCGTTTATCCCTTCGTTTCTTTTTGTTGCTCCTGTCATAGTCCTCTAAGGTACGGGAGGTAAAAATAACCAGCAGAGAATTTCAATCCGTGCCTCAAAAGAAAAAAAGAACCACAAAAATATTTCCTTTCACATTTTAAGGGTGCTAAAAGGACATCTGCTGCTTTGTTTAAGATACCTGGAAGGTTAAAACTTCATCCTTTATTCCAGCAATTCTTAGAAGACCTTGAAGTTTCTAAACGTGATTGAGTGGTCAAGGACAAAGCTAGGAGCCCAGGATGTTTTGAGTTTCAGCATTGAAACAGGATATTCCTGGATTTTTAAGTAAAAAAACCAAAAAGAACTATTAACACTTTTTGGGAATTGTTTCATTTTCTTTTTTACAATACTAACATAGTGAAAGGGAAAAGAGCTTGCTCTGTTGGTATTTCTAGAGATTTACATGCTTTGTGTCCACGGAAGGTGGTTCTTTTTATGTTTCTTAGGGATCTGGATAAATCTGGATAAGATCTGGATAGGTACACTTATTTGTACTGCTTTACAGATATTTGCTGCCTTTGTGGACATAATAGGTCTGGTAGAGCCCCTTTGGCTTGCTGATTTATTTGCTTCTTGATCTGACCCGTCCTATTTTCTTTCCTTCAGCAGAAGACACGAATGAGCCTTCACAACCTCTTATTTAGGAGGCTGGTTTAGCAAAAGCTGGTCCATGCATTCCTTGCACATAAGAACCGTGCAAATGAGAAAGAAGAGAAGAATTGGTCTTGCTGTGGTTGAGGAACAGAGATCTGAAAAATGTGGCGTATTATTATGAAAATGAAGGAAATCCCAAATTTATGACATTATACCACAATTTAGACTGCACTTAATTAATTGAAGCAGAGATTATTACAAAAATAATTTTTAAAAGGAAATTTTTTAAAAAAGAGCAGAAACTTAGAGTTTGATCAAGGCCTAAATTATTTCTCTAATGAATTTCAACGGTGGACATAACCATACCACTCAAAATATTGTACCACCACATAGACAATAACTTTTAAAATAAAAAATCAGTTCAGGTGATGTCCAAGATGGTCTAAATTTTCTCTATCGTTTAAATTCCTTGAAGGTTGCATTTAATTGAAGGAAACTTTGTTTCTTTGCACTCGCATTATTTAATATTCGTTGCCTTTTAGTAGATACCAAATATTTGCACACGTCGATAAATAGCTTACCTAATCGCCAAAGTTTGAAAAATTAAGTGCTGCCGAATAGGGCGCTATAAATCAGGCCTCCTGGAACTTCTGCAGGAAAGGAAAACCAGCTGGTTTGAGCTCGCTGTGTAAATACAGATCATTTCCGTCGTCGTAATAGATTATTTCATTTATGACTTAGCGCTTTGTCCTAAAGGTTCTCCGTGTGAAGGGTGCCCTCCATCTAGCCTCGCCGTGCAGAGCCTCTCGCTGCAACTTTTGGGGAAGGCTCGGAATTCTAAAGAGGCTGCTGGCGGAGAGCAAAGCGGTGCTTTGCATATAATATTAGCCCAGACTTTCCCAACGCATTATGCATTTCTTTCTGAGACAAGTCTCCTTAATGCCATCTTTATCTGCTACGCGATGCATGAAATCTACTTTCTGTTTTAGAACTGCGGCTGACCCCCGACCCCGCCGGTGGCGCCGCAATGTGACCTTTCTATTGTCATCGGCTTTCATTCTCCTGAAAATTCTATGAATTTTTATTACAAGTTTTTTTTTTTTTTTTTTTTTTTTAAGCCAAGCTGTGGCTTCGACAAATTACTTGACACAGATGAGATGAAGTTGTTGAAGTAGTGTTAGATAAGTTTTACAGCCAGCGTGTGTGCTGCCGAACAGCACAAAGCCAGTGTCCTACAATGTCATACACCAGTAACTGCTGAGCCTACTATTGGATAAATACATCATTTTATGGAACATTGATTGTTCTATAAACCCAATGGAGTATTATGCTCTATGATCAAACCATTTAGATTGTGTGTAGAGCACAGAAAATGCCATATTCAGGATGGTACTAAAAGTGCCATTTGTGTATTTTATGGATGTCATTACAGGGGAAACTTCTCTCTGTAGGCCCTGTTTACTGCAAAATTTTTTAGGCTGTAATGACATTTTTCATTCACAACGTATGCCTTCAAGAGAGGGGGGCCCTGTTTTATTTGTTTCATTCGAGTTTACGGCACAAATCCCGTACGTTTTAATTAAATGTAAGCTTAACAAAAGAAGAAGGTATTTATTCTGTGGGGAACGAACGATGACAGTAAGAGAAGAATAAAACAGACACACAAAAGAAAGTCAGGTGTTGAGTAAAAGAGAGGGGGAAAGGTACTGAGCCCTAATTGTAGTTTCCCAGAAGCACATTGAGCGTCAAAGCGTTTCTTTTAGCCCTGGCGCAGGAGTTTGGGGTCTCCGAGAATTAAAATAACCTGCAAATATGGATTTAACGTCTAAAAAAATCCTGTCGTTTTTCAAATAAAAAACTTAACAGTCGCTTAGGTCTCCAATTGATAAATAATATTCCACTGAAATGAGAGACTTCTTGGAAAGGAACCAATTCTGTGATCACTGCGCCCCTCGATATGAAACACCTCTTTGCAAATTGTCTGAATATGAGCTCTCGTATCATTATATTCTGTCATTTTAATGCCTATTTGTGTGTCTTTTTAATTCGCAGTGACGCGCAATCAGCAACAAGTCCGCTTTTCCTAATATTAATGTGGGCTTGGATTGCAGCTTATGTTTGCCATGTCAGCCAACACTTACCCCTTCTCCTTACCCATTTTTAAGAGGGGGCAAGAGGCAGGCTGGATTTAGTCGGACAACATGATTTGTTGCTACACACAGTCCAATAATGTGACATGTGCCTTAAATACATAAAAACTCCTTCAAATTGGTGTTGGAGAGCAGTGCTCCATTATAGGAATGCACCGTTCCAAAACTGAAATAGCAGCTAAGCCTCAAAATATGTTGTTTTCTAAATATCTTCCCTACTCGGCTTTTCACTGTTCAAATAAAAGAAAAAACAGTAAAATCTGCAATTCATATTTACCATGAAAAAAATCACTAAAATTGAAGTTGATGTTCCCAGTAAATTCTTGGTCATAGTCCAGTTAATATTTAAAGTTACAGTAGATCCACATTAGTTTAAGTGACACTTGAACTTCTACACAGCTCAACATTAATTCATTATAGTTGAAATGGAGGAATCTTCCGTGGGTGAATCTTTTACAATCTGATTGAGGCTGTTACATTTTATAGGGGCCATTTTTCAAAGCAGTACTGACAGCACTCGAAGTTATTAAATTGCTGAATCAAAAGATGGACCCGCAATTGCATTTATGAACTGTGATGGAAGAGCCGGGCTTGCGCTGAGCGGAGGTTAAGATGTTGGTGTAGTTAAGCTTCATCACACCCCTTAGTGACAGCAGTATTTACCCATGTAGTTTACTTTAATGGTCAGGAAGTGGCTTAACTCACCTCTGGATTCAAATAGATTAAGTAAGCAGGCAGAATGGCATAATTATCAGCGCTGCGAGGAATTCACCGGATAGCTTTTCACCCAGGAGACTTCCTATTCGATTGCACAGTAAAGGCTGGGGATGCGGAGATTCACGGGCGCAGCGTTTCTTTGAGGAGGCGAAACCAGGATGCGTTTTCTTTTTTCTTTCCCTTCCCCAGACCGGAGCTGCTGCTCGGTGCAGCGATGCCGTGTCCCCGTACATAAATTATCGTGATCTTAGGGGAAATATGTCATGATTTCGCTGAGCGCCTGTGAAAATTATGATGGTGGAGTTATTTTGATTTTGAAATCCGGTGGAAAACGCGTGATTTGTAGAGTTATTTTGATTTTGTGCCACATCACTGCCAGGCTCCTCTTTTATCATGTCAACAAAGCAAGATTCCTGAGAGAATTAATTACTTCTTCCCTATTATAAAATGTGGAAGAGCTAAGATAATTGTCATTTTATGTTGATTTCCCCTTCTTATTTTTCTGCTCTTTGGGGGGTCTCGTGAATGTCAGTGCCTACAGAGAGCACGGGAAAAGTGGGGATAGGAACCAGTTATACCACGGTGAGCTTCCTTCTAGCTCATGCCTGACAAAACGTACTTCAATTGCGTGTGCCAGATTTATCACGCAGCATCACTTGGAAACGCTCTTAAGGTTTAAATTGTTAATTTTCTTTTCCAAAGACAACCTGCCTTGCGAACTAAGATGGAGAAAGTTGTATAGCATCAGTTTAGACTCGCGGAGGTGATTTGCAGCCTTTCACCTGAACAAAATTACTTCTTATGCATTGCAGTGCAGTTCTCCTCTAGAAGCTTTGCAACAGAAAAGAAAAGATAGATAGATAGATAGATAGATAGATAGATAGATAGATAGATAGATAGACAGACAGACAGACAGACGGACGGATGGATAGACTCATGCTTGCCAGCAAGAACCCAGTCTTTTAAGTCCTAGTGTTATCTTGGAATATTAGTTTGATGTGCACCTTAGAGTATCAAGTTGCTAGAGGCTGCAAGATGCCAAGCGCTCAGTCTCGGAGTAAGACAGCTCCGAAGTGTGAATATAGCTTTAAGCAAATGAGTCTCTGGTTTTTTTTAAAGCGCACTTTTGTTCTCTGTAGGATCGGGGCCTGACAGCTCTGTGGTTTGTGTGAAAGAGCCCCCTCAGACCAGCTTTAGTATAATTTTCTTGGCCTCCTGAGTCTGACGGAGTGTGTTGTTCACTAGGAGGGTCTTGGAAAGCGTAGTAGCAATCTGAAAATTGACTGCAAGAGTAAATTATTTTTCTTTTTGTTTTATTCCAAACAATCAGTGGCGTATCTGTGTGTGTCTGTGATAAGATGCTACACCTGTTATTCCAGAGATGTGGTTTCGGTTTGCATCGGTGAATTTAAACTAGAGTGTGGGCAGGGGTAGTCTCAGCAGCAAGGGCTTCATCAGCCTTCCCAAGACCCATGTGACATTAGACCCTCACCTCATTTTCAGTGTCCAGGACCTACTCTTCTCTCTGCGTGCGCTGGTTGTGGCCCAAAGCTCTCTTCCCAGAATCTGCAGGGGTGGCAGGAGTCTTCAGGGTGGCACTGCCATGGGGAGACAGTGAGTGCTAGAGCTGTTCTACCATGGACATCCATAGAATCATAGAATCACCAGGTTGGAAAAGACCCATCGGATCATCGAGTCCAACCATTCCCATCAAACACTAAACCATGTCCCTCAGCACCTCGACCACTCGTGCCTTAAACACCTCCAGGGAAGGCGAATCAACCACCTCCCTGGGCAGCATATTCCAATGCCCAATGACCCTTTCCGTAAAAAACTTCCTCCTAATCTCTAGCCTAAATCTCCCCTGGTGGAGCTTGAGGCCATTCCCCCTCATCCTGTCCCCTGTCACTTGGGAGAAGAGCCCAGCTCCCTCCTCTCTACGACCTCCTTTTAGGTAGTTGTAGAGAGCAATGAGGTCTCCCCTCAGCCTCCTCTTCTCCAGGCTAAACAACTCCAGTTCTCTCAGCTGCTCCTCATAAGGCCACAAAGATGGTCACAGGGTCTTCTCAGTTGTGTCTTCCCACAAGTGCTGGATGCGATGCAGAAAACGGACTTGACTTTGTGCAGCTGTGGGCGCCATTTGCTTTGCTGAAGCTTTATTGTTGGTGATGAGAACTAAGAAGGAAACCTTCAATGACCCCCCAAAAAAAAGACTGCATGGCAAAGCGAGCAGTTGGAATGTGTATTTTAATCTGTTAATTGATTTTGTGTAGCAATAATTAAGAAGTGTAATTGAAGGTTTCTCTGGGTGATATTTTATAGAATTCTCGACTTAGGTTAAGAAAACTGCCGAGTGTTTTCTCCAGGTAACTCGGCTAGTGATTGAGTCAGTCAGGTGCACTGGAGGAGATGCTGGTGGGAAATGAAGGGGAAGACAACGGCATCAAAATGACAGCGTGGCAATTACCTCGGCAACAAAATCAGAGTATTAAGAAGATCGTCCACAGCTTTTCACACCCAGATATGTTTAATGTAATATACAATCCTAAAATCCATTATTGAAGTACTGAAATATCACCAATAGGATCTTTTATGAAAGATTTGTTATTTGGGTTTTACCTGTATACTATATATTTATTTAGGGTTTTTTGTACAGCCTGTTTTTAAAAAAACACATTTAAATTGTCAATAGGCTGCAGAATTGTTAAAATCAGCAATTATTTCAACCCGTAAATATGTTATTTGGAAAACATGCAAATTGGTTTTGTTCACTTGCTCATTTGATCTGTATTTTCTGCCAGTGAAATCTAAGAATTGTCAAGGATTTTTTTTTTCCCATTTAACCTACAATTTGGCAAAGTAATGAGCTGATATTTGCCACGAAGCCGTGTTAACAGCGTATTTTCTCTTGTAGGCATTGTGTCCAAGTCCTATGAGTGCCGACTGAAGGGGCAAGGAGCAACGTTTGTGGAAACTACAAGTCCTTTTACCGCAGCAGCAGTGGGAGAGGTTTCTCCAGTTAAAGAAAAGGCCTTTCGGGGCGGTAGGAGGCAGCCACAGTCACCTGAGGAAGTTCAGCAAGTTATCATTATTCAAGGATATGATGGCGACTTCACTATCGATGCGTCTGTGGAAGAAACAGCTGCGGCCACCCTTCAGACCCTGGCAATGGCTGGTCAGATGGCCCGGGTGGTCCATATTACAGAAGATGGACAAGTCATAGCCACAAATCAAACTGGCTCACACGTGAGCAGCGTGGTTCCGGGGCAAATACTCACCGAGCAGTTAGCAGACGGTGCGACGCAAGTGGTAGTGGTTGAAGGAACGGGAACGGATATGGAAGAGGCCATCCAAATAGACGGAGTTCACGATTCCGGTAGCACCGTGCTGCAGCAGATAATGCGGCAAGAAGTTTTAGATGCTTCTGAAGCTACAGCTCATCCTTCAGACTCTTCCTCGGCGTTAGATGCCCTACTCTGTGCTGTAACGGAGCTGGGTGAAGTAGAAACCAAATCTGGACTCCTTGACAGGTGCAAGTCTAGTCACAAAGATTTATTGCAAGTGCCAAACCCGGAGACACCTAGCGTTCCCAGCGATGCAGAGGGAGAACAAATACAAATGTTCCATGAAGTTCAAGAGACTCGGGAAGATACCAAACCTCTGGAAGCAGTGACACGGGTCGTGCACCCATCGGCTATAATTGCATCTCAGGAGAGAGCGCACGCTGCCTTCAAGAAAATGGTCCAAGGAGTATTGCAGTTTGCTGTATGTGATACGGCTGCAGCCGACCAGCTGATGAAAGAAGGTGTCACTCAGGTCATTGTAAATGAGGAAGGGACCGTGCATATGGTGGCTAGAGAAGGCTCTCAGATAATTATGCAGGAAGCCGGTAGCCACGCGCTCAGTGTCCAGAGCGAGCACATGGATTTAGTCGAGTCAGATGGGGAAATATCGCAGATTATTGTCACAGAAGAAATAGCCCAAGCCATGGTTGAGGGTTCCGATGGTGACTTCTCTGAGGGCGCAACCCATTACATCGTCACAGAGCTGCCACCAGACATGCAGGACGAGCCTGGTGTGTACTCGCACGCTGTGATAGAGACAGCCGGGTCTCCAGAGATTTTGCAGGCTGGTACTGCTGTAAAAAACGAAGCTATAGCCTCTGATAGATCAGAACAGTTAACAAGCATGGTCATCTATACAGAGGGCGGTTCACAAGTAATTCAGGGCCAGAGAGATGGCAATGAAGTACAAGAAGCATGAAGAGTTTCATCTCCAAGGGTTGATGCAAGGCAGAGCTGGAAATTGCCAGATCCATGGAGGCACCGTACTCCTGGTACATTGTCTGTAAAACCTTCTCAATACAACATCCTCTTAGCCAGGTAACAAATACACACGCTGCAGGAGGTGAAGTTCAGCTGCTAGGAGGAATTCACTGAAAAGGATGGCATCCTGTTAACAATAGCTCTAAGAATTATTATATGGGATTATTATAAAGCATATTAGGGTACAAAAGAGAATACCTTTCCCTCTCCCACCAAAAAAACCCACCAGGTATTGTTCTGTTCGCTGCTTTCTTTGTTGGTTTGGGGTTTTGTAATGTTGTTTCATCTCAGGGTATTTCCCTGCCTTCTGTCATTTTTGTCTAACATAATCGTGGGCGTAAAATAATTCCACTTACATGTACGGTTTGTGAACAGATAAATAAGCAAAAAACCACAAACCCC
Organism: Piaya cayana; assembly: GCA_013389865.1. NCBI lineage: Eukaryota > Metazoa > Chordata > Aves > Cuculiformes > Coccyzidae > Piaya > Piaya cayana. Next base: position 17,710 of record WAAB01010304.1, read on the forward strand.
ACAATAACAAGGTGCACAGGTAAGCTTACCTGCTGTAATTGGTGCCCTTCTTTATCTTAAAGAAGAACAGGTGACATTTTACTTTCTAGAACCTTACTTTAAAATATCCCTGGCTAAAAATGTGTCATCGAAATAAGGATTTTTTGCGTCTAAAACCAAATTTTTCATAGTCATTTACTCTTTCATGGTATCACATAGGACTTTGTCTGAAGAAGAGCTCAAAAAAGTCACACTTGAGAAAATTCTTGATGATGCATATTCAGGAAGGAGAACTTGATGCCTAGAACTTCCACTTAATTTTACATGAGTCCTACATAAGCAATGTGCATTTTTTTTGAAAAAAATATAAAAAATACTGTCACTGTCAGTGTTTTAGTTTTCTTACAAGTAGCGCTTCATCTAAATATCATTTTGCAGTTCATCCTGTGAGCAACTTCTGAAACGTTATGGGGTTTTTTTTTAAAGAAAACTCTGACATTGACATTAACAAGTAGGGAAAAAAAATGGTGACCTTGTGTTTCTTGCTTAGTCCAGAATGTCAATTATTTACTTGTGGATATACTGCAATTGTTCGATGCAAGTTCGTGTTGAAAAGATTTTGTTTCATGATACAACTGCTTTTGTTTCTTTAAAAAAAAAATGTAAAATATAAACTGGCAAGTTTGGGGGATTATTTTTTTTGTTTTGTCTTTCAAATAAAATGTTAGCATTAAAATGAAGCATCATGATTTTTAATATTAAGCAATAAACAGGACTGGCATTCAGCAGAAGCAAACGAACGCTATCTGTTATGTCTGTGCCTTTTCTCTTTTCTCTTTTCCTTTCTCCAGCTTGCTAGATAGATAAAGATAAAAGAATCTAATTTCTGAAGTGTGCCTCATGCATGCTTAATATAATTGTGTAAGTGTTTAGGGTATAAGCCATGCTGACTCTAGAGATAACTGGGTTTCCTATCATGTTTAATATCTGAAAATTATCAACTGGAAGAAAGTTGGGGCGAGGTAAAACAATAGTTCCTTCCTGAAGCAACTGTTTAAAATGTATTTTCTGATCGAGCTGCTTAGAAAAGGTGCTTCATTCTGGGGCTGTAAGATCCTGCTGTCTTTTCATCTCTCTTTTTATTATTATTTTTTGAAATTTTATTATTTTTCCGGGAATTAAGGTTGTGTCTTTGTCAAACCCCCAAAAAGTAAATTTCAAGTTGGACATCGAGATTCATAATTAGGCGAGTTTGACTTGCTCGTCTTTCTTAAAAGTGACAGGCTGTTCGCTTACTCTTAAATACTGTCTTCAGCAAACAGTGACAGGATCAACTCCCGTTTGTTATCAGGAAAAAAGGTGACCTTTACAAAATGATGGCCCTCTGCACGACTCTCACAGATGTTCAAAAAAAAAAAAAACCGGAATGTTTTTCAGCGGAAAATATTTCTTCTTGATCATTTCTCCTGCTAACTGCAGCCCTGTGGTCTTGCAGCTTGGATGCTAATTCTTCGCCGCGCTTCGCCCTGTATGGCTAACCTTTCTGCTGCAGTACAGGGTGTTGACACTGACATGCTGCAGTTTACCATTTGTGATTTATTTAGGATAAATATGTCTCAGGTGGCATTTAATCCTTCATAAAACCAGTGTTGCCTGCAGTGTCAAACCAGCAATCACATTGTATGCACAATGAAAAGAGCAGACCTTTGCATAAAAAAAAAAAAAAGAAAGAAAGAAAAAAGCAGTGGTAGGTGTTCCTGTGCTTGGGAGTGTTGGAAAGGATTCACTAACCTACCATGTGCTGTAATTACCTGGAAGCTCGGGTTAACAATACTTTTCTCCAAGTGCGGCCTGATCAGAAGAGCTAATATTTTTCTAGGTGGTTTTTTTTTCCCCTCCTTCCTCTTTTTAATGTGCACTTTAAAGTTAACTTATTAGTGCCCTACAAATGTAACATTAGAAATCAAGGGTGACATTCATTCCTGTGCAGACAACCTGCTTAAGGACTCCGCACGCTGTCTCAACCCGATGCTAAAATGCTTTTTTCCCACACACCGAGAGTCAAGGCCACTGCGGATCTCACCCAGCTCTTTGGAAACTCCTCCCTGGCATTTGTCTTCCTCCCGTACCTGAGCTCCTGGCAATGTGACGTGTTCTAAACTGGGAGGGGATTACCTGGATCGCTCCGTGGGACTGCCAAGCTTTCCCGTGCCCTCTGCTCTGGAGAGCAAGGAAGGAGGGAGACACTCAGGGTAGTGCAGCACCTCAAAAGGACCTGAGTCTCCAGGGTGACCGTGCGTTGCCATAGGTAGTGGCCACCTCAGAGCACAGTAGAGCTGCCTGTGGGATGAATTCAGGAAGGTTTATAGCCCTGGCAGCCACTCACTCCTTAACGGGCTTTTTGCTGTTTGGTTTGAACACCTCCAGCCGCCTGTCTTCTCCACTGGCTTAATTTCCTCTTCATTATCCATTCTGAATAAGAATTAACAAAGTTGCGTTGTACTGTGAATGATGCTGAACAGGTAAAAAAAGTGTCTAGGAAGTATTGAGCTAGTATGCAAGGACGGGGGGAAAAAAAAAACCAACTGAAAGGGAACAAAAAACCAAAACCACCCAAAATAAAAACAAAACCAGAGGAAGAAGAGATATTTCTGGCAAGTAGTTTCACTCTTTGTTTCTTAAGAATCAGATAGACACCTCCTGAGGCAGCATCTCCTGGCCCCTGAATCCAGGCTCCATCTTTGGGGAGAAGTGGGAGATGAGAGATAGCTGGAAACTATATTTAGAGCAATATTTCCTTTAACAAAAACAAAACAAAATAAACCAGAAACCAACAAAACCCCAGAATGCCCACAGCTACATCCCATTCTGCCTGACTACCAGGTGCGCTTCGCAGTGGAAGCTAGATGGGTCGGAGCCAATAGCTGATGCGCTGGGGTATGCACATGTGGATTGTAGAGAGTGCTGCAAGCACCGCTGTCATTTATAAATGCTGCTTTAATTCCAGAAATGTTAGCTCTGAGGTCCTGGAAGAAATAGATTTGTGATTTCTGTGGACGGTGGATTCAATTTGTATAATCGCTGTAGGAATCTCTGTCTGTCAAAGGTCTTGCACCTCAGGCTGACCCTGAGCTGAAAAGGCAGATTTTCAGAAAATCGTGGGGATTGAGAGATGAGGTTGGAGCTAGTGGCAGAGCAGTACAAGTTGCCGGTGGTGTGATAGTCACAGGCCTCAGAAAGCCACTTCTGGGGCTTTTCTCCAACTGAACCTTGCTCAGTGGACCTCCTGAGCACAAAAGTTGTAAACAGGATAGAAAGGAGAAAAGGGTGAAGACAAAACCACTCCTGAAATTTGAAACAAAGTTAGTTCTAGTGAAAGGATTAAGTAACAGGGAAAAAAAGGTCATTCATTTGGCAAAATAAAAGAGAGAGCCGTGAGTTTTCACTTATTTTACAGTGCAATATTAGCCCATAATTTAAGATAGCGCACGGCTCGCTTAAACAGCTACCCCAGACTCATCTTGTTGAAGAATACAATTCGTTTTCTACTCCTCTAGGGTGATATCATTTTCTATGAAGAAAAAAGTTAGCTCAGATGGCAGTTATATGTTTCGGAAGCACCTTCTAATCAGGGATTGGTGATTCATTATTAGCTTCAGCAGGCGATCCATCTGACATGTAAGGGGAAAAAATTAGCAGCTGTCACTGCATGATGAGTTAATTTCCTGATAGGCCTGACACTGAAAAGCCATTTGGAGACATGGAGATGGCTGATGAGAAAACCTGGTGCTGGTTTATAATTGGAGAGAAAGAAAGGGCAGAGAGACAGAGGGAAATGGGGGAGGGACTGAGGCTAATCTACAAGTGGGGATGGATGTTTGTGTATTTACAAACCAGAACGCTTCACAATAACCCGCATTACTGTGCGTATACACCTCGGCAGTTAAGTAACAAGGACCGGGGCCTTTCATTTTCCTTCGGCTGCGTGTCATTATTTTTAGTCGTTTGTAATTAGTCCTCCAGACGGTTTTACGCTTACTCCGGTCTGGGTGAGCGGTGTACAAGCACGCGATCGGGTTATCCTGCGGTGACATTGAAACCTGACATTTTAGTGGGAAAGGGGAGAAAATGACGCTCCCCCTTTAATGGTTCGCGCCGCAATTTCCTTAATTGCAGCTTGAGATTTCAATCAATCACGCAAAAATAAACTTATTTGAAACAAATATCGCTGAAATTTCCAAGGGCACGGTTTCGAGTTATGGAAGGGTGTTCAAAGAAGTCTCTTGCAGAGCATGAGGAAATCGGCTCTTCAAAACATGTAAGCACATGCCTGTTTGTTTATCTTTGGTAAGAATGATAAGTAAAACTATGGACAAAATAGGCATGGGAGACCATATATAGACTGTGGAATCTGCCTCGTGTATGTAATAGGGACAGAAACACTCTTTTATAATGTATTAAATAAACCTAACAGACAGCCCTTAGCCAGAGACCAGCTAATTTCTTCTGTGGCTGTTCATGTTAGGTACTTCTTTAAAGGGCTACTTGTTTTCACCTATTTAAATAAGATATTTAATATGTCCAGTAAAGGAAGCCAGGCTTTTCTTTAACTGGAAAAAAG
>WAAB01010304.1:22428-38887 GCA_013389865.1 Piaya cayana
TAGAATATAATAGGATTTTTGCCATCATCAGAAGATAATTTTTGAGTGGGAAGAGCATAAACTAGTAGCTTCCACCAACTCCATTTGTACAGAACCAGCTTTTCCATTTTTCTATCAGGGTGTTCTTAAATGATGGTCGAGGATTTGGAAGCGGTGGTGGAGAGGGAAATATCCATGGCAAGCAGGTAGCTCCAGCATGCATCATGCAATAGAAATGTGATAGACGACTAGTGCACAAGCTAGGATTGTGTCCTGCAACACAACAGGACACTTGACCTTGTTTAAAATACATTCTTGTCCTCTGACAGCAGCACATTTATCACGGCTACTTTGAATGACCAGTTGTAACGTGTAGCCCTGCCCTGGAGGTCAGCCTTAACTGAGCACCATCAGGTTCTGGGAGTTTCTGATTAGTAAAAACAGCGAGGCCCTGAGCAGTAATAGCTTAACGCTAGGGTGGCTTTTCTTCCATATTCTCCAAACCTGCGATCACCCTTAGTGCCTTGAATCCTTATTCATTATTGCAGCTTCGCCATAGAATCATAGAATCACAGAACAACCAGGTTGGAAGAGACCCACCAGATCATCGAGTCCAACCATTCCTATCAAACACTAACCCATGTCCCTCAGCACCTCGTCCACCCGTCCCTTAAACACCTCCAGGGAAGGTGAATCAACCCCCTCCCTGGGCAGCCTCTGCCAGTGCCCAGTGACCCTTGCTGTGAAATATTTTTTCCTAATGTCCAGCCTAAACCTCCCCTGGTGGAGCTTGAGGCCATTCCCTCTTGTCCTGTCCCCTGTCACTTGGGAGAAGAGGCCAGCTCCCTCCTCTCTATAACCTCCTTCTGGCATGTACTGCCCACAGACTCCAGTTTGTCTTGTTCAGGAGTGATCGTCCTGGATACACAGGGAGCAGAAGAATGAATTTGTTACCTCTGCTAGGTTGCATCCCTCATTATGCAAGTAGCTGTGAGCTTCAAGATCCATGCAACAATCAACAGACAGAATATGAAAGTCGTCCAACTCCTTGTGAGGGCTGGTTGAGTAAGTTAAGAGTCACCAAGGGGACAGATGACTGTCTGTTCAGACAAAGGAGAAGATTGAGCAAATCCAAGTATATATGGCAAAGCCTTTGTTTCTTAGTCTGCTAGGAACAGGGCTTCATGAGGAGCTTCTGAAAGCAGAAACAGAACTGGGTTACCAGGAACTAAAAGCAGCGACTGCTGACACATAGCAAAGCCGGACACACGAGAGCTGAGAGGCAAGGAGCCAACCATGCGGGAAGACAAAACCTTGTGCCTTTCCAGCACACACCGACAATGCAAATCCAGCTCCCTTTATCTCTGTTCTCTCCTCCTTCTCCACCAGCGCACAGGGCAGAGACAAGCAGTTTTGTGGCTGCGTTCCATGACCCTGCTGTGCCACGCGGGACACAGCCACTGCTTTGAAGATCTGGCTGTAGCAAGTGCAGCGCTGCAGGTGACCTTAGGTGAGGAACAGGGCTTCTAAAACCTCTGAATTCCCAACAAGGAAGGCACACATCTCATTCAGGAAGGATGAAGGAGCACCGGGGAAAGGGAAAGACTCATTTCTTTTGCAATCAGGATCTTTGCAAGCAAAAGTCTTATGCTGAGAGAGTTTTAGGACTCTCCCTCAAATCCTGCTAAGCTTCTTCAATCTGCCAGCGTGTTCCTGTGTAGTTGGGGGTGTTGAACAGGTTTGTGTTTTCTGCTCAGCATATGGTGGTGACTGCTGGTGTTCGGTAGCTGTGAAATCCAGATGCCCGGCTCCAGGAGGAATTTTTTTTTTCCCCTTGCTAAGGACATCTGGCCATCCTCTCAGCATTCCTCTTTCTTCTTCTCGTTTTTGCTTGCAGTCTGTAAGGCTCGCCTAGGAATTTGCAAGGCAGATCATTCAGCTGATTTATTCCTCTGCTTTAATTCAAGGTTAAGGAGGAGTCGGCAATGGGAAGCCTGAGGTTGTGTTTGCACCTGGGGGCCCAGGTAGAGACGTGTTAGTGCTAAGCCCGCTGCCTGCTCTTGCCAGGGCAGCAGAGGGGCTGAGGCTCCTGTGGGACATCGAACAGAAGGCAATGGCATTGTCAGCTGGCACCATCCTGGTAGGGATGGCAGCTAAAGGGAAACCTAGAGGGATGCATCTGAAACAGCAGGGTGGTTGCCTTGCTTTGGCTCAGAGCAGCTCGGCGCTCTTCGGGGTGTTTCTGCTCAGACTCCTGCCTTAAATCCCTTTGTGAGCTACAATGATAAAATTAGGGACAGCAAGTACTGCAGATGCTTAAAGCTAATGGCAGCAGGAATTTCCAGGAGCGTTTCTGTCTAGTGGCTAGAAGATTGGATCCACGGGAGAAGTGCTGAGTGACCTGGGATAGTTTCTATGAGCTCACCTGCTTTTTATTATTATTTTCTCCCAGTTCCATGGGTGAATTTCTTGTTCCTGCAGGTAAAGGGATGGGTCTGACAGGAACAGGCTTTTCCCACATCTGGTAATCCTGCCCACAGACCACTCTGCTACAGAAACTGTGTGTCTTGCTAGAGGAGAGGACAACCAAACTCATTTTCTCTTGCCGTCTATTTGTATCTGACTCCAACATTCAGTAGACAAGCTGCTAACACAGTGGGAATTGTTATCAATCTGCTCTTCTGCACTGGGTGCAAGGTTTGTTCTCATTCTTCATGTCCCCATTTACTTGGCCTTCCTACTAAAGACAGACAAGAAATGATCCTCCTCCAGCAGCAAGCTCCCAAGATCCCTGCAAAGAGGTGAGAATCCGTTTCTTCTCCTCTCCTCTTCTAAGAAGAGTTCATGGCCCAGCTCCTGCTTCCTCGTGACACCTCGGCAGCACCACTGAGGCTACTTCCCAAGCAACCCAGCCGTGGTTTGGCTGTAGCATGTGTGGGTGGTTGCACTCAGCGTCCTCCCTTGCACTCTACTGTGCCATGAATGGTGTGAAGGAGCTCGTTTGACATGCAGCTTTTCAATAATTTTTCTTCATGGTTTAGTGGGTGGCCCCATGCCTAGTTTATTGCGTGCTGTTGAAAGGCTGCTCCAGAGGCAGCATGAGTCATTTTCTATGGACGTTTCTTCTGGTACTTGTCACTCTGGTATCTGAGTATTTCTCAGCCCTTCTCATGAAAGGGTCCTCTCTTCGTCCTTCTTTAGCCCCATGAAGGTATCCTAAGAAAATATTTTTTTCTCTCTCACAGATGGAGACCTACAGGACCTAGTTTGAGCTGACATAGACTTTAACTTTCCAAAGCTCCTCGGCTTTCATAAATGTGGTTATGTCACCAGTGTGAGACCATCATGCTGCACATTTGTAGTTGCCACCTAGTAAGTGCGTGAAGCTCAGTTCTGGTGTCAGACCAGCTTTACCTTATGCATGTCCTTCATCATCTGGTTTTCCGCTTATGAAGTGCAGTAATTGAGATCAATCAATCAGGCTTTGTGTCCACTAGCCACAGACTGTTTTATTAATGAATCTGCTTCCTGTATTCATTTTTTTGCCATCTCATCAAATCTCTTCCAGGTCCTGTTGACATCAAATTTTGTCCCCAGCACACTTTTATACTATCATCCGATTTGAAATTCTGAATTCTTCACCGGTTCCTCAGAGTCGTTCCTCAGTACTCTGAATAACAACATGTTCCTGAAATAAAAGAAAAATGAAAACGTGGGAGCTTTCAGCGAAGTGCAAAGAAAGTCCTTTGACTTCTAAATGATCCCATTCTTCCAGGCTGAGAACAGGCTACGGAAAAAGATTTTTTTCAAAATCTTTTCCGTGCGCGTGGGTCTGTACATGTGCGTGTGTTTAAAGGGTGGAATTGCCTTCTTGTGGATGCTTTAAAAACTACCAGGTACTTTTCTCCTCAGCATCATCCATTTTCTCTTTGGGCACATGGGATTTATGAATATTTGGCTTGACTGGCTAAAGACATCAATGTGACATGATGCAATGTGTTATAAATGTCTCGGATCAAATGCAGAATAGGGAGAAGAAAAAGCTTTAGAATAGAAGTTTATTAAAAACACATACATACAGTCTGTTCTAAACTAAAAAAAAAAAAAAAAAAAGAAAAAATCGCTAATGTTCCCCTGTTGCATCGGTGCCAGAACATTATGTTTGCAAATAAGAATTTAGCACTACAAAGACAATGCCCTAGATTAACTAAGATCCCATTTCGCAAAACCCTATGGCAATAGTCTGCAACATCAGTCACAGGAGAAGATATAACACAGACGCATTTGTGCCCTCATGCAGCTGAACTGAAAGAAAACAAAGAGTGAATTAGGCTGAATATCTTACTGCACGCAACGCATTGTACAACAAGGCACCTTTGGGAACGTGTCACAGGGTTTGGTAAATTGAAAACAAAATAAACAGATCTGTGGGAATAAATAACATCATATTAGATGTCTGCTGCGTGTAGACTACATTAGCTCCCAGTCACAATCAGGCTTCGGTTTTCCCACTAGTTTTCAATGCCTGTGAGAAGCAGATGATCTGAAACCCGAGCAAAGAAGCGATTAGAGCTGGGGGGCAGGGACAGAGGGAGGCAGGCTGCCACCCTCCACTCACTTGCCTGCACACAGACCCTCACTCGCACCCTTTTCCTCTCTTTTCAACGTAGTTTCAGGCTGGTAAGAGACCAGTTTGTCACTTGCTGCTTTGCATAAAGCAGGTTAATATTGCCATTTCTGGACCAGCGTGCTGAGTGGAGGCGTTTACCCCCACGATGGTCCTTGGACACCATTCAGGTGAGTGCACCAGTGACCTGGTTCACCTGGAGCCCCAAGTGTGTGGCCCCCATGGCTGGCACCACCCTGGGGGCTCCTGCAGCCCCTGCTAAAAGCACCAGCGGCTGGTGGGGGTTTGTGTGCTCAGGAAGAGGGACGAGGTGCTGCAAGGTCACCAGGTCCTGACACAGCCATGAAACGCGTGACTTCTTCAGAGGTAGCTGTGGAGAGCCAGGTGAGTCAAGTACTTCGCTAAGTCCCATCTCTAATTACAGCTAAATTTAGTTAATGTATTGAAAAGGGGTTTTTTTTATTGCTAAGCCAAATGAGGCCACGGCCTGCTTCCAAGTACGTGGGTGAAACCCCACGGATTTCAGCGAGATTGCTTGGATGAACTGAACTTGAAAGATCAGGCCGTATTTATCTCAGGAAAAGTTCAAGCTAATTCATTTTCTCTCCCTTCCTCTCTTGTTCTGAGTGTTTTGCTTAGCTTATAGCTGAGTAAAAGGAGCGCACATCTCCGAGATAGCTTTTTAAATATAAAATCCTCTTTATAACCCCAGACTAATATGTCATTCTGTGATTACAAAAAAAAATGTACTCTCCCAAAGAAAATTCTTCTGAAGCAAAAAATTGGGTTTATCGTGTCTGAGATCTAAGCGCTAGCCTTAGAATTCATGTATATCAGGAAAAAAAAGGCACAGATCCATACCAGAGCAAAACAATGACCATCAAATTGCCATCATTCTGGTCAAAAAAAACTATTTCTTCCCTTTAAATAGCAGTGATGGCCCTTGAGATGACATGCAAAAATTACAAGGAACGCAAAGGGAAAATGATATTTTAGTACTTCTTTAGTCTGAACACTTTCAAGAGCTGAAGAAGTTTGCGATGAAGGAGTAGGGAGAAGTTTTAACATTCAGGTAATTGACTTTCTTGACTCCAATAACTAAACTCTTTCTGGCAAGTAAGGCAATTGGATCCCTCTTTGCTCTCCACGGACGTGAGCTCAGGTTCACCAGTGGCCCTTTTCGAGATGACTGACAGGGGTGCGGGATGCCTTGCTTGGCCCTGCCAGGCTGCGGTCAGCTAAGGTGCCTCTAATTTTTATTTAATTCCATCTCCACTTGTACTGGACTGATTGAAGGCTGCTGGTTTTCAGTTTTGCCCAGGAAAGTGCTTTCTATAGATGTTCAAGGCAGCTGTTTCTTGTTATCTAACTTTTGAAGTGTATTCTTCATTTCTTTATTGGCCAGCCTCGGAGATACTTGCTCTCTTGTTCATAGATCTCTGGAGTGTCCACCCCTGCTCGAACAGTGGAAGGCCTGTACCTGACCTTATCTGCAGATCAATATGTTTCCCTTTGGGTTCCCGAATGTAATCAGGCATTTTAAATTTGATTCCTCTGTTCACACAGACACAAGATGAGAGAAAGATTGAGCCGACAGCTCTCACAATCCACACTCCTATTCTTTCGCTGGTGTGTTGAAATTGCATTTCTATATTTCATAGAATTGTAGAATCATGGAATAACCAGGTTGGAAGAGACCCACTGGATCATCGTGTCCAACCATTCCTATCAAACACTAAACCATGTCCCTCAGCACCTCGTCCACCCGTCCCTTAAACCCCTCCAGGGAAGGTGAATCAACCTCCAACCTGGGCAGCCTCTGCCAGTGCTCAGTGACCCTTTCTGTGAAAAATTTTTTCCTAATGTCCAGCCTGACCCTCCCCTGGCGGAACTTGAGGCCATTCCCTCTCATCCTCCTTCCATTGGTGTTGTCCATGCAGTCTCCAAAGGCTCATGCCAGTGGGGTGGATTAGGACCGGATCTGGGAATCAAGCAGGCAAACACACTTCAGTCATGAGCACTGCTCCTGAAGACAATGGGCTTGTTCAGCAGCTACAAGACAACTGTGCACTTAAGTATTTTACAGTGTTGGGGTTTAGCACACTGTGCTTTCACCTCTCACTTTTTAGACAAGCACCAGAGCTAAACAGGTGTTAGGGATGGAGCTCTGTGATCCATTGGGAGGGAGAAAGATGAAAGCCTAACTCTGGTAATTTATATGTTTCATGTAGACCATTGCCAATGATAACTTTCCATGCCTCTAATGATATACCCTGCATTTTCCCTGTGCTGTGACCGCTTCTGAGACAGCCGACTGCTACTGTGACTCATGGTAGAGCATATCATGACCTCATTGACCTCATTGCTCTATACAACTACCTGAAAGGAGGTTGTGGAGAGGAGGGTGCTGGCCTCTTCTCCCAAGTAACAGGGGATAGGACGAGAGGGAATGGCCTCAGCTCCACCAGGGGAGGTTTAGGCTGAACATTAGGACAAAAAAATTCACAGCAAGGGTCACTGGGCAGTGGGAGAGGCTTCCCAGGGAGGTGGTTGATTCACCTTCCCTGAAGGTGTTTAAGGGACAGGTGGATGAGGTGCTGAGGGACATGGGTTAGTGTTTGATAGGAATGATTGGACTCAATGATCCCATGGATCTCTTCAGACCTGGTGATTCTATGATATGGTATTACATAGGATTTGACCTGTGTGGGTCTGCTTAAAACTTGATGGACTCTGGTCTGGAAAGGGGGATCTCAGGCAAAGTTAAGAGCCCCTGCTGTAAAGACCAGAGACCTTCCTCAGGGAGGAGGGGGACCATTTGTCCATCCCTTCTTTTTTTCTTCTGGGCCTCCCCATCCAAAAATTGTGAATTCGTCTTTATTTAGCTTGTTTAAGGCAGCACCAGCCACACTAGGAATAGTGCGGTGTCCTTGGCCCCTGAAAATATAAGAGAGACTGAGGAGGGCAGTGGAGCTGGTGGTTGGGGGGTGCCATCCTACAGTTTCTATGGGTCCCTCCAGACCCATGGGGGAGACTGCAGCTGAGTCGTGGCTCTGTGCCTGAGTGAGCTGGCCCTTGATAAGTCATGCAGTTAGTGTATTAGATGTCATGATACGCTGGCTGCTCACTTTGCTGCATGTAAATCATGACACAGCTGTTATGCTTGGTTTTTCTCCTCTTTCCAGCTAAGAAGAGGTTCAGGGCTCCACATCCCCAGCAAAACCGTGGGTCTGAAAACAAGACATCCCCCAGCAAAGGGAGCCAGGGGGTTCATTATCTTCCTAGAGGCTGAAGTATGGGAGGGTAGAAAGAAGAGTTGGACCTTGGGTTTCTTTGTTTTGGGGAAGGACACATTTGCAGGCTGAGCACGGCCAATGCTTCTGGGGCCAGCTCTTCACCTTCCCTGGAGGTGTTTAAGTCACGAGTAGACGAGGTCCTGAGGGACATGGTTTAGTGTTTGGTGGGAATGGTTGGACATGATGATCCGATGGGTCTCTTCCAACCCGGTGATTCTGTGATTCTGTGAGTGGCATTTGAGATCATTAGTGGAAATGTATTTCTTGGTTACCTCATAGTCCCTATTCAGCAGCCGTGGGGCAAGCAGAGCTGCAGGGAGTGCTGCCAGCCAGGGCAGCTCTGTGCAAGCAGGGCTGGGCAGGAAGGGGTGCCTGCCCACTGCCTCCTGATGCCACTGCTGGCTCATACCAGCCATCTTCTCATGGCCATGAATCCTAGATCCACTAATCTATACTAATCCCCACTAATCCCCAGGGACGTGGGGGTGTTGGTCGACAGCCGGCTGAACATGAGCCAGCAGTGTGCCCAGGTGGCCAAGAAGGCCAATGGCATCNAGAACTGCAGGGAGTGCTGCCAGCCAGGGCAGCTCTGTGCAAGCAGGGCTGGGCAGGAAGGGGTGCCTGCCCACTGCCTCCTGATGCCACTGCTGGCTCATACCGGCTACCTTCTCATGGCCGTGAATCCTAGATCCACTAATCTACCATGGTTTGAAAGACCAGACACCAGAATTCCCTCTCCTCTTAGAGACTGCCAGAGGACAAACCTACTCACAGCTTCCATCCCAGGAGCAGGGATAGTGCCCACCATTTACATGGCTTAAAAGTGCTGTTACATGTGCAGAGATCATGCATGCAGGTTTGCAACCCTTTCTGCTGGAGTCCATTCAGTCAGCTTCTCTACTAAGTCCATAAAAGGGAAGGACATATAAATCATCCCATTTTTGCCTGCTGTGAGACCGTTGTACGGCCAGAGGGAATTCTGGAGACCATCTCTGCAAACTTCATCAGTAGTGCCCTCAGGACTGTCATGCTGGAAACCATGACAGACATGAAGGATCGTGTGGCTTGGCTCCTCACCAAGCCCTTCGATGCGTCACCGAGATGAGTGACTCTGCAGAGCGATGTTACACACATGGCTGGGAGACATGAGCCCCTCCATGGCCACCCTGGTCCTTTGTACAAGCCTTGGTGAAAATGCTGTAGTATGAATACACTCATGCTCCAAAAAAACATATTTTATAAACCTTCTGACATCAGAAACAAAATTTCCCTCTGTCATCCCCAGGATAACATCATTACCACTGACTGTAAGCATAAAGAAGGCCTGGATGGCTGCTGGTTGTCCCCATCTCAGGATGAAGGCCCTAAAACAATACCTGAAGTGAGTGAGGAGGTAAGATGTTCAAAAGCACTTACAAGACTTTAAAGCCTACATGCTATTTTTTTTTGAAGTGACATTGTCACTTGAGAACTGAATTCCTACCAAGTGTTTCCAAATTAGCTGAGCTAAAGCCAGATCTGATCAACCTGACTCAGACCAACAAAGTGCGGCAACCCGGCCATTGATCATCCTGCATTTAAACAGATGAGTGAAAAAGCTCTTCCCTGCAGGAGGGGCAGCGTTTGGGATGCTCTCAGCTCTTGATTTCCTATGAGAGATTTGCATACAGGCAGGAGAATCTGCTCTCAGATTTCAATACCAGTGCCTGAGAACTTATCCCTCCCCAAACCACGCCAAAGGTAAATATTCATAAAACTCCTGTGGGCAAAGGCAGGAGGGAGAATTCAAATTTGTCTGGGAGGAATCTCTTTTATTTTCCTCAGGTACAAATAAAGCACCCCCCATCCCCTAGCTCCCTCTAGCTCTCCTTTTAAATCTCTTTTTAATGTCTCGCTTTTTACTGCTAATCATTTTTCCTCTTCGCTAATGATCCTAACCCCAGAGCCTGCTGCAAACTGACTTGTTTCATGTCAGCCTCTCTCTCTCTTGCCCACTTTTGTTAAGCCACAAAGCAGGTTTCGGTCTATTCAACGTCAGCTGTTTCTCTGGCTTGAATATTACAGTCACCTATTTCAAAGGCGTCTCCAAGCCCACAGTATTTCTGCACAGATACCTCTATTATTGCCTGTCACTGATATACGCTGGGTTCCTCTCCTGCCTCTCTCACCCCCTGCTTCCTTCCCGCGTCTGTGGCAAAGCCTCTCTGCTCTAATAGCTCTCCTGAGAGCAAGGTGAAGTGGGTCTTTACAGAGACCTGTTAAATTTAAAGGACAAGCTTTCCATATTAACACCCGTGTGGCACTCTGCTCCCCAGGCGGCGCGAGGTACCCCCAGCATTTACCCAGAATTAAAGCATGGAAGGGCTGAGCCAGGTCCTCATCAGGAGCCACTGGATGATGCCAGCCCCAGTTCTCACCTCCCTTCAGCTGTAGGGAGCATCTCTAGGGGTCCCGAAGCAGAATCAAAGCTGCAGAGCTACACAGGGGAGAAACAGGGAGCTTAGGGACCACCAGGGATCTATTGCCTGGCTGATGCCAATGCCAACCTGCAAGGCAGAGGCGACACAGGGAGCCAGCGGAGGAGATCTTGTCTCACAGAGGTTGTGTTACAGCTGTCACTCCCTTCCGAAATCAATTTTCTCGCAGGTGCTGGATTCCGAGGGAGGTGGGTTTATCGTCTGCAAAGTGCCATTGTCCTCCATCAGATTCTTTTTCTGCACAGTTTGTAAGAAGCCATGGAGATATAATTGTAAGTGTAGCGATATATCTACTTGCTGAGTGATGGAGACCTTTTTGGCAGCTTGGAGTAACCGGGAAGAGGTTTTTTCTCCAAGCATAAAAGCTTGTGAAATGGTAACTATTTAGCATAAATTATTTCTTCTGGTTCACTAATCACTCTTCAGTTCAAAAGACACAGGTCTTACCCAGCACTCCTCCACTGGGCTGCAGCGCAGGCATGGAGCTCCTGCTCCTCCTGTAAGGCTGAGCAAATCCCTCGGAAAGGCCGAGCCCTTAAATTGCAATCGAACACTCAAGACTTGCAATGGGGTAAATATCCTTTCCCTTCATCCCCTTACCCCAACTCCCCTCCCCAGAAGAATGAGAGAAAAAATAAGAAAGAAGCAGGAAAAGCCAAAGTCTGATTGGTGCAAAGGGAGAAGTTGCAGCTATTGCTAATGTTAGCATTTCCCCTGGTTTGTTTTATTTTATTTTTTTTTCCTCCTCCTTGCTTCCCTGGCATACAGGTAAAATAACAAAATAAATCCCCGCGAAGGGCTTGCTGCCAGGCTGCCTTTGGAAGTTTGCTTAAGTGGCCTTAAGTAAGATAATAAGCAAGGAGTGTGAAAAGAGGAGACTTTGTCTTTTCACATTAGCAGCAGCCCTGCTCAAGTGGCAGTATCTATGAAAATGCTGTTCAGCCTTTAATGAGACTACAGTGTGTTAGTGTACCAGTCTAATTAATCCCATATTTTCACACAGCATAATTACTGAGCCGGGGCTGAGTTATTTGGCTACTGGAGGTGGAGCAGTGCCTGCACTGTCCTCTGTCTCTGCTCCTCACAATTTATTATGCTATACAGCACGACACCATTGAAACCTCCTAGTATAGGACTATCTGTCATCTCTACATTATCAGTAAAATACACCACCTTCCATACTGTGCTACAAGGGCTTTAGCAAATTGCTATTTTTATGGGATATGATAAAGGAAATGCTACCTTATGTTCAAATTTTTAACTGTCTCGTGTATGGAATATACAGCGGCGCTTTGTGCACGGCGGTTCAGCAAGGCCTCGTTTGCACCGCTACCGCCACGGTGCTCAGCACCCCGCTAATTTGCTTGCATTCAGTCCTCTTCCTTTCTCTTCTTCCTCTCTNTCCCCTTCTCCCTCTCGTTTTCCTTTTTTTTTCTTTCTTTTACCTCTCCTTCTTTCTTCCTCTCTTTTTTCCTTTTTTTCCCTTCCTTTTACCCCTCCTTCTTTCTTCCTCTTCCTCCTCCTCTTCCTTTTTTTTCTTTGTCTTTGCTCCCTTCTTTTTCTTTTCTTTGTCTTTCCCCCCTTCTTCTTCTTCCTCTTTTTCTTCTTCTTCTTTTTCCCTTTGTCTTTTCCCCTCTTTCTTTTCCTCTCTCTCTCTTGACACTCTTTTAACAAGACAGTCACCCCTCTCCCTCCAGAATATCCACCTTTCCTGGCATTAAGCTTTTGCATCCCTAAAAGTCCTTTCTCTCCCGTTCTACCTAGTTTGTTGTTATTCCTTGAAACCTATTTTTTTGGCACATTATTATTCACCTCTGATATATGAACTTGCCATTTTGGAACTGGTAGAGTCCCCCACCCCTCCCCTTCCTTCCCACAGGAGTTCAGGGAGATTTGTGGTTTGAACATTTACTCACTTGCTAGTGTTTCTGTGACTGGTTTAATAGTATCTTTTTAATGGAAGGCCAAACACTACATTAACTATATGGAACCATTTGAAAATTATTCTCTTCAAAAAAAAGAAAGAGAGAGTTGAACCCTGTAAATTTAAAAACCAGACTTAACATTACATAAGACTGTTTTGTTATTGTGTATGGTTTCCATACATGCGTTGTGAGATATATGGATGGATGCATACCCAGGCAAAGTGAGATCTCAAAATAAAGAAAACCACATGCTTAATGGCACAAGCGGGAAAATGACTTCTCCAAGTTTTTTAACCAAATAGTGGCCTCAAGACTCGAATCCTCTTTTACACAATCTTCAATCTAATGTATTCAAGGAGCAATAAAGTGAATTTCATTGCACCTTTGCTGATACAGCAGTTGAGTATTGGCTCTGACACGCCGAAGCTCTTCCATATGTGCACGCAGCGGCCTGAACAGCTTGCGCTGCCCCCCAGATTAGTGATGCCGCACAAGGTCTTTTATCAATCATCTTGGGGCAGCCGAAAGTAGCCCAGGTTCAAGGGTTAAGCAAGGTTAAATGTTAACAAACTTCAGCTTGTCAGCCTTTGCTGGCTGTGGCAGTCTAACCGTTGGGTGGCACGGCTTCTGCGAGAGTTGGTCTTCGGAGGCTCCGACTGGAGCCTTGAAAAGCTGAGGGTGCCCACCCTTTATGTGAGCCAGAGAAAGACCATGTGTGAACACACTCATCAGCCACTGAAATCTGAGGTTGGAGGGGGCTCTTTGCACTGGGATGGGTTTCATGCAAATTTATTTGCATGTTTACTGCCCCACGGACTATCCTGATAGAAGTTTCTGGAGGATTCAAGGTGCTCTTAATGGGGCTGCGAAGAGAAAGTTCAAAGCAAATGAGCAAGGAATATGTCTGTAAGAGCAGCAGAGCACTGATAAAGCCTCTCGCACCCCGAGAGTTGCCTGTGCTGGTGATAAGGGCTACAACAGCATCTGCAGGTCCTCACAGAGCTGGGTTGGAAGTTGTGTGGAGACACAAAATGCAGCTGCAGCTCAGTCTCAGGGCACGTGCTTTAGAAAGAAGACCAAGGTCTTCAGGAAACCAGCTTTATTCTGCTTCTTGATATTTGAAAGGGGTTATGCACACTAAACCTGAGGGTATTTATGACCATCTAATTTTCCGAAACTGAAACAGTTGAATGACTTGAAGGTGTCTCAGTCTGTCAGCAATTCCACGTGGCGTGCAAAATCACCAGCTACTTTCTAAAAAAATCACATCTACACACGGTCTGTAACATATCAATTCTTCCATGTAATAATACCATGAAGTCTCCTCCTTATCCCTGCATCCCTGGCTTTTGCAGTAGGGTTGCTTCACCATCAATCAGCCTTTACATCTGTCAGAATGTCCTGTCCTGTAAACCATCTCCTCCTGAGGATTTCCAGAGCTCTCCTCATTTCTCCTTTCCATGCACTCCTAGCTGCTGCTTAGGCCGGCTTTAAACCCTCTTCCATCACTCACTGTTGCCCTGACTCTTAATTTGTCTTTGAACCTGTACACCAATCCAAGTCCTAAAGCCGGTCTGCTACAATCTTTTTTGAAGCTTGTTAAAAAAAGCACTTTGAATTAGTCCTGATGTGTTGTATTTAGGTGGCCACCTTTAAAACATTAATATGTACTCATGTTTGGTCACAGAGGTATTTGGTTATTTCCCTGAATTCACAGAAAATCTCTCAGGATGTGACATGACATCTCGGCCTGTATCAGACATGGTGTGACCAGCAGGTCCAGGGAGCTGCTTCTCCATCTGGACTCGGCACTGGTGAGACCGCTCCTTGAATACTGTGTGCAGTTCTGGGCCCCTCAGCACAAGAAGGATGTTGAGGCTCTGGAGCGAGTCCAGAGAAGAGGAACAAAGCTGGTGAAGGGGTTGGAAAACAGGAGCTATGAGGAACGGCTGAGAGAGCTGGGGGTGTTTAACCTGGAGAAGAGGAGGCTGAGGGGAGACCTCATTGCTCTCTACAACTACCTGAGGAGAGGTTGTGGAGAGGAGGGAGCTGGGCTCTTCTCCCAAGTGACAGGGGACAGGACAAGAGGGAATGGCCTCAAGCTCTGCCAGGGGAGGTTCAGGCTCGACGTATGGAAAAAAATTTTCACAGAAAGGGTCATTAGGCACTGGAATATGCTGCCCAGAGAGGTGGTTGATTCACCTTCCCTGGAGGGGTTTAAGGTGTGGGTGAACGAGGTCCTGAGAGACATGGTTTAGTGTTTGATAGGAATGGTTGGACTTAATGATCCGGTGGGTCTCTTCCAACCTGGTGATTCTATGATTCTATGATTTCCATACCATGAGGTGGTGTTTCAGGGCCAACACTGGCTGAGGCTGCCAGTGAAGGTCCACATTGTAATGGTTAATCTGTGGCAAGGACACCTGCACACATCTCCTATGGAACAACTGGTAAGCAGCCAAAAGGTATTAGCCCAATCCTGCATGCTTAGCGTGATCTTTCAACTTAAAGGTGAAGTACATAAGGAGATTCAGTCCTTATTTTGGACATCTCTGTGCTTCTTGAGGCCTAGTAGTGCAGTTGCTGTGCTTCTTGACCCCTTAAACAGGTAACCAAATAACAAACCATGTGTCAACCTCAAATACAGCTGGTTTATAAATAAATTTCAAAAATTTCCATGGTTTTGCATGCCGCATTGACCCCCAGTGTTGCTGTCACAGAGCTCACGAGCACCTCTGCAAGTTACCCAGTGTTAAAGAACTTTGAGAGAAACAGCTGGGATTTAATATTAGGTGCGCCAACTTACTGTGACATGTTCAACCTTTAAAAAAAATGAATGATTTCTTTAAAAGGTTGGATGTCTCATGCTAGCATCAGAACAAGAAACTTGAAGAGGGGGGGAAAAAAAAAACCCAAAAGCACCACAAATAGAGAAATGAGGAAAAAATCTCCAAGTGTGTGCTAAAACGGTGTGGAGAAAATTAATTACTGGAAGGGTTGTTACAAATAAGACATTACATGACCCCTTCTGCCAGTGAGGGATCTCTGGAGGTGACAGACAAGGAAGGCAGGGTCGAAACAAATAGCCTTTGCCTAAAATGACTCGATGATCTGATGGGTCTCTTCCAACCTGGTGATTCTATGATTCTATGAAAATTTTTTGCTTCGGGCTCAGGATAAAACTTTGCATAAAAGTGGGATCCTGTGAGCAGTGGGAGTTATTTATATTAAACATGCTACTTAGCAAAATATGGCAAAATTTCTATTCCCAATTGGAAGAAAATCACATTTCATGGCTATAATACCATTAAGCAGGATGCAGTGATTGACGGTGGGGAGCAGGACCTGTCAGTGGGAGGAAGGGTTTTCTTGTATGTTATGGGATGAGACCCTCATGGGTGCCTCCCCAGATTGGGTGCTTGCTACTGCCATGAAATAGAGAAGAGCAAAGGGGAGAAGCGGAGGGGAAGAAAGAGCCTCCACCTGAGACCAGAGATGGGTTTTACCCAATGGAAAAAACGTTGCACTTAGCAGGGGTGAACCCAGCAGAGTTTGATAGGAATGGTTGGACTCGATGATCCAGTGGGTCTCTTCCAACCTGGTGATTCTACGATTCTATGATTATCCTAAAACAGCAATAGCCTTCTAATGGAGGACAGCGTTGCTGTTAGAAACACTGGATGAAGTCCTATGGTGATTGTCAAAAGGATAAAACATTGTCATTGCCCAACACAGGTGACCAGAAACCACCAGGGGATGAACACTGCACAGGAGATTGTGAGGAAATGAGGTACGAGAAGGAGTTGGCACAGCTCCCTCCACAGTCACCTGCATTACCCAAGCTGCAGAGCCAGAGAAGTGGATAAAGATGTAACCAAGGGCTCTCAGACAGGGCCAGGAAAGTGATGTGAGCAAGATGTGCTGGTAGGAAGCATCTGGGAAAGACAAGATGATGTCATTGGTCTTGGGAAGAGCACAGAGGCAGCAAGACCCCAGCTCTGAGGAGCTGGATGACTGCTCAGGAATAAAACTGGTGTTAATGTCAACAAAATAATTTTAAAAATGCCCATAGCATAGTGATAATGGACTGTTAGGCCCTACAACTCCTCTTTCATCCCTGGAGGGAGTGGGTAACTCCCTTTACTCGGCACTGGT